>VZTM01023401.1:269038-326437 GCA_013400555.1 Jacana jacana | reverse complement strand
CCCCGGGGATCAGCTGTGGAAGCGGCTGAGGGCGGCAGCTCCTGCCCGGGCGTCCTGTTCCCTCAGCTGAGGGTGTCTCGGCCACGACCGAACCGGACTAAAGAGTGTTTTGTCGTGACGAAGGGCGGTAAGTGGGGCTGGGCAGGTGAAGGCTGACTGACTGCCTACCCCAAGGGTTTAACTCTTCCAAGGTCGCTCTTTGAGGCAAGCGGCGCTGGGGCCTGCACAGGGTACCCCAATACTCGGCGTTTTTAGCCACTTGTGTGGGGTCGGTAGGAGGCTATGGGGCAAAATGTCTTTGCTAGGAGATGGAGAGGCTCTAAGTTGGCAGGTTTCAGGGACTGAGCTGGTAATTAATGCGGAAAATAGCCTATAAATAGAAGTTGAGATAACAGGCAAAGGAGAGCAATGTGACGATGTGGATGTTTTGGAAATGCCTTAAAGGTAAGAAATACAGGTGATGTTAAATATGAGGTAATGCTCTGGAGAGGTTTCTAAGAGGCTTGGATAGAAATGTTTAAGGGATACTATGTAACTGGAATGCTTTTATTTTATTTCAGCAGTTTTTCATGAGGGGTTTGAAGTGGGGTGAGGCTGCGTGTGGCTAAAGGGATGATCCCGCTCTGCCTCGCTGCTTGCTTGTGTGCGCTTGACATCTCTCTGCTTCTGACATTAGCCTCCTTATCTGATTGAAAACCAAGAGAACAGGCAGCAGCCAGCTGATGCCAGCATGGGAGGTGGCAGGGAGAGTGGGACTGCCCCTTTCGGTGGCAGTGCAGGCTTAGTTTGCGTTAAACCATGCTTGAAATGGCACTTCCAATTAATTCCTCGAGTGAGGGTTTTTTTTCTTGGTCCTAAAGTAAGAAGTTAAAAATGAGAATTTCCTTGTTGTTTACCAAACCAAAAAGAGTCAGCTTTTTACTTTCTGCTCTCTTTTTTTAGCCAAGGTGAAAGGACCAGAACTGTGTAAAGGCTCCATAAGAAACATGATTCCAGCTCAAGTGCAGATAATAAGTGTTAGGGGAGGTCTCTGCTGTGCAAAGGGTATGTCGGGACAGAGTCATAGCATACAAACCTACTGAGATTACTAGCAGACCAGGGATGTTTCTGTCACTGTCACATGGCCCCTGGGTTGTCCAGTCTTATCCTGGAAACTCCAGAACAGCCCAAGGTTTGACTGGCATGGTGTAGTTTAAAGAACTGTAGTGATCCTGCTGCAGCAATGCCAGTTGTGTGCCGTGCCTTTCAGGGACGGCACTGGTGTTTGTCCTTGATGATTGAAGGCCAGAGCTCTTTTGGCAGTTCTCCAGCAAAGAGAAAGCAGACTGTGCACATGGGCTCCTCCAAAAGAAAACTTCTTTCTCTTAAGCTACACACCTTGACTCTTCTTTTACAGCATAACTAAGCAGATGTAGTGTGTCTGCTGCTGAAAGAGGCGAAGTGGTAATATTTATTCTCTCCCCAAAAAGGATTTGCTCCCTGAACCAGCTTGTGAAATCAGAGCAGCACCAGTGCTTGAGCAGGGAAAAACAAAAGGGTCATATGGCTGAGGATGGAGCAGAGAAATGATAAACAGAAGGCCAACCTTTTATGCGGTTCGCTAGCTGTTGGAAAACTCAGCTGTGCCGAGTTCACACCTTCATTCACCTTAGATGTGCCTGGTCTAGTGTGCAAGCTTGATGCATATGTAACTCATTTAAGTAACGGAGATGCATCAACATAAAACTCAATGAAGTGAAATGGGAGAGAGGGACCTGTGGTGTGCAGCAGCAAGGAACCTCGTCTGTTGAAAGACAAGTTCCTTTTACAGTTCCTAGCCAAATGCATAGTGAGGGAAGAGAGCAAGAGTTAAGAAACTAAACCCAACCATGTGGCCTGGGGAATGAGAGCTGTAAACAGTGGAAGAAACAGCTCCAGGAGGGACCTGGCAGCTAAATGACCTCCAAAAAACCCCATGAGGTTCAAAGACACCTGATGAAACAGGTTGAGGATTATTCTGGATAACATTAGTGCTACCTGAATGGTGATTCCAGTAACTTCAATTAGAAATTGTAATTAATGGTTTCATAAAGTGCTGTTACTTCCCTAAGTATGGTTAATAGATGAATTTACATGTGCTGAGATTGTAGAATCTTAGACTTAATAGTCTAAAATGAATAAACCTAAAAGAATAAATATAACTGCAGAGTAAAAGACCTCTCATTCACAAAGCACTCCCTGCTGTATTCTCAACTCTTCAATACATGTTTTCCGCATTAAAAAAAAAAAATACCCTGCTGTAACTGCTATATTGATTGCACTCTGCAAATTAAGCTGCAGCACTTCATCCTGATGGTGTGTGTCTCGCCAGAGTAGTTGCAGCTGTTGTCTTACTCACAGGCCTGAGTATGTTTTGCTGATTTAATACAAAACCCTCTTGTTTGGTTTTTCCTTCTCAGCTTACTTCAGTGGTGCTGTTCATCCAGTTGCTAGGAATTGTATTTGATAGTCCCTCATCAGTTTATACTCCCTGATTTATAACATGTAAAACGTTGCTCTTGGCTTAGAAATTTCTTGATGCGAATTGAGTTTGAAAATCTGAAAATATCTGGCAATTTTTTTTGATACTTTGAATAAGAAATTACCCACAAGCCAGTATCTCACAAACCATCTGAAGTGTTAGCGGGGATTTAGATGAACACGAGTGGTAGGAATTACTGTGCTGGTCCATCAAAAAGGACTCAAAGCTGGAAGGAGGGAGATGGAATAAAGCTGGAGGAATTTGGAGGACAAGCAGCAGCCTACAGGCAAAAGCTGGCTTTATGTATATATAGTGGTCCCCTGCGTTTAGAAGGTCTCTGCAAATCTAGTTTTAAGACTGTAGTATTCTTTATTTGGAATATTTTGGAAGAGAAGTACTGGAAGGGATTATATGTTTAAAAAAATAAAGTGTAGTCTAGCTTTGTCTCCCCTTTGCCTGGACCTGAACTCATGTGAGTTTTGTAAACAGCTGCAGGAGACTCTCTCTTTAAAAGCACATTTTTCTGACAGATTTTTTAACTCAGGTTGAGATAAAACTTGACCCGCTCCTCTGGAGTTCAGGGGACTCACCTGTGTCATGAGTTGTGTTGCAGACGTCGAAAGTCCAGTCAATCCTGAGCGGCCCTATTTGTAAAGTTCTCAGACTTATTAACCTCCCACCCCTAGACTAATAAATAACAGATACATTCTTTCTCGCCTAGTAAACGCTGTTGCAGGTCTCTAAACAGACAACAAATAAATAAATCAGTCCCTGCCATGGGAACCTGAGATCTCAGGATATCCTCTTACATTACCTCAATTGATAGTGAACAAAAATTGTCCTATGATTATTTCAAGTAGGATACATAAAAATAAACATAATGTGTCTTCTGGGCCTTTTTGTACTTAGGATTAAAAATAAATAAATAAATAAAAAATGAAGCTCCCTGTGAAATTAACAGCTGGGGCTACTTTACTGGTAATCTCAACAGGCTGAAAACTGAACTGGGAGAGGAGATTGTCTCCCTGTTCCTACATATACCGGGGCTTAAGGTCGTTCAGGGGTGCCTAAGGAAGAACGCGGCTGCTGGATTGATTTGTGGATAGTGGAAGGACTTTGCTCTGTTGTTGCAGCTCTTTCAAATGGTGAGACGGCTACGCCCATTTAAAAAATATTTTTAGAACAAGGGAAAATACAAGGTAATTATCAATTTATGTATGTTGGAAATATGTGCCAAATAAGGTAAGATAACTGTGCTTGCTAAAGACCTGCTTCTGATACCAGCTTGGACATAACTTTAAATCAGGATAAGATTTGAGAAGAAAAAAACCCCAAAAAAACCCAAAAAGCCTCTTGCAGTTTGTTCCACCCCCAGCTGTGAGGGTTGTTTCTTTTAAGACTAAAGTCAACAAGATGCACCAGGAGAAATTCTATGATAAAAAAGCATCTTAAATTACACGTGCAGCTCTGAAACACGGATGTCCCTGGCAGCAGAGTATGTCTCGAGTCTTTTAGAAAAATGTGCCATACTGCTGTTCTGTAGATCTCTTGGGGTATGTAATTCTCAATCCAGAGACTATTGTCCTTTGTTAGTTTTTTACCTCCACTATGGTGCTTACGTAGGAGCCGTCATGAGCGGGGCAGGGCATTTCGGGTACTGGTTGGAGCAGTAGCTCTGCCTGCCCACGGGCACTGGCGGGAGTTTAAGGCAACTTCAAACTTAGCTGTGCTCCACCCTGAGGAGCTGCAGGTTGAGAAGACATGGTCTAGGGAATCAGGTGTTGTTTTTTTTTGTTTAAATATAACTTTTTGTTGTTGTTGTTAAATTCTTATTTTCCCTTTACCACGCTCTGATGGTAAAATGGGATGCAAAGGGGAATCGCAGATTTAATTATCTTTGAATTCAGCCTTTTTAGTTAGTGGGAACAAGCTTGGGCTAGAAAGTACTTTGCACTGGTTTTGATAAAATAACCCTGTGAAAGGAAGTGTGGGGTATTGTCTACTGAGCGGGGTGATACGCCCTGCTCTTGCTGATGGCATCAAGGACAGGTTGGGACAGTCCAGAGCCATTGAGAAAAGAGAGCCAGGACTGGGGGGAAATTCCACGGTCCCTCTAGAATAATGCTCTCAGCTGTGCTGCGTGTTTGTTGCTGCCATGGATTTTATTTTGCAGAGTTTAGATTCCAAGAGCCTGTTATATGAAGGGCTGCTGTTGTAGACTGTGCCAAACTCTTTAACTTAAACAGAGCACCTTTAAAAAAAAACAATAAAAATCAGTGCTGGTGTAACTGAGACCAGAATTTGACTTGGTGTGGGTAACAAAAAGCTCTGTGCTATTTTATGCTGCAGTAAAGCCCTAATCTGATGTTTCTGATGTTAACAACTGTGTCTATTTGTTGATAGGAAGTATTTCATTACCAGGTGCAAAACTCTGCTTTCATGCTGCTGGATGGCTTGTGGAAAAGTTATGTAGAAAACAGTATTTGCAAAAGTGTTGTTTGTTTGTTTTTAACTAACCTAGAAAACAAATGCTTTCATGCTTAAGGTTGATTAGGTTTTTTTAAACTGAAATTAAATTAATTTGATTTTAAAGTAACACCTGAGTGTGAGAGAGATTAAAGCTTTGCAGGACTTTCTCACAAGACAGGCAAGGTGTAGAGCTCTAAAAATACTGTATGTCTACCAAAAGCAGCAGTATCTCTCTCCCTCTTCCTGCCCCCCTCCCCCCCTTACTTTTACATATATAGAGTATATATATTTGAATATCATTACCAAGGATATTCAAACAGTGATATTTAACAACATACAGTTTTATAACACAGTGTCTGCTTCTTCCCTTGTATGCATCAGAAATTCTGTGATAAAAAAATCTACTTTTTTCTGACCTGTATCGGTACAACACCCAGGCCACAAACGGACAATGATGTACAGGTTTTTCTTTTGTCTGGCTACAGCAAGAGTAATAGCTATGAGGGCTGGCTAGTTGTGAAAGCTTCTACCCAAGACAAGCCTCTGCCCATTGTATGCTTATTTCAGATTTTGTAAAGCATGGTGCCGTTTTCTTTCTGTAGACAGGGAATTTACAGGTAGGCACACAGACAACGGTGTGGTAAGAGCGGCTGGTATTCGCATATAGCCAACAGACACGTGATCTTTACCTCCTGTCCTCAGAAGCAAACCCAACTCTTTGGAAAGTGTTACCAGATATTTAGATGAACCTAAATCTCAACATCAAATCTCCTAATCCCTTTTTGTTTTGGTTTTGGGCTTTTTGTTCTAATTGCAAGAGAAGCGTTGGTTATTAATTACAGATTAGGTCCTTTATCCTTAAATTATAGCATTGGATCCCTCCTTTGTCTATAGAAAACTTCTCTCACCAACATCAAACTGATTTTTAGGGATTGAATTGCAGGTAGCTGCCAAATTCAAAATGTAGGTGAGGTGAAGGTGGAGGTAGGGGTATTTAATTTCCTAGAGAGAGGTGATTAGACACAGAAGAAAAGAATAAAGAACATACAAAGAAAATCCACCCATACTGCTGATGGTGAAGGTTCCCTAGGAGTCTTTGGGTCAGACTCTGCAGAGAAGCGAAAGGATTTAAGCGAGTGGCACAACAGAAGAATTCTTATGAGCATAAAACAACTCACCTGTTTGTGTGGCAGACGGGGTAGAAAGGATGGTTAATATAGTGGAAGCATCTAGTAAAGGTGAGAAAGCAGGAAGAAATAGAAATAAAACAGCTTATTTTGCAGCACTTGTCTTCCCTTCTGTTTGATGGTATTTAATTTATCCGCTATTCAGAGCAGTAGGTTAAAATAGTCACTGTTTAATCCCCTTGGAAGAAAGGTATGGGTGGAAAGTATTTTACATTACCACTTAATTCCTTCTGAAGAAGGGAGCAGAGAGGAAATGTCTTGGTTCTTGCTACCCAGATAATGTTAATTGAACAATGAAGCACCTGTAACTATTCTTGTGTTTGGTATTGTGGTGTTCTGTAATAGAAATCCTCTGATATTTCAACACTATTTTCAGTGCCACTACTGTAAACTGAGGACAGTTTACTCATGGTTGTGAAACACCACAGCAGCACACTGGAAGTGTTCAGTCAGGACAGTAGTGCATTTCACACAAAACTTTTCCCATTTCACATACGATTCAAAGTGGCGATGGAATCCAGGAAAAAAACCAAAACCCACCCGTTACAGAACACTTTCCCAATCTAATTCTGTCTGTCTCTAGAATGGCATTTATTTCCATTCCAGCTGAGTGAAGACTGCTTGAAAAAAGTGTAGCAAAAGTTCTGCCACTTTTTCTTACAGTTTGTTGCTAGACCAGTGGGTTGGCTATGGTAGAATCCGTCTTGAACTTGCTTTTCTCTAAGCAGATGGGTTTGGGGTTATTGCCCCGCTGGTGCGTGCCCGCAGTCATCTTAATCCAGCTTTGTTTTGTCCACCCCCAAAAAATTACTTAATTGTTTAGCCTTTAGTTGGAATGTTGCATTTCCAGTTTCCCAGGGAAATGTAGCCATAACTATAATAACTGGCATAATTATTGCAGTGACCATTCCCGTAGCAGTGTATGTGGGGCACGCGCCCGACATTCTTAAAGCCAGCTTTTATATTGGGCTTTTCAAGAACAGGGTCTTTATCAACACAGAAGTGCTAACCTGCAGGTGCATAAAAATGTAAACCCATTGTATTCCCAAATATGTTCCATGGGACAAGCAGGGTTTTTCTGCAAAATAACTAGTTCTCAATATTAGATTTTTTTTTATTTTTTTAAATTATGTTTTAACTAAGGCAGTAGGAGGCATTCCTGTGGTCAGCTTCATCTGGTAGGAGGAGTTTCCCACTTTTGGGCTGTGTCCTTATTGTGGACTGGCTGCACGTTTCTGTAGTTTGCCATGTGGAATGTGCTCTGGCTCCCTCACCATGCTTGTGGTTTTATAAATCAGTTAGTTAATAGAAACAGCATTGATTTTCTTTCTCCCCCTCCACTTTTTTTTTGCTTTTAGTTGTTTTTTGCCTTTTTTTTTTCCCAGAAGCTTCCTGGGTGATGTTAGGTAGGGCACTTGAGATCCTGTTCAGAGACCTACTAAAGTGTTAAATTTCCTGGAGTCAGTGCCTCTGTGGGTCTTTTATTTTAGCTTTGCTGATGTCATTTCTCAGTCTTTAAATGGGAATAGCAATAATGTTCTACCTCACAGAGATGTCATTAAGATAAAATATGCTCATGATTGAAAGTGACTTTTATCAAATGCTGGAATTGTATGAGCAGACAGGCCTGGGCTGATTTGTGCCCTGATTTGTGCTCCACACCAACAATGGCAGAGTGAAATGCCTTGAAAAACAAGGAACAAAAGTTGTGTTTGGAAACTTGAAGACTTCAAAGGGTAAGATTGAAAGCGGGGATGTTCCTCTTAGGGTAGCCAGGTACCACAGCCACCAGTCCTTTTCAGTCACTGTACACGAGTGGAGGCACGGCGGTGGAAAGATTTCTTAGATAATTATGCTTTGTCAAAAGGCTATTTTAAAAAAAAGCTGTAGAAGAAATTCATCAGTTCCTGTACAAGTCCAGGGTGCTTGAGAGAAGTGAGGAACCCGGAGAACTGAACAGCGATTGTCCGTCAGGAATGGTGCCGAGCGGTTCACTGTCCGTGTGGTTCCTGGCACGCTCCCTCCTGAAGTTATTAACAGCACTGGAGATGTGGAGAGGGGGTGTGTGTCTGAGGCTCTCTGCCCCAGCAGACTTAAAACAAGAATAGACAATGTGCTGATATTGTCAGGAATAGTCTTGCTTTGGCAGGGAGATAGATTAGACAACCTGATAAGTCTTCTTTTTAAAACAGAAATAAAAAAAACCCCTACTCTTTGAGTCAGTGTTACAGCACAAGAAATCCTACTTTAAAAAAAAAAAGCCAACAGTGTGTTGTGGTTTTTTTAAATACAGTCAAGATAAAGGTGATTTCAAAGAAATCTCTTCTTTAGCCCACACAAGGTAAGAAACTGGGAAACACAGATTTCTGCTGGTTAATTTCCTTCAATTCTTTGTCATGTATAGGACTGGGGTGTATTACTTCCTAAATAACTCAGTCTCCACAGGCATTTCTTGCGTTATACTTTTAGAACAACAGAGTCCTTTAGAGCAGCAACATGTGCATATGCCAGGCTTTAACACTTTCACATCAGCAGTAGGCAGTGACTGGGATCCAAGCTTGTTCCTTATTTTAGGATTCCTTCATATTTTGTGTGTTGTGTGTAAGCTAAAACACGTGTGAGGCCCGGGGAGAGATCCCAGTACCACGGAGCAAGGCAGCAGCAGGGAATGCGCCCCTCAGGGTGCACTGTTGGGAGGAAGCTGGAATGGTATTACAAAAAGGGCAAGACAAGAACAAAGGGGGTTGTTGGGGTTGGTCTGCCCTTCAGAAGTTGGGACAAGTAACTGGAATTTGATGGAAAGTGCAAAAGATTGAGTATATATCAAACTTCACCCCCAAAGCTAGAATCCTAGACATACACACTTCAACTTGGTGTATTTAAGCTGAGGGGAGCCGTGCTTGTTATGGTGAAACAGTGGATTTTCTAGACACGTAAAGTCTGTGTTGCTGCTCTGAAGTAGTCATCTTTGCTGAATAAGATGTTAGCAATTTTCCTCTTACAGAACATCTGCTTTGTGACTGAATCACTGAGCGAGCAGCAGGCTTGTTTGAGCCTGCTGTCCTCCCTCTGCCGCTCACTAACTCCTGCCTTGCCGAAGGCTGTGGGCTGGGTTTCATCACCGAGGTGTCAGGCCTTAGGTTCCCTGGTGTCTGCAGGAGCGTCCTCCTTATTGACAGGACAGTGGTGTAAAAGGCAAATTCACTTTGGCACTTGAGAATGCAATCTTCACACCTTGTTTTCGAGGACCTAGATTTGAGAGAGCTTAGAGATAGGGAGAAGAAAAAACCAGCAGGATTGTGGTGATGCTTTTATCTTCCACAAATTATGAAATGAGTCATAAATGGGATTCATCTTGTATAACCTTTAAACACGGAGAGCAGAGAACGGATTTAGTAAATAATCTGAAAACCCCCCATATAAAAGTAGTTTATCAGCAAAATTACCGTGGGGTTTGTTTTCGCTGAGAAAGTAGATTTGTTTAATCACCTGCCAAAGTTTTATGCAAATACTACAACCTGAAGCACAAGTATTTCTTATTGGTAGCTGTTTGCTTTGGAAGCCTGGTGTTTTGTTAACTTCTGGTGCTGAGCTGATTGATTAGAATTGGTAGGTGATGTTAAGTGATTGTCTGATGTTGAAATGTTTCCTTTGCTCCAGTAAGATAATGTAAGATCAAATAAAGGCTTTTCGTAAGGTAAACAGTAGGGCTGCCTGTTTCAATTGGAAGTGAGTACCAAAGAACAGGGGTGTTTCTGAGAGAGGAGGGCATGGATACATTTACTTTGCTTGTGGGCTGACTATGAGCTGTGCTTTCTCTTGTGGGGAGCACGGAATCAGTCATGTAAGAGTTAAGGAGTAAATTCAAATAGAAGAGCTAGGTCTGTACATCCAGCCTAAGTGCTTTCCTCAGGGGGAAGATGCTTTCTGGCACTGCAGCAGCAGGAGAAGCAAACATCTCATGCCCTGTACCCACCTGGAACGTTGACAGTAACGTTTTAATCTTTCAAAGTGAACAAGTTCTATGGCAAGGTAAAAATTTGCCTGTAAAACAACTTGATTCTGTTGGTGATACGTTATCCCTTTAATTAAATAGCTGACTTATGCTTGACAATTAATTGGAGTGATGTATGACTTTTATTAGAAACCCATGACTAATTTTTTCTTGACGTTCTTGCTATCTTATTGTTCTTGCCTACCCTCCTCCAAAGCTGCTCCTGCGTGCCAGCCATGGCCTCCAGGCACTGGTGCAGACCAGTGTTCACTCTTGCCTTGGCTTTTACCTCTTCCAGATAAAGCAATTGTTTTCAGATATTTTCCACATTGTCTTTCAGAAATTTTCCATTTCATCACAGTTCTGCTTTTTTATTTTTTTTCTTTTCAAAGACTCTGGGAGTTTTTACATTAAGTTTAGAAAAAACCACCCAAAATTCCCCCCAAAACCTCAAAGCAACCACAAAGCCCCCTGCTGTGTAATACAGAGCATTAGCTGCATCTAGTACCATGTTTCCTACCTCATTAAAACAGCTGCCAGGTTACAAAGCAGCAGCTGTGCCTGTGGAGTAATCTGCTAGCAAACTCAGGTGAGTTTTGTATTTAATTACAGTGGGCAAGATTCCAAATGGATGTGACTGGAGACACCTCTGTTAAACTCAGGAGAGCAGGAGTGACAGAGAACTCGGTTTGCCACTCATTCTCCCAAACTGAAGCTCAAGCCTTTGTGTTATGTTACAGCAAACTGTGACGTGGACAATTCTCTGGTTTTTGCACTTAGGAAGCTTTAGCTTCATGGGAAATTTGTTTCCAGGGGTGAACATAGGCATGGATGAGCGGGGAACAATGTATTATTTGGTAAAACAAACCCTTTTGAAGGGAGAGGGCTTAAAAGGAAGGAAATGTGGTTTAGATTTAAGTTTCTTTTGAAATTTTTTTCCTCACTCCCCCTCAAAGCACAGAACAAAAATCCTCCCAGCCAGAAGTCCCCAAAGTGATGTTTCATTATACATATCCTTAAAATATTTCACATAATCTGGAAAGCCAGAGTGAAAAATGGCTAGTTTAAAAATCACTATCTTTCATTCCTTCTCTGGGTTGTTCCCCTTGAAGAACATACAGTTCCTAGTTCCCGTGTTTGGCAGGGTTTTATCTAGCCCTGTGTCTGTGTGTAAAGTAATTTAAGCTTCAGTTTATCCATGTGCTTAAAGGTTTTGCTGAATGAGCTCCGTGCATTCTCTGGTCCCTGTGTTGATCATTCACAGGGTTTTCTGGAAGGAAGAACCCTAAGCAAAGGGGAGTAGGTGCGGGTGGAGATATGAGGGGGATGAACTTAAGGCAGGAATACAATTTAATTTTTAATTGGCTAGATCTAGAGCAGACAGTTGGCTGGAAATCTTTCTTTCTCTGTTTTAGTAGAGGTCGTCTGTCAGGCGACTGCTACGTGACAGGCTTCCTTGCTGCTGGGCCGAGAGCGCCTGATGCTGGCTACCATGGCTGATCCTGCAGCAGAAGAACACCCATCCCAAGTCAGTGAACTCTGCTGTGAATGTGGTCAGTTCCACCTCTTGCTGGACAATCATCTCTACAACTTCCAGGATGAAGTGGACGATGAACTCACCTGCCACATCTGCCTTCAGCCTCTGCTCCAACCTATGGACACCCCCTGTGGACATACGTACTGTTTCAAGTGCCTTGAAAACTTTATGCAGGAGTATAACTTTTGTCCTATGGATCGGAAGAAGCTCTCTTTCCAGCAGTGCCACAAGTCCAGCCTTCTAGTACGAAACCTCTTGGATAAGCTGATTGTCTACTGCCCTTTCAAGGCAGAGTGTCAGCAGACGATGCAGCGGTGTGAACTAGAAGCTCATCTTCAGAACAGGTGCATTCCCATTTACTATCTGTTATTGCTCCTTGTATAATGCTGTCTGTCTGTCTGTTGTGCTTCTCACCAGAAAGGTCCCTTCCCAGAACAGTTCTTAAACTGGGGCAAGATGGGACACCAGAAATGGCAGAGGGTGAGGCCAGAAAGGTGGGTGGGTGAAGACAGGGTAATTGTGTGTGTGTTAGGGAGGCCACCCCACATGTGCTACAGAAGTGAAGGACGAGGTGCTCGCCTGCCTGAATGCACGTTATCCACAGACCCAAAACTTACCAAATATACAAAAATTTGGATGTCCTCATCTGGGGCACCTGATTTAAAATTACTGTAAACATGTTTATTCTTGTTTCACTTGGGCAGAGAAGAAAAACAGGCAGAAAGTCAACACTCTGGAAGCAAGGGATCAGGCAGTGTTGCCAGTTTAATTGGTCCAATTAAGATGTGCAACACATAAGTCTTTGATCCAAATAATGTAAGTCCCTCCAAGCTGCACATTATGCAGTTGCTGAATCACCTACTTGTAATTCCATTATCTTCTCTCATTCTTTTGCTGAGAAAGAGAAGCAAATGAAAAATACTACTTTTTTTCTTTTTTCCCCTTATACAGAGGAGGGGAGAGGTTTTTTTTTCTCTCATGCTTGTCAGCAGAGATGTGTTTTGATGCTGGTTGAGCTGGTGACAGGCAGAATGTTGTACCTTTAAAAGAAGAGCAGGGGACAAAGAGGTCTTGCCAGGACGCTTGAGGAACACCTGTCCCTGCCTAGTTAATGATTGCAGGACAGGGAGCTAGAAGGGAGCTAAGTACAAGCCCTAGTGCAGGTGGAAGGAGACCTTTGTTGGCAGCCTGCATTTTGTCAGTGGGCAATGAGAAAAGCAACAGGCTTGGTTCCCTTCAGCTACGTTGTAGCTTTTTTAGCCAGCATACAGGAAATTTACGCCCGGGATACCTTTGCAGTTCTTGACAAGGATATGTATTTCTGCAGCTCTTGCTTGTCTTTGGTACTCACAAGCTGAGAGCTTGTGTTAGAGCCAAGGATGTTTGTGTGCCCCTTTCCCTCAATCTGTGAAAGTTTATAATCCCCTTTTTCTTGAACTAACTCATTGTAGTGCTTTCTTGTTATCAGGTGAATGCTTAGACTTCAGGGACAGGGCTGCCCAGCTGTGCAGCTGGGGCTGTGGCCCATACCAGGGCTGGGCTTTCCTCTCTGTTCTGTAAATCTGCCCTGGTATCAGTAAACTCCTGTCACTTGCTAATCCTTGTGGCACAGGAGTTAAACACAGAAGAGGGAGGCACCCTTAAATGTTTATATTAGGGAGCTGTCTGGAAACTGTATAATTCTATTACAAGTTTCAGTCTCTCTTGGGGACAGCACATTCTGAAAAACTGAGGCTATTTCACCNGGAGGGAGGAGGGAATGAGGGGAAAAAAGTTACACTGGGATCTGGGTGTTCCTGGTTTTAAAGCGAGGTTAACTGATAGCAGGAAGCTTAAGGAAAGAAGCATCTAGAAACTTGTTTTCTTGGCAGATTTCTCTACCCTTTGCAAAATGAGTTTGTTTCTTGACATCTTAAGTGCACAAATGGTTCAATGAGCTTCGCTCTTTAAGTTTCAGGGTCACCTTACTGCTTGGAGAATAAATGACTAGGAATAAACCAGAGGAAGTAATACTGTGATGAGACTTGTTTAGCCAGAATGTAAATAGCCAAAATGAATTTGAAAAGTGACTCTGGTGAACACCCAATACTACTCATGTCTCTGAAAGTGATGCTTTTGTGTTTGTCACCCTCCTCACCTGCCCCCTTTTTTACAAGTACCCTTGGTAAAAGAGCTGCTTTTTCCTCACTCATTTTTGCAGAGGCTGGCTCTGGTGCAGCTGCAGGCAGAGGGCATTTTATTGAACCTCAGTGTGGGGAGTAGTCAGTGGGATCATAAGCTCTTCTAAACTTCTCCCAGTCAAGTAGAGCCCTCACCTGCGTGGACTGGAGCTGGAGTATGTCTGAGGATCATCTCATTCAGAAAAAAAAAAAGAAAAAGCAAGCCTTACTTGCTGATCTTGCATCTTACTGATGTGTTAAAAACAAAGCCTAATTCAAGGCTGAACTTGAAACCTGAGCCACTTCATTTGCTTAAAGATATAGTCATCTCTAAAAGGTCAGAGCTAAGTATTTGCTTATATTTTAAGAGGTACTGTTTTCTTCACTGAGTGTTCAGCAGGTAAATGTTTAGCAAGGGAGACTCCCATTCCTATTACATTCCCATTTTTAAAAAATAATTTACTTAATAATTTTGAAAGGAATAAAATAACAAGCGCAGTCTTAAACTGATACTAGTCCAAGTAGAAGCTGAAGCTCAAATGAGAATAGATTTTAGCATCTGTGATACAAGCTTTGCAGCTGATGAGATCTTGAACATGCTTCTTCACATACCTTTGTCCATCAGAGCTTGCATGTGCAAAGTTAACCACACAGGGCAGAGACTGCCCACTCACAGCCCCTGACAATCTCTCTCTAGGTGTCCCGGTTTTAAGAAATACAAATCTGAACTACAAAGGAAAAAGAATCCCCTTTCCAAAGGGAAGGAAGATCCCCCTACCAAGGTGGAGACAAACGCGCCCAGGGATCCAGAGGTACCAAGTGGAGGATCGTCACTTGTGGCAGAAAGCTCTGCAGCTGCCGTGGTATCACTAGGGACTGCAGAGCCTGGACTGGTTAATCCAGCTTTTGAGGAGACTGAAGAAGGTGAGTTTGATACAGAAAGGTAATTATGTAATTACCATTTATGATATAAAACTGAGGTAATTGTCTCAGGCAATTCGGTTTTTAAAGCGTCCCCAAGTGCTGTTCAGCCACTCCTGGTTATCAGTGCTCTCTCCTCAGCGTGTCCTTGGGCGGAGGGAGCTGCGCTCACGTGCAAGGGGTGCGGCAGGGTCTGCTCACAAGCACAGGACTGTGCAAAACAAGTCTGAGAATCTGTCAGACTGCAGTGAATATTTGCAGCATTCTTTGCAGAAGCAAAGGCAGCCCCTGTCAATGTGAACACGGATCCCTTGAAGCTCTTGCAGATATGAAATCATTAGTAGCTAGGAAATATTCCAGCTGCTTTTTACCTTTTTGAAGTTAAATATACAGTCAGTTTTCTGGAGTGGTCAACACCTCCCTAATAGTGTGCAGCAAGTGTGTCTTTACAGCATGACTTAGTTTTTGGATTAATAGTCAGTTACGAAACTCTTGCAGATAAAAGTAACCATCTCCACTTCAGTATAGAACTGCTTGTCTCAACCCCTGTTAGAAGGCAGCAGCTGGGAGAAACCTCTGTGCCTTGTTTCAGAGTTAGTCTCTGTTTCCAAGTGCAGCCACTGGAGCTGGCAGCTGAGCTGCCTGTGTCAGAGTTAATCCACAGGTCAGTTTACTTCTCTGGCTTTTTCCTGAAGAGCACTTGGGGCAGGTTTTGCACCTCTTGGGTGACAATGGCAGCTCACCCTGACAGGCAGTGTGGGGCCTGCCTAAATGTTGCAGTGCTGGTAGATTTAATACCACTCGCTGACAACAACTTTCATCTTCAAAGTGTGTGAGAAACATTTGCTTAGTCTACAGTATGCTGTAAGTAGGTAAACATTACTCCTGCTCTACAGGGAGGATGGGAAAAGAGGAGGAAAGGAAATTAGAGGAGGGAAGTTGCAGTGAGATACTTGTGGTAAAGTCACCACCAGTAATTACTGCTCAGGAGTCTCCTTTTTGAATGGGCATCATGGAAATTGGCGTTTGTTATGGGTGTACTTCTAGCAGGCCAGTAGAAAAATAAACCTCTAAATGGTAAGTGAAATATACTGAATGACCTTTAGTAAAACTCAAGAAGTAAATAATGAAAGAGATTAAATTCGCCATAACCTTTGGAGAAGATGGGAAACGTTTTGGAGAAACTGTAAAGAAACGGGGGCTTTTGAAGTCTTTAATGTGACCCTCTCCAGGTTGCTGCCCTCCTTCCAGGTGCTGCTGTAACTGCCACTGTAACATAACAAATATTGTGGTGCTGTGTGAAGGAAAATCTTATTAATGTTTGTTTTTTTTCTCTTCAATTTCCACAATCAGACCTTCCTCAGAGAACTAGTCTTGTGGCTGAAACGTCCACAATTGAAATTCACCGAGAAGACCCAGAGGAAGAGCTGGGGATGAGGATAGTTGGGGGTAAAGACACCCCACTAGGAAACATTGTTGTTCAGGAAGTCCTGCGGGATTCTGTCATTGCTGTGGACGGAAGAATAGCACCTGGGGACCATATTCTTGAGGTATGTGGAACCCCACCGCTAGTCCCATTTCTTCCCTTGACTTTAGGGGAGGGCTGGGGGAGGAGAGTTGCCTGGAAAAAAATGGGATATCTCTTCAGCTGAGGGTTTAAAAGCACTGCTCAGCCCTGTGTGTCAGTGGCATCGTGTATCTGCTGGGGCTGAGCAGCAGACGTTTGAGGTTCCTTCCAATCATACTCCTATTTACCTTGCATATTTGACAGCTTTTTGGAAAGTAGACTCTTTTGGGTAAACTGAAAAGATTTCTGGCTGATAAACTTCATCCAGTAGCACCCTTTATCTCCAAAGAACTATACTCTAGTTAGTAGGGCAAGCAATTATAAGACTTCCTATGTTGCTTAAGCTGCATATTCTCAGTGGGCAGGTCCAAAGTTTAAGACCTTATGACTTTAAGGAAGCATCAGATATGTACTGTGAGTAATAAAGTGTGCCAATCTCATACCGTGCTGACCCACGGGCCCAGGTGTAGTTTCCAAATTAATCACGTTGCATGGCAGTGGGCTAATTGAGGTGACAGAAGCTTGTAAAGCCTAGATGGAGTGAGACCTGTTAGCACCTCCTGGCTATGGCTGCCCAAGCATTTGACCAGCCATAGAGACCTAATTATCCTGTTNAGTTGATACAATCTCTGAGTTGGTTTCTTAGAACAACAGAGTAACTTCTGTTTCATCCAGTTGTACTGTATGTGTCTCGGTCTTGACGGGGTTGTAAATAGGCTGGGTCTCCTATTAACACCCTAAAAGAAGACTGCACAGAGTCTTATGTGACAACAGGCAAAGCAAAAACTAGTTTCTCAGAGTTACTTTGGTAAAAATATGATTTGACTGATGATTCCAGAGGCTTGTAGGCTATGGACCACTCTTTAACTTAACAGTGAGGATGGGTAGTCTCCAATTGGAGTCTTCTCCTCCAGGTGTGAATCGAACACTGGAAGTTAAGGGAAAGTTCTGTATTGCTGTGGGATGGATATAACAATTTAATATTTTGCAGCTTCAGGTGTGTTAGTTACATGAATTGTCCTGTCTTGTCCCTGTCCTCAGCTGTTCACCATCAACTATGGTCTAATTCCATCTGCTTTCCTCTGTGTTCTTTTCTTTTTAGACAACTCTGCTCTCTAATGTGCACCAGGAGCAGCTGTTTCAGTCACAGCATTGCAGAGGGACTTGTCTCCAACTTTGTGATGTTCTGCACTGTGGACAGTGCTAAATTATGTAGCCTCTGATGAGTGACTCCGGTTTGTTTGTCTTTCTAGGTGAATGGCATCAACATCAGCAGTGTGACTCACTCCCAAGCTGTCTCCTTCCTGCGCCACCCAGGTCCTGTTCTCCACCTCATGGTCCTGCAGGAGAAGGGTTTTTCCAATAAGACTGCTCAGCAGGATTCCACTTCTGCTACAAATCGGGAAGTGATCCACGTTACCTTGATAAAGAGAGACCGATCCGAACCCTTAGGAATCAAACTGATCAGGAAGACAGATGAAGCAGGGATTTTTATTCTAGATCTGCTAGAGGGAGGCTTGGCAGCCAAAAATGGAAAACTGAGTCGGAATGACAGGGTCCTGTCAATAAATGGCCAGGATTTGAGGCAAGGAACACCTGAGGCTGCTGCACAGATAATCCAGGTAATTTATGACACGGTGAGGTTTATGGCTAATGACTTTGTAGCTCTCTGCGTTGATGGCAGGGCTCCTGTTCTGACCCAAGGGCTAACAGTACAGACTCCAGCAAACTGCATTCCCTGAAATATCTCTTTGGGAAAGTGACTTCCCTGTGGATGTGTGGGAAGCACTGCTTCCAAACGAAGATAAACATGAAGAGTGGGAATCCATAGTGAGTCATCTCTGATGAGCCTGAAGCGAGGCAGTTGCTCATGGCCCTTCGGTTCAGCTAAGGCAGTCGCACCTCCTTTGTGCTGTGGAGTTTGGAGCCTTTCTTGCAGAGTGAATGTCCATATGCACCGTGTAGACACAGGCAGCAGAGACAAGGAGAGATTAGGAGAGCCTCTAGTGCTTCAAACAGTTAAACTGGAAGTGTTTACTGGGAGATGTGACAGGCTGGCAGCACAGAACAGAACCCTTTTGACTGATTTGAAGCCTTCCCTCCCAATTTTACCTGCTTTTGGGAAGGGAGGCACTTCAGGCTAAAAGCATTCTAAAGTACTACATGTGTAGGAGAGAGGTGGTCTTTCCCTGCGCAATAGGAACCCGCTGCTGTTGCAGCATGCCAGATGTTTTGGTGAAAGGAGTGGGTAAGGAATTTTCCTTAAGGATTAAGGATTACTACATGTGCAGCAGGTATCACGTAGATCAGTTTAAATTCTTTATCTCCCTAGGCAATGACCTCCAATTTCTGTTTTTATCTAAAGATTCCAACACAATACATCTCGTCACATACTGTTTATGTCCCGGAAAGGGTCTGAGGTCAGCAGTGAGGGAAGAGCCAGTTCTTTTCCTGGTAATCAGCATAGGAGTGCAGTGGCATGGGAAAAGAGAAGGAGCAGAGTTCCAGTACTGAGAGCCTTTTCTCTGTTTTATATGTTTCCACTCTAATAATTGCATTTGTATCCCAGAAATGCTGCTGTAATTCTGTTGTAATGTGCAAACATAATTCCCAAATGAAGAACTCTTTCTTGTTCCCACTGGAACCAGTAACCAAAGACTCTGAACCAGCTTCATTAGGTTTGGAGACCGAATTCCTTTTGAAGTCACGTTTGTGTAAAACTGCAAGAGTCTTCCAAACTTTATCTGCTCTTCTGAGGGCTAACTCAAATTCCTAGTTAAATGCCATTTTAATTTGCATTGCAGCAAAGAGCCCTCTTTTTAGAGTACCATGTACAGCTATATATGTGTATATGCACAGCCATATGTACTGCACAGGGTCTGGTACCCCCGGTCGAGTGGGAGGGGAAATCTCCAGCTCAGGATGTAACGTTTCCAGGGTATTTTATGAAGATGTGGACATGTGCCAACTTGCCTGGAAAGAAATTGCTCTATCTGAAATGACTTTGGAGGATTGATGCTTTTAAATTTCTACAAAGAAAAAAAACTCTCCTGGCTTAGTCTAAAAAGGAAAAAAAAACCCAGCCCATTGATGTAGTCCCTCTTCCAGGCAGTTCGCTGCTGTCAGGGTGCTGTGGCACCAGGGAAACAGGGTCCTGTGTCAAGAAGTGAGAGCAGCAACCGTTCTTCTCTCGTCCGTTGCAGGACATGTCCCAACTATGAACATATGCCTTACCCCAGTGGAGTCCTTCACAGTAAGGTTTTGTCAAATTATCTGAAAGAACAAACCAAATTAGAAGAGCGGTAACAATAGTGAATACTTTCCCTGTAGTTCTGCCAAGGCCAGACTTACAGCTGGTTAAGCGTTTAATTGGCAGCAACCTTAGACAAAAGGTCGTGCCTTCAGGTACTCTGGGAAAAAAATGGGTGGGAGATGCTAAACAATAGACACAGTACATGAGCTGGGAGGGAAAAAGTTTTAACAAGTTTCTTCACAATAAAAGAAAAAGTATCCAATACTCATATCGGAGTCATCCATCGCTGGACCAGTCAGTGTTCTAGCTCTGCTCATTTTGTATCCCAGCACAATGTGCTATTTTGGTTAGAGTGGAGGGATTAATCATCCTCTTCCATTTTCTCTTGTTTGGCATTTGTGGGGGAGGGAGGCATGAGTGAAACTTGCCTTTACTTCTCATCCTTCTGACTAACGTTTGCTAATTCCTTTTTTCTTTTCACCATCGGATTCTGTGGCCTCTCACAAAAACATTGTGTCACGTTGCACAGCCCTGGTTCAGGCTCTTTCTGGAAGCTGATGCCAACCCTTCTGTCTCCCCAAGAAAATCACAGGGGCCGGCCCTAATTTCTACTTTATTTTCCTGTCTGCTTTGTTTACACTCTCTTGGTTTCTCCTGGCAGACCACTGAATCCAGAGTGAACTTTGTTGTCCTGAGGCAGCCGGGGGTGCAGCTCTCAGACCTGGTGGAAGATGGCAGCGCATCAAACAACAGCAGCAGCAGCAGCAGCAGCAACGGAGGAAGCCCAGTGCACCATCGCAGGCGACTGGACCAGAGTCACTATAGGCGAAAATCTTCCTACCAGAAGGTAAATTCTGTAAACAACAGGAAAAGTGCTGCTTAGTTTTGGTCCAGCAGATCTGTTTTGTTGGCTCTGTGGTGGCGGTTTATCACACAGGACGGATCAGTAGCTCCGTTTCTTGTTGAGCTATTGCAAAGCAGCTGGTTTGTGGCTTTTGGTTCTAGAGAACGGTACATCTACTGGAAAACACATTTTAGGGAAAAACATGTCAAAATTTTTTTCTAATGTTAATGCAGAGCTAGTCTTTAATCCTTCCTTGTCTGGAAAGGGCAATGGGAAATGTATCATCCATGAGACATTTAGGATTTGCTTCTTGACACCCATCAGGCAGGACACGTTCAGGGTATTGCACAGTGACACCAAGTTACACTTTGGTTTGGAGCAGAGGTCTTTGTGGTCAGAAGTAGAAACTACACAAATTACACTGTAGTGCTCCTGTGATTTCAGTGTTCTACCCAAAGCCAAGTACATGAGAAGCTGACTTTGACATCCAGCAACGTTGCTGAAATGCTCTGCATTCAAGATATAAGATCTTCTGTTATTTTCTTCCAGATCTGGGCTTCCCATGTTAATTGCATTCATGAAGCTGTGTTTCGTACTGTCATTCCCTCTGTAGGATTTACCTCAGGGATATGCAAGTCATGAAAAGACAGTTGCACTAAAAAAGGAACCAAAGGAATCTTTGGGAATAACAATTGGAGGCGGAAGGGATAACAAAAACAAGCTCCCTATATATGTAACGAGTGTGCAGCCCGTCGGGTGCCTCTACAGGGACGGCAGAATCAAGCGAGGTAAGGAGGCTCTCAGACCCTTTATCCTTTAGGAACTGTGGGGTTTTCTTCAGTGAAAGCTGGACTTGGACACTAAAGTGAGGCTGGAAACAGGGTTCTGCTGGAGACCTTGAGGCAGAATGAGCGTCAAAGGATTATTACAGACCTTTTGCTATCTTATTTAATTGACAGGAGATGTACTTCTGAGCATAAATGGCATTGATTTGACTCACCTGAACTACTATGAAGCTGTCTCAGCACTGAAATCCAACGCAGCTTCCCACTCAGTCGTACTGAAAGCCTTGGAAATCCTTTCAGTGAACTCGGCAGAGCCCTCTCTGGACATCAAGGAACAAGGATTCAGCTGGTCTCCCCTCTGGATCACGTGGCTCGGATTGCCTAGGTATGTTTGTTCAGTGACTGTATCTGTTCAATCACAGAGCTCACTTGCATTCAAACACAGAAATAATGGCTTTGTTGGGTGACTTGGAGGCGTTACTGGTGTTCCTAGTTAGCTCTTGGGCAGTGGAACGCCTTATAAGAAACTTCCACTCCTTTTTATGGGTGACCCATCGTTCCCCTACTTCTGTTGAAGAGCAGCTGCATTTCAGAAGTTCCTGAAAACCTTTTTTTTCTAAGAGAACACAGGAAACATGAAGTATAGATTCTGTTATGCAAGTTGACATAGTTGACATAGATACAGTTCCTGCTAAAACATCATTAACTGAAATAATTCTGTGGTCTTTCTGGATCACATAACAGAAGCCAACAGATACCTGTGCTGCTTTCTAGTTTCTAACCTGATTGTCTCAGTTAGGGAAAGGTATTCTTTCCTCTAATTATTTTTGGCTGTTGTAATTGTGTCATCTTTAGCATGAAGCAGAAATGATTCTGAATAGTTGAGCTTTCCTGCTGCAAAGCTTTGGGCTGTAGACTTATCATTCTTTTTTGCAGCATCAGGGCAAGTTCCAGATGATGAGGTTGGGGCTTTGAAAGCTGGGGTTTCTATCTTCTTGGAGAGGGGAACCTCTGGTTTGCTTCCTTCTGCAGTTTCATCAAAATACATTCAGTTGTGAAAGGTAGAGCCTGGTCTCATTCCAGCTGACTTAGAGGAGGATCGTGCATGAGATGGATGTGGAACAGCAAAGCCAAACCCTTCTGTGGGAAGCCTGGATTATTTACAGCCTTATTCCTTGAGGCACCTGAAAGAAGAAATACTAACAAAGACTCTGTGACGTTACTCTTGTGTTACTTAGCAGCCAGTAAATGCTAAACACAACAGCCCAAGGAAGGTAGCTTTTGTGTCTCGAGAGACTGCCACTTGGCTTGTGCCCAGTACTGTCCTTCCAGTTTCCTCTGCTCTCCCAGGGAATCAGCCCGTCTGCTCTGTGGAGGCCTGGTATGAACTAGCCTCACCTGCACCTGGGTAGCCCAAACCTGCGTGCAAACCCTCAGATCCTGGCTTGTGTTAGCTCCTTGTTGGGTGCTCCTGCAGTGAGGTGTAGCAAGGCAAAACCTGCCTGTACTTTCTCCCTTCTTCCTTTTCCAATTTACTTGGCTGTTTGGTGGCTCGCAGCTTCTCTGCACTTTCTGCTGCAGGGCTGGAGTCCCCTCTTTGCACATTGGTCACCTGCATTCATTTCAAGAGTAACCTGACATCACCTTGCCACATAATACATGGCTCAAAATGATTTAGCTGCTGGTATTAATGTTGACTCCCCTTCATTTGACTGTTTCTGTACCTCGCTACTGAAGCAAGGAGCAATGATTTCAGCTGCCCTTTTTGCTCTTCAGTCTTCCTTTCTAACTCCCACCTGAATTCAGGCCTCTGAATTTCTCTGCCGTTCCTCTGTGGCTGTGAGGGTGGCTAGGAGGCACAAAGCTGCACTTCCAATGAAGATACAAACATCTGTGTAAGAAGGACAGTGTAGTGGTGTTTTTCCATCCAACCTTAAGGCCACTGAGGTATTTCTGTGCTGACCCAGCTGGCTGGTAGCTTTCTGGCTTTTTTTTTGTCTTTTAATATAACTGTGGATACCTCTGATGTCCTTGTAAACTTACTCCTCTCCATTCTTTGCTTTGTTAGTAATTGGCTGGTGGTGAGTGTTCCAGGTTAATTGCATGCTACTACTTACTGCTTCTGAATGTTTATCATTGTCACTGCGTATGTCACCACAGAAGGCAGCCTATGAACTTGACTTGATTTCTTCATAGTTATTACATTAAATCAATACCAGCTACTGAGATTATAAAATACCATCTCAAAACGCTGGTTTGGAGGGTGCATGTGTCCTAGTCCATTGCACACCAATCCCTACAGGTGCTAGAAAGACTGAGTTTACAGGTTCGTTTTTGTTTTGCTCTGTAAAAGCTTTGACTCTTGAAAAGGGTCACTGCAGAGTGTGGCTTAGGGACAGTTCTCAGTGGGTGGAAAAGCAGAGTTTCCACAAACTCTGAAAGTCTGCAGAACTGCAGACCCAGCAGGGTGTTTGTCAGAAGAAAACTTGCACCTTTACTTTCTGTAAAGCCTGAAGTTCTTTTCCCACAGTCATTTTCCATTATAGCAAATTCACACTTCTCTTCCTAAAAACCCCTTTCTATATGGTGAACTGCTTTCTAGCAAACAGCCTTTTCCAGCTCCTGGAGAATGTGTCTCGTGTTTTTATGTTCTATGGTGATGTGGTTCTTGCCACTCATGCTCTCTAGGCTGTTTATTTGCACTAACTGCCACATGCATTTCTCACAGCTGTATTTTGACACTTGTGTGGTACCAGTAGAAGAAAACCATCAGTAAGCTAAAGCTCGCAGCATTTGTGCGTGAAGAGCTACAAAAGTAAATTACAGTTTGAAAGTAGATAATTGGATCTTTCTCCTAGTGAGAAGTTAACTGAGGCGGCTTTTGAAATCTGAAACTCAGCTGCAAACTGCTCTAGCAAAGCCCTCCAGGCAAAAATGTTTATTAGGAAAAGTTTAGCTGCTGGAATACTTCAGTGGGGCCATCGGCAGCAGTTTCACACAGCGTAGCTCTGGCAGCTCCTCGGTGCCAGAATGTAACCTGACTGTGAGCCAGAGTACACCAGCCCTGCTCCTGCCACACCTTTTCAGACGCCTCAGGAAGGCTTTGCCTGTCTTTGTGCTACAAGCTCAAGGAGCGAGCGCTGCTGGTAGCACTTGGAGATCACGTTCTCCACGGTGACATACCTCAGTGTCTGGCATTCAGGCAGTGGTGGGTGATGCCTCTCTGAGGAGTCCGGTATCTTACTGTACTTGCAGGGATCCTGGGTGTAGCTCCTGCAGGAAAAGCCTTTCATATTCCAATTTGGTAGTTAGTAGAAGAAAGGCCACCATACCTCAACTGTTTGCTTTCTGTCAGTGATAGAGCTGCTGAATGCCTTCATTGTACCAAGCCTGGAGTATGCAGGTTGAATGAAAAAAAGCTTGGTTCTCCTATATTGCATGGGTGTAACTCCTGTCCGTGATTACTTTGGTTTTGTCACTAGTACTGTGCATGTTCATTAGTGGAATTCATGAATTTATTCATGAATCTTGCAGGTCACAACCCCCTTTTGATTATGGTAATTTTCTTCTGACTCTTAGACTAGCACTGACGATACCGAGAAAATATTCCTAAAGGACTGGCATCTTCGGATTCAGGAACTGTAGAATCATGGAACAGTTAGAGTTGGAAGGGACATTAAAGATCATATAGTTCCAAGCTCCCTGCCCTGGGCAGGGACACCTCCCACCAGAGCAGGTTGATCAAAGTCCCATCCAGCCTGACCTTGAACACTCCCAGGGACGGGGCAGCCACAGCTTCTCTGGGCAACCTGGGCCAGGCTCTCACCACCCTGTAACGTGCCCTGCAAAGGGGTTGCCTCAAGTCCTTTAAAGAATATAAATATGAGCCTGTTGGATAGCTGTGCTTTCTGCAGAGGAAAACATAACTTTCTGTTCACGTGGTTTCCTTTGAAACATAATCATCTCATTTCTGTTTTTGACTGTGCCTGTCTCCACAGCTACCTTCACTTCTGTCAAGATATTGTCCTCAGCAAAGGTAACCTGGAAAGCTGGGGCTTCAGCATTGTTGGAGGCTTTGAGGAAAGCAAAGGAAATCAACCCTTCTTCATCAAAACCATAGTGCCCGGGACTCCTGCCTTCCGAGACAGGAAGCTGAAGTATGTATGAGCTGCCCCGCGGGTCTCTGTCTCAGAAACACCATCGGTGCTTACACCAGCCTGCCCCGTCTGGCTGAGGGGCTGTCTTTTACCCTTTTAATTAGCTGAGCTAAAAGTTAATGACTCCTCATTCCTAGACACTGATTTGTGCAGTTAATACCCTTACAAAAGTTGTAACAACCTGAGTACTGTATTAATGAATGGTTTAGTTTCTCTATAAAGGTCCAACTAAAAGGAATTAACAGTTACATTTTAAAAAGGCTGTACAGGTTTGAATTAAGTAATTAGCTAAAAGTAGAAAGGGGATGTTTGAGATGAATCCTGCAGGCTCCGGAGTACAACATCTCCTGGATTAGGAAAAGTATCTCACCGTCAGCAACAAAAGCTCTCCTGTGTGGGAAACTTAAAACGAGCTTTGCTGACCTGTTTGTTAGCGATGGCAGTGAGTGGAGAGAGAGCAGTGGAGCCAGAGAACCCCAGAGAACTTCCTTGCAGTGGGAACCAGCACAGCCAGCTTCTCAGCAAGCATGTGACAGGCCCCAAGTGTAAGGCTATACAAGCTAAAAGTGAGGCTGCCATCTTACAGGGGACACGGTTTTGGTGCAGGGACCTGGGCTTTGCTCCCCTGAAGATGGTGTAAAGACCAGAGCTGGGTCAGAGCCTTGGTGGGAGGACTGGGCTCCTGTCTGAGGGCTAGGACAGCAATGCGCTTTCACCCTTAGCCACAAGGTTCCTTCCTGGCTGGCTTCATCATCCCAGCTGGATGGTACCACCGCTCAGAGGTTGGGGTGCCCTCAAGCAGGGCTCTGAAACCTCTACTGGATCAAGCCCCAGCACAGCAGTGCGCTTCAGTCATGAGTGCTTCACCTTAGTGACTACTAGGCCAGCAGCTTTAGGAGCAACCTGGGTGATAAGTATGTTTATCAACACAAATATGTTCTCTGTAGCTTTCCCCTCTGTGGTGTGGCCATCTGGTCATGCTGCTGGTGACCTCTCTGCTGTGTCACACAAGAACCAGCACTGTCCTCCTTTTCCCTTCCCCTCTTTGACCGAGAAGCAAGCCTCTGACACCAACCACTGCTTGTGCATCTTTTCCTTGCCCATAATCTTTCATCTAGTGAAAAAGTTGCTTCACCAAAGAGTTGACTATCTCAGCTAGATGTTTTTGGTGGCCCTAGGGTGCAGTGTTAATCATAACTAAATCCTGACATGCATGTTTCCTGCCTTCTGATTAGGTGTGGAGATGAAATAGTGGCAGTAAATGGAGTGCCAGCGATAGGAATGAGCAACTCCGAACTAATCCCAATGCTGAAGGAGCAGAAGAACAGAGTCACGCTCACTGTGGTGTCTTGGCCTGGAAGCCTCGTGTGAAAGCTCAACCGAAACACACCACAGCTTCAGGTATCAGAGGGCAGTTGGCCATCCCCCAAAGCTAAACATGTGACATGCCAACCAAGGGAATGCTGAACTCTTGTTACAGTGTGTTGCCATGGAAGACTTTTACCTTCCCTTTTGGAGAAAACATTTCTTCCCTGTGCCATCAACAAGTCTGGTGGTTGGATCCAAAGTAATGGCTAATCTGAACAGCTGTAGCTTCCTGGGCTCATTAGAGCTCTTTAGAATTGGTGTTGCAGAGAAAGCTCTTTTTCCAGTGCTTCTCTACAACCTGCCTTTGAGCTGTGTTCCTCCATTTAAGATCTTTGTCTTCAATTTGGTATTTTGAACAGGTCAAAACAGACCCGACTGTCCGATTTCCCCTGCTGGTTTAATACAGGTCTGCTCCTGCTTTGACTGCCATTCTTGGGCATCAAGTCATTTTATACATGCTTCTGAAAGCCACTAATAAAGTTGTAAGGATAGGGACCTAATTAAGCAGTTCCTATAGTCCCCAGTCTGGATATTTTTAGGTTACTGAAACCCAATGAATGTTGAAGAAACCCCAATTGTACCTTTCAGCTGAAGAGCTGCTTGGTTAGTGTGGTGGGACTGTGTTGGCTTGTTCAAAGGTCCTAGCACCAGGCAGCTCTTGTGAATCCTGAATTAGGATCCTACTGAATATGCTGATTTGTGGCAAATGGGTGATTTTGACTGCTTAAAAGTATCAGTGAAAGCAGTTTCATTGAAAACACGATGTTGTAAAAGTGTGACTGAATCATAAAAAGCCTGAATCAGAACTGCTGCTACTTTGGTTAAGGAATCAAGTGTGTCTGTCACAACAGCCAAAGAAAAGGAAGTTATTTCACTTTTATCCCCTTCCTCAGCTTTCCCTGGTTTCAGGACTTGATAGTATGACCAGCTTTTCCCCCAGCAGGCAGATGATTATGTAAACAGGTTTGTGACCAGAAACCTCTGTCCCAAGATGCTGTCTTATCAGTTTCCCAGCCATGGGCTGCAGAGTTAAGGCAGGGGCAGGAGGTACCCAACACAGCGCCTGTACTCTCAGGCATGTGAGAGTTCTGTCCATGTGCCTCTTGCAGTTGGAGTGAACTCTCAGCTCCCTGGCTCAGGGTAGGTTCAGGGGGGTCACTGGCTACTTTGGCCATGTTGTACTGGTACTGGATGAAATAAGCTGCCTCCAGAAGGCCAGTGGGCCCAGTTTGGCTTCAGTTCAAATCCACTGTATAGTTACAGTTTAGGATAAAAGAACTGAAGCTGAGGTAGGTTGGTTTGACTTATGATGCCTCACCAAGTTCCCACTTAAAGACTCCACATGAAGCAATTCCCTTCTTTTTTCAGAAGGCTGTGAATCAGCAGTAACAACAGATCTTCCTCAAAGCAGGTTGCTCTGGGAGAGATCTTCCCTCTCAAGCTGTTGCTGCTGTAGCTTTTATGAGGCCAGCTCTGATTATAAAAATCAAAGGAGTTTCTCTCCCAGTCAAAAAATGCTACCTAGGAATGAGTGTTTAATTCCTTGTTGCAGTAAACAGGCTGCAGGTAAGTGCCCATCAGTGTCTGAAGCAGTGCTTTTCTTAGGGCTGGCTACTTCCTAACTAGCTGTGGCTGCAGAGAAGGACTGTTCCTTGCTGGATGACTTAGCTGTGTACACACAGCGTGACTTCACTTCTTCCAGCTGTTGGCTTAAGGCAGGATAGAGCAGAGCCTGGTATCAGAGCCCATTATACAGAAACAGCTCAGGATTCGACCTGCACAAAAGCTTCCCTGGCACATGCTGTGGCCTCTGTGGTTGGTTGATAAATACCCCTGTGGACTTTGACAGCAGAAACAGCGTGGCCAGCTGGGCTCTGTGGCCTTTTTCCAGTTCCTGTTGAAACGCCGAGAGCAAAATAACTCAAGAGTCAGGAAGGTGCCTGTGGAAAACCAGTTGCTCAACCTCCCTCTGACACAAAGGAACAGAAAAACCTGAAGCAATTTTTGTCACTTTCCAGTCAGCGTGCAGTCTGTGCCTGGGATGGAACAGGAACTATTTAAGTAGAGAAAGGGGTGATTCCTGCTGAGGAGCACCAAATGGCACTTGTATACAGTCCAGTGGGAGAGAGCCCTGCAGCTGGTGGTCAGACAGTGCAAGCTGGGAGGATGCTGCAGAAGGCAGCAGGATTTTTGCTGTTACTCCAGCTCGTTTCAAGGTGCCTTCAGCTTCACCAAAATGTCCTGGTAATTTAAAGATTGTCTCTCAGATCAGCTTGTTAATAGATGTTGAATTTGTTTTGATGACTTTATAAATTATTGTGATATTACTGAAAAAGATGTATTATGGGTGGTTTCTTAACCTTTCCTTCCAGCGTATTGGCAAACACCACCTGAATAGGTCACTCACTGCACCAACAGACACTTCTCAAAGAAACTGATGTTTTGAGACAACTTGGCTCATTTCTCATCTCCAGCTTTGGTCCAGTACCAGTACTGATGCCACCAGCCCAAGAATTGGTCCCTTTTCCAAGAATCATTATTCACCCTTCAGTGTTCCCCAGGGAACACAACCATGAGACCTGCAGTAGTTACCTGACACAGGAGTACTGCCAGAGTCCCACCTCTGCATTTCTCTAACACTTTAAAGGCAAACATTTCACCTCTATTTATTTCATTAAAATAAAACCATTTCAAACTCTTTCCCTTAAATTCATAGCTGCTTCTGGCAGCCTCTGACATCAGTGGAGGGCTTGGCTCCACCTCTGAAACCATTCCAAGAACACTGGAGGAAGCTGCAGCACTGACCCATCAGTACAAGAGTCTCCATCCCCTCTCCCACAAGGTGCAAGGGGACACAGACAGGATGTGATCACCATTAATTATGCCTAATTACAGGTTGAGGAGCTTCTGTCACCTCAACAGAGCGGGAGATGAAGGGAATGGACATAGAGTAGCTCTGTCCACCCTTGGAGAGGCACCACATGCCACCTGGGCATGCAAGAGTGGAACGAGGAGCACTGACTGGGGGCCAAACCCCCCACTTACCTTGGTGTAAAAATTATTGCCAGCGTTTTCCTGCAATTTAAGACAAAAACCCCACCCCCCTCAGAATGCTCTTGGGGGCACTGCCTGCCCTTCCTTCAGTGCCAGCTGCCCTAACAATTTCAGAGTTCATCCTCTGGAAAAAAAACAAAACAAGATCCCAGATTCAATAATTACAGAATAAAGGCTCTTTGTGGAGGCCCAGGAAGGATGGGTGGCCCCTCTCCGGTGTCACGTGAGTGAGTCCGTGCTCTGGCAGCGGGACTTTTGCCGTCATGCTGCAGACACCTGTGTTTCCAGGAGACCAGTACCAAGCGCTCTTGAATCCTCCTCACTGGTTTTGATGGGATTTCACCTCGGCCCACACCGAGCCCCAGCTGGATAAAAGGGCTTTCATCCCGAGTTCCTGAATGCTGCCGGGGGATCGCAGCCGAAACCCACCACCCTGACCCCCCAGGAGAAGGCTGCCAGGAGGTGTCCCCTCGCTCCACCGGGATTCCTGCAGCCAGGCCGAGGCCCCGCGAGAGACGCCGTATCCCTGAACGCTGCCGGGGCTGCAGAGGGAGGAACAGTCTGAAGGCTCATTCCAGGCTCCCTCGAGCTCTGGTTCAGCACACACACCTCCCCACGGCACATACATTTCCCATGAGCTCAAAGCACGTTTGAAGTGCCACATTAAAACCAAAAAACCAAACAAAATCCCTGCTTTTTCCTCTCCCCACCAGGTTTTGCAGTTCGTAACTCATCGAAAGCCCTGTCACAGCATGTGAACTGTGACCACAGTGCTGTGCTGGCTCAAGCCTCTACGGGTCTAAGCTTCACGTGACAGACTTTGCAAGATTACAAGACAAAAAAAACCCCCATGTAACATTTCAGAACAACATGATTTTAGGGCAAAGATTTAAGACAGTTTTAAATAACAAGTCAAAGTAGTGGAAGATACTTCCAAATGAGACACTTGTGGACTCAGGCAAACAGAAGCAAACTCGGGCAAGCCTACCAAAACCCCTCAAAAAAATCATCTCCCCTGTTCCTCCCACCCAGAAACATCTCTGTTGCCACTCTCCCCAACCAACACTAAGTCCAAGCAAGCTCTGGAATTTGAATTTATTGTGAGATCTAGGGGGAAGGAATGCATTGCACAGGAGTGTTGGTGATAACCAAATAGAAATAAGCCAACCCCATGAGGGCAAACTGCTACGATGGGACTTCACGTTCTCTACTGGGCTGTATTATTCAGCTCAACTCTTAGTAAAAAAAAAATAATATAATAAAATAGTTCAGTCAAAACTAATTCAAGAGAAACTCATGCTCTTACTATGGGTGTTCCACTGATTTCCCACTTCGAGGTGTACTACACAACAGAACTATTTCTGTGACAGATAAAAAAAAAAAGGAGACAAAAAGAGAAGCTAGGTTTGAAGTCTGCACACCCTGCACAAACACACGTGTCGACTTCTCAAAGCTCTCACACCAAAGCAGCATCTTGTGACCCACCAGTAAAAGCAGTCCCTCCTCCCGTGCTGCCCACCTGGCCACCAAGAAATCAGAAGGTATTTCTCGTAGCTACAAAGAAATTTATTTGGGGCTGAGACTTGTCACTACTAGAAGCCAGGCTCTAAGCTGGCACTCAGGATCTAAACCACACTTTTCTTTGGACAATAAATTTCAAGTGGCACTTACTGTCCTGTTTCTCAAAAAAGGAATGCTGATGACAAGAAAATAAACAAAAACTATTACCTAAATGCGTTAAGTTTCAGCTGAAGCCATCTTCCATCAGAAACCATAGGATCTGATACAACAAAGTTCTCTCTAGGGATGTTAATGAGTAGCTCAGTGCTGTGGATACTAGTACTGCTGTAGTTTGGTTTGTATCAAAAAAAAAAAAAAAAAAAAAAAAAAGGAGTTTAACTGCATCTGCAGCCTCGGCTCTCAAACCCCTCAAACCACTGGCACAGGCCTCACTGCTCCCAGAGGCAGCCTCTCTTCGCTTGGAGAAAATCAAAACACAAGGATGGGTGCCCCCTCCCCTAAACAAAACAGCCCCGGCGGCCACGCGGGCCCGAAAGGAGGGAGTTCCTCCCGCGGCTGACGGCGGGGCTGGGTCACTCCTTGGCATCCTGCTCCTCTCCCTCTGCGGCGCCGTCCTCGCTGGCCTCCTTCTCCTCTTTGCTTCGCTTGTTCTTCTTGTGCTTGTGCCGCCGGTGGCTCTCCCCCTCCTCGCTCTCGTGCTGTTTGCTGCGGTGGGGGAAGGAAAGGGGGAGAAGAAGGATCCATCAGAGCCTGCATCAGCGGGGCTCTGCCACGGGAGAGACCCACCCCGGTGACTCCACGGCCCGCGTGGGGACAGAGCGCTTTGATCTAGAGTAAACAGGAGACAGATCAGACAGGCATCACGGTGCCACCCCAAGGCTTCCTCGTGTTTATTTGGGCTGATCTGATGCTGCTGAACCTAGGGCAGGGTACACACACTGCTGGAGGTGGCTGCAGCAGCAGAGGGGCCGGGCAGGCGGCACACCGGACAGACTGCTGGAAAAAACGGGGCTTGGAGAGTCTGTAGAGACAACATTTCTGCGTCCTTCCCACTCCTGAGGGAGCTCTGACTGTTTGGACACATCTCAAAAGCTTCAATATGAAGCACTGAGGCTGCTGAGACAAGGAAGAGTCCTAAATCTGAGAGACGTGTCTGAAACTTCACTGGGAAAACCCCTGGTCTAGAGGCAAGAAAAGGATGAACTTAGATAAACGTGGGTTTCCTAATAGGAAGCAAATCCTGTTTGTGCTTCTGCTCACTCATAATTGACCTGGCACTTCACTGGCTTCATGCTTTTACAACTGCTCCATCTCCTCACCCAGAACAGTTTTCCAGAAGCACCTGGGTGGCTGTGGCCATTGAGACAGGATTTCTGTGATGCAGGAGAAATCCCAGCCAGAAGTAGCTCTGATGAGGTTGTGGAAGCCCCTGAGCTCTGCACTGCTGACCCCAACACAACCCACACACCCTGAGATCTGCCTCTGTCTCCCACTGGGGAGAGGGGGACGGTGGGAGCTCTGGTTTTCAGTCCCTCCTGGGAGGGGATTTTCTGCTGCTGCTCCTCCTCAAACACAGAATTATTTCTCCTCACAGGTTGAAACCCAAGTGAGCTCCCTAGAGCTGACCATGCTGTGCAGGCAGCAGAATTAAAACACAGCAAAGAAGACAGGAAAAAGCAGATTAAAATGATCACAGGATCACAGTCACACAGTAGAGGCACTCAGCTCCACGAGTGGGGACAGAGTCAGGTGTAGACACAAATTCTTCCCGCAGCTGGAATACCAGTTTAGCAGCAGAGACACCTAACTGGCTGAACCACTGAAGCCCTGGCTGAAAAGCTCCTGGCTTCCAGTAATTTTCTGACTTGTCTAATGTACGGTTTTGTAGTCATTAAAAGGAAGGAAAAAAAAAGCCAAAAGGCTGCTGCCTCTCCTCTGCACTTCTTCAGCCACCTCGTGGACACCAGCGTGGCAGCGGTTTCTGCTTGAACAACACAACTGTCCTTTAATATTTAAAGGAGTGTCAGTGATTTCCTTCACACTGGACAATTTGCAGTAAACTGGAAACTACAATGAAACCCTTTCATCTCCCTGCAAGTGCCTCCAACAGGCTCAAACTGCCTCCAGCAAGGACTCAGATATGCACTTGGAACGGCCTTAACCAAAAAGCATTCCTCCACGTGCTTTAGGTGACCAACACTTCCCATCCTCCTGCTTTGAGCAAGGCTGAGAGCATCCGCGTGTGGTTTCAGGAGCAGAGAAGTCACCTCACCCCCACCTCGTGGCAGGACCCAGTTTGTAAATCAAGCTCCCCAGCAGACTCTGACACTGCTTTGGTGAGTCCCATCCTGTTCCTGCAGTTGAGTATCTGACACTACATTTCAGTTCTGAGTAGAGGAAGCTGAGAAATAACTTGTTAGTAACTTGTTAGTCTGGTATCAGCTCAGCTTACATTTGTTTTGTATTCAATTTTCAATTGTGGTCCTGGTCTTTCTTCCCATCACTTTGGTCCCAACCCTTCAGCCATCAGCCCTTTCCTGAAAACTTATTTGTCTCCTAGGGATAAGGACAGCCTTTTGCCTCCAGTCACGGTGTGGGAGTTTTTCTGATATCAATTTCAAAATAGGGGTAATTACCTACACAGCTGACAGGGATCTCATCTAAAAGAAGGAAGTAAGTTGAGGCACCAAGTTCATGCTCGAGTCACATCATGTAAAGTGGCTCTGCAACCAAGCATGGCCTCAGAGCAGAGGCCAGACCAGACTTTGCTTGAAGAATGCTCTCACAGGAGGATCAGCTGTAGCAAATACACTTTCTCCAGAAAAGGCTGGGATTTTAGGACATCCTGCTCTGCTCCAAAAGCATTCCACCTGTGTCCACATCATCACCAACCTTGCTGCAAGGAGCATGGGGCACAGAGCTCTGACCGTGAAGTACCGAACCTCCTGCTCCAGGAGGGAATTTCAGATGACAGGCTGGAGAAAGATCTGCACTGAACACACAATCCTGAAAGCTGGTGCTTCCCTTATGGTTTTGCATGTACTTGTGGAGCAGTGGGAGCTCCTGCTGTTCCGAGGTGACATTGAGCACAGGTTACCCTCTCCTTTGTCACTCAGTGCTGCAGTTTCACTGGCAGTGATTCGATGTCCTGCCAGCTCCTGCCTCACCAAGAACTTACAGGCACCAAGGACACCTCTCCCTATCGCAGACAGCTCTGCCCCCTGCCTGGGTACATGCCCAAAAGCACTTCCTCTCCTGGTGTCTCACATCTCAGGTCACAGGAAGCCAGAATGACCTGGGGTGACAGTTGACTCTGAGAACACCGACCTTCTCGTCTGCAGCAAAGGCGTGGTCCCATCAGCGGCCCAGTCCAACCCCTGTGCAGCCCTTACCGTCTCGAAGACTTATGCTTGCTGCTCTCCTCCTTGTCTCTGTGCCTGCGCTCTCGGTGACGATCCTCTCGCTCCCTGCTGCGATCTCGGCTCCGCCGATAGTCACGCTCAAAGTCGTAGCTGCGCTCTCGGCTGTAGTAGCGGTATCGTTCATCGTCACTGAGGAGGAGAAAGGAGCAGTGAGGCAGAGGAACACGCACATTCAGTCACCTCTTGCTCTGTCAGCAGGCTGAGGTGATGCTCCTGAAAAACCTGTCACAGTAAGATGACGATGCTGCTTATCGAACCCCAGCTGCAGCCCAGTCCCAGTCTCTAACCACAGTGAAAGAGCTTTCTCTGCTTATCACACAGCTCATAAACCCCAGCAGTTTGAATACCGTGGCCTCCTCCTGCCCTCTCAAAGCAAGATGAATACTTTGGCTTCCTCCTGCCCTCTCAAGGCAGGAGGTTTACAAAATTCTGTTCTCCAGATTTGCTCCAAGGGAGTACCTCAGCAGCAGGCATGTAGCCAACACCTCGGGAATTCCTTCTGGAACATGGCTGAGATATCCAGCTCCAGTGTTCAAACCCGACAGAAACAGGCTCCTCTCATCATTCTGCCTCCCCCGGTGCTGGATTTTACCTCACAGCACTACTGTCTCAGATTTCCTGTAATTCTTCTGTGTGAGTTAGACTAAGGGACTGTTTTCTTCCCCAGGAGTTCAAAAACCCCAAGTGTGAAGATGGCTGCCATGGTCTTTCTGCCTACACCTTGCTATAAACTCAAGGCATGGTGTACCCCAAATTCAGATACATCCCACACTCAACCCTTCCTTCTACATCTCACCTTGTGCAACTTTTGAAAGCCAAAATCAAAAGGGTTAACACATCCCTCTGTGGGAAACAATATTCAGAAAGTTTGAACTATCATCCTGATGCTCACGAAAACAAGTCAGACAAATGAATGTCCAGTATCAATCATCTGGGAGGGGGAGGACTCCAAAGGGCTCTTGCCGTGCCTGACTGCCCACCCTGCTTTGGCACGTGTGATCTGAGAGGTCGGCACGCTCCAGAGCGCCCAGAAATGCCAACAATGTGCTCAGGAGTTGCTGATGGCAGGACTTGGCTGCGGCATGAACCCGCTCAGGAAGTGTGGGAGTCCCAGCTCTTCCAGTTGTAGCAAGTTTGTCCTCTCCTCTGTTCCCAAGCCCAGTTTGTAAAGAAAAAAAAACCTGGGGAGACCAAAAATAAAAAGCATTGCCCTGTTTGCTTACCCCCTGGGCCGGGAGGTTCCCCAGCAGGGAGCACCCCTCTGCCAGGAATGCACATTCTGATTGTGTTTTTAAAGACTACTGGTATTTCTGAGCCTGAAGCCCGTAAAACACTGACGCTGCCTGTGACGGAACACCCAAGTGATGGGTTTAGAAAGACTCTTTGCAGCCAAGCCTCCACTTTAGCTCTTTAGAGCAACGCTGGGAGGCTGGAAGCCTCCTTTCCCACATGCTCCCAGCATTGCTGTTGCCTGAGATGACATCAGTTCCCACCAAGGTGGTTGTCTCCAGCTCCGCTCACAGAACCGCCTCCTTAAGGATCTATGTCTCCTGGGTGACTCCTGGCAAACGGCACTCCTTACCCTGAAAACCTCTCCAGGAGAGGCAAGGAAAGCTTGGGTGGTTTGTCCTTTGATCTGACAGTTGCATTTAGATGACAAGAAGCAGCAGCTTCTACAGCCAACTTCACACGGGGCTGTGAAATACCAAGTAAACAGAGAGGGGCCATTTCATTTGCCCGCCTCACCTTACAGGTGGGAGAGCAAGTGTAACTGGTTCTGCTGGATTTAAACAAAAAGCCAGGCACAGGAAATCAGTGACACTGGCTCCTACTCTGTCCTCTAGTGATTGATCCAAAGTGTCTCTCCCCCAGACATTCCAGAAAATTCAGCTGGCATAATCTATAACTCCTGCAGAAGTTCAGCACTCACTTGTTGTATTCACTAGTGGTCGGAGTGCGGTCTCTGTCTCTCTCCCTCTCCCGTTCCCGCTCCCGCTCCCGCTCCCTCTCCCGCCTGGAGCCCGAGTATTCCCAATGGCTGCTGCTGGAACTGCTTGTGCCTTTGTCCACCGTCGTCACCCAGGGCGTGTGGGACGTGGAGATGGGTGGGTAGCTGATGAAACCTGAATCTGCGGCGAGAGAAGAGAACCCTTGTTCATCTGAAGCCTTCACAGCATCCTCTCTGACCCCCCTATCCAAAGATCCCCTCTGGAGGTACAGCTGAATCCAAGGAGACAGCCACGGCCCAGCTCCCTCCTCTCCTCACTCTCCCTTTTCACTTTCAGCAGTTTGCTAAGGACATGTCAACACCTCTTCCCCGAGGAAAGACACAAGGGAGAGCAGACATTTACAGACATCACTGCAAAATCTCCCCTGCCCCTGCCACAGCACAGCACTGCGAGGGCTACACTCTGCCCCAGCTCTTGCTCTCTACAGGTCCTGCTCCATTAGGACACGCCATGGGGTCTCCACAGACAGAAGCTCCAACCCATTGCTCCTGGACATCCCAGTTCAGAGGACGTTTGTGGGCACCTTTGAGCTGAGTTTACTTAGCCAGGGCTCTTGGCTTCCTTACAAGTTCTCACCTCTCACCAGGCCCTTTCTCGCCCAGGGTGGCAGCTGGAGAGGACCAGGGGCACCAGCTGTGAATGAAGGATCCACCTGAGGAGCCCAGAGCCACCAGCACTTCCCCATCCCAGTGTTGGCCTGCTGGGGCCTGCTCACCTGGACCAGTGAGGCCACGTCCCAAAGCAGAACCAGCTGCTGAGAAGCTGCAGATACAACAGCACTCAAGGCTCCTGTTTCTCAGGACAGCCTCACACCACCCACTCCACCAACACCTCCTGCATGTCACCCGCTCAGCAGAGCGAGGAGGTGCCACTGGTCACTAAGGGGATGGGAGAGGACACAGGCACTGCCAGCAGGGTGACAACAGGGAAGGAAACATGCTGAAAGTCTGGCCCTGCCTCTTCCATTACAAAACAAAAGGAGACAGACACCTGCAAGATGTGCCCGTAGGCAAGGGAGATGATAAAGTGGGAGAGGAGGGCATTGCAGAGCTCAGGGAGATGCAAAGCTGATGGCTGTGCAAAGGAGCACAGGAAGGTGGTGCTGAGGCATGTGGAGAACCTGCTCAGTCGCTGGGTTCCTGCACTGGAAACCACAATCTGAGGCTCAACTACAAAACTGCATTCATCATTGCAGCAAACTGTTCAGCTTCCCAGATACTTCACGGTGTAGCCAAGTTCAGCCCGTGTGTCCAAGACTGGGGCAGTTTGGGGCACAACCAAGTCCCTAAAGAAAAGCCTAAATTACCAAACACCAGGGCACACAGAGCTACAAGCACTTTGGCTGTTCGCCCTCGGTACTCACCTGCGGAGTTGTAGCCAAAGGGGGGAGGCTGCCGGTTATTGTAGCTGGCTGGCTGGCTTTGGAGAGAGAGAAAAGGACGGGAGTTACCAACAGCAACAACCCTTTGCAGCAATTTTCCCACATTTTTCTGAAAGTTTGTGGATCACCCTCATGGGAAACCTGGGTTTTTCCCTGAAGTGAATCCCTTTCACTTTGCACTGCAAACTGTCAGGAACGCAGCCAGGTGCGGCTGCTTTGCTACAGCTTCCAAAACTGCTGTAATCCAACTGCTTGTCCTGCTTTATCCCTCCCTTCTGCAAATCAGGCAGTTTCCTGGGAATTAAGCAGTGCTCATGAAGAACCAGGAGAATCTTCATGGAAAATGCCTGGAGTAACAAAAGGTGCCAACTACTCTGCACTAGACCTAAGCACACCCCTGGATTTTACTGACTCCCTGCTGTGGCATGAGTGTGAGGAATGGAGGTAAAAGCACAGCATTCCCTGAGACCCCAAACCCCACCCCAGACTGAGAACTAGGAACACTGATCGTGGACCTTTTCTCCTCCCAAGGCTCAGCCCAGGTGTGGTCTTACCCATCCAAGGTCGGAATGAGAAGAGCTGGTGGTGGTGCCAGAGGAGGCGGGAACAGTCCTAGACACAGAAGGGAAAGTCATCACCAAGACTTCACAGCTTGAGGAACAAGGCTTCATCGCTGTTTCCAGTTAAAAGCTGTTAAAGCATCTTTTTACCCTAAGTAAGGCCCTGTTTGAGATGGAATAATTTTCCTTCATGGCTGTATCTCCCACCAAAGCTAAAACCCTACAGCTGTGTTAGTTCTGTAGGGGCACAGGAACAAAAACAAAGGAAAAACTACCTTCTGTTGTGGCTTATTCATCTTACACAGAAGAGTCATTAAGGAGTAGACATGACCCCTTACAGCCCCGCAGAAGACAGAGGTGTCTGATTCTTGGGATGCAGACACATCGCAGCTGGCTCTGTTGCTCTGCTGATTAACACGAGTAGCTGTGTCTCTTACAAAGCACGTAACATCAAACTCACTTGGTTTTGGTTGTTTTTAAAGGAAGCCAATTTTCTGAGCACATAACACTTGTAAAAAATCCTGAGAAGACCATGATGCAGGGAAGGCTGACTGGTCTGACACTTGAAGAATGGGCCAAACGTCAAACACATGAAGAGTTATTACCCAAAATCACAAGGCAGTATCTCCAAGAAAGCAGAGCTCAGCAGAAGCTGATGAAGGCTGCTTCCAGGAGTGACATGAGCCTTGGAAGCCAAAGTCCTCAACCTTCACCAGCCTGAAAGTGAGGGGGTGCCAACTGCCCCTGGGGGAACTTCTGAAACTTGTATCCATAACTATAAGCGACTGTTATTTCTAGAGGCCAATCCAACCAGAACACACTGACCACCCAACGGCCTGACTTCACATAAAAAGGTTCTTTTTCAAGCCAGTGGCAACTGAGGCAGCAAAGGGACAGTTCATCAGCTCTTACTGTGAACACCTGACATGGGCAAGGAGAACCCCTACATAGGTGAGCCCCGCTGCACAAAAAAGGGACAGCCTCAAGTCTCCAGCTCAGCTAGTGGAGACCTGTGCTGCAAGCAGCTTGGGAGACATGTCTCCCAGACACATTTTTTCCCCATCCTTTTCCTAAGATCTTCCAATAAGGTAGAAGAAAACAAAAGTTACAGCTGAGGAAGCTCAGTCTTACAGTAGCTCTGCATTAGTGGGCCCTTCACCTGTGCACAAGAGCGGTTGTTACATTTATTAGCGTTCCCCATCTCTGCTGCACAGCAGGGAGCAAAGGCTTTGACAGAAATCCCATTTGTTCTGCTCAGTCCCACATGCCAAGCTCCTGTAACAGCACCAATTTGTCACTCAGGCTTCTGCTGTGCAAGTGCCCCAACAAAAACAGAACCATTCCAAATTAACTAAGTGGCTTTTGCCATTTGATCTTCTCCGTTTCACTTTCTAGATTGGTCTTCAGAGACAAAACCAGAGTATTAAGAAGCCCTAGAGATTATTATTTAGGTCCAGGAACACAAAATAACCAGCTAGAGTCCAACGCTGCGTTGGAGTTCATTAGCTTTAAATTAACTGGGCTCTAAAATGGGTCTTGGTGTCACCCTCTCCTGCGTGGCTTAATCTGAGCGCTCAGCCAGGGCCATCCCTCTGCTGAGGATCCAAGAGCAAGTCACCACCTACCTGGAATGGGACCGGGTGGTGGCAGACCTGGGGACAAGAAAGCGAAACAAGTGAGGCCAGCAGGTAAAGCATGTCATCTCTGTTCCTCAAGCTACACCTAAAAGCACATTTTTGAACCATTTGCACACATTTGAGCAAACAGACCCGCAGAAAAATGGCTGCTCTTGCACAGTAACCACCCTACAGGCTTCAGCATTTTCCCAAATGATAATCTCTTTACCTTTATAATTTTTAAAATTCCTGCTCTCTTACGCTGGAGAAGTCCTTTTTCCAAGTGTCAACACACAAACAACTGCTTTGGCTTTTAGAACAAGTGGAGGAGCTGGAGATGAGAACCTGCTGCAGACACCAGTGAGTCTTTTGGCTGGTCTGTTGCTGGCTGGGTGGTGGTTTTAATTTTTTGCCCAGAACGTGGCCTTTGTTTCAGCCTCGATGCACTTACTTAAGCCAGAAGCAACAGGGGCACAGACACGACTCACACGAGATCAGAAGATGCACAGACTTAGTGGGAAGTGAAGACAGAAAAAGGTGTCTCACACCACGGGCCAATATGTCTGTAAACTTCTGCTGAAAAGGGTCAACCAAAAACCCACCCTGTGCCCCCTGGAAAACGCTGCAAAAACACGTCTATTTGACTTGTTTAGTTACAAAGTTCTTCATTCTCTCCACCAGTTTGCCCCATTTTGCCCGGCGCTCAGGAAGGTTGCTACTGGCCTCCCCACTGCAGATGCATTAAGGAACTGGGTGGAAACTTAGTGATGACGTGGCCCAGAAGAGACAGTGAAACTGTTCTGTATCGTGGTGCTCAAGACAAAAAATAATCAGCAATTTGAGCTCTGCTATCTCAATAGCTTTCAGGACTCAGTCTGTAACTGCAGAGGCAAAGGGAGCTCCCAGGGATACAGTGCTTGTCTAGACAGTGTCTTCTCAAGTGCCAAGTGCTCCCAGCACAACACAAACCCATCAGGTTATTGATCAGAGCTGAGGGATGACCACACCTGAGGGTCAAAAACCCACAGCCAAGACCTCATTTGCATTTTGCCTTTAAAATGAAGCACTGCTCCCCCCTGTCTGCACTGGGCACAAGACTCTTGTAGGAGCAGTAAGAATCATCCAGCAGTGGCAGCTGGCACAATAAAATGTGCAGAAACAAACAGACACAAATCAAATCTTGGTATTTCAAAGCATAAACCAACCAAGAACTGACCCGGATGAGGAGAAAGTTGTTTGTTGGAGGCGCTGCTGCAGAACAGCCAATTCCAGCATCACCCTTGAAACATTTGGAATCATTCACAGAGAGACAGGACCCTGAACTAAAGAGCCCGCTGATCTGACACAGGACAACAATTCCTGACAGACAGGAACCCACTTCTTCAGCAACAAAGCAAATGGACTGGTACTGAAAGGCTCTTTCATGGAAGCAAAGCCCAGAGGGTTGGGTTTTTGCCCAAGGAATAGCTGCCCTTTTTTTAAGTATTCAAAGCCAAATATTACACAGGTTGATGGAGACATGGACCAAAGGCTGGCCAGGCCTAAGGACCCATTACCTGATTGCTCGACTGTCCCATAACATTTAACAATTAAACCTCTGATTTGGCTCCAAGGCTGAGACATTCTAACTTGCAGCCTCAGACCACGCCATATTGCTGTGTGAGCACATACCTGGAGGATGCAGGGGAGGTGGAACTGAAGTAACTGGTGGAGGAGGGTGGAGGAAGTGTGGTGGAGGTGGCCCAGCCAGCGGGGGAGGCGGTGGGCCTGCTGGTGGTGCAAACGGCTGTTGCTGAGGTGGCTGCTGGGGCTGTGATGGCTGCTGGGGCTGCTGGGGAGGTTGTGGCTTGCTTCCATGGTCTCCAAGGACCTTAGAAAGCAGAGGAATGAGAAGAGAGCATTTTAATCTCCTTGCTGCCACAGGTATGACCTCACTGTGCTGGCATAAAGGGAGAACATCACCCAAAAAAGGTAGCACCCGTGATACCTGGGAAGACTGGGCTACGCTGTAGCCAGGTGATAACATCTTCTGGGGAGGAAGGAAGGTTGATCAAAGCAATCATAGAACAGCTTGGGTTGGAAGGGACCTTTAGAGGTCACTTAGTCCAACTTCCCCTCTTCAAGGGGCCCAATATGCTTAGTGAAGGTATTTTCTCTCATGCAGAAGGGCAGCGAGACTGGATTCTAGCTGTGGACACAACTGGGCAAGAGAGCTGACATTTCAGTCTTAGGAACAACTTTCTTTCCCAGGAACTACCACATTTGTTCACAACAGTGCTTCCTTTCTTTTCTTATTTTTCCTTTTAACCCAACTTATCTTTCCTCAGGGCAGCAAGAGGCCAAATTCTGCTCTAGGTTGTCCCCAGGTAGGTCAAAGGAAGAGCAGATTCCCAACTGTCTGACAAAAGCATGGCAGGGACCCGCTGGTGCTGAGGCAACGATCAATGTGCAGAGATACCAGAATGTCCTGGAAATACAGGTATCAGCAATGCTTGTAAGCAGGAGGAACAACCAGCATTCCCCAGCAAATTCTCTCTTTGGCCAGTTCTTTTTGGGCCACTGTTGGCAAAATTTGGAAAACTGATCGCTAAAATAGACAGACAACAAAAACACATGTGAAAACCAAGACCAGGAATTGTGTTTATGGAAGGGAAAGGTTCCATATTTGGGTTTGGGGTTATTTTTTGTGAGGGAGGAGTGGTTGGGAGGAGGAGGGTTGTTAAGAGAGAAGAATTCCCAGTAGATGGTCCTCAATCCCTCCATGTAGGACTTCCCTACCTAGAAGCCAACCAGAACGTTAGGGACCAGAACTGAGTCCTTTTTTAAAGCCCAGGCTGTTGTTTCTTTTAAGGGACAAGATCCAGTAGCACAGGCCCACCCTAAGCCTGAAGTGTGGGCTGCATCTAATGAGGCTGAGACTGAATGTGACTTCAAAGTAAAGAGAAGCACAAGCCCCAGGTAAAAGTCCATCACTGCAGACCTGGAGATTCCCACCTGACAGCAGAGGGGAAGGAAATAACCCCCAGAGAAGCCTCCCAGCCACAGGCTGCGATGAATACTTTGGGAGAGCTGAGGAGAAAATGAACTTGGGTGTTATCTTTCAGCTGGGAAGGCCAGTTTTCATGGGACAAACCCGAAATCCTAGGAAGATAAAGCTTTTAACACAGGAATCGATTCAACCTGCAGAAGGGAATGACATGCATCCACCTCAACAGGGGTTGATAAACTACCTGCTGCTCTGCAGACAGAAAACAGGGACACAGGAGCTCAGGAACACATAGGCATTTGCTCAGGATTCACCAGAAGTGCAATAAAAATCAGAAATTGGTCAAGACTACACACGAGATTTACCTGAATTGGGTTTTCCTCGGAGGCGTGTTTATCACGACGTCTTCCTTCTACTCTCCTGATTGTGCCTGCCTGCCCACCGATCACATCAATTGTCCCACCCAGCTTCCTGGTACAAAGCAGATGCATCTTTTTAGGCTCAAGGACATTAGAAGCAGCAGTTTTCCCCACTATTAGATTAGATTTCTCATGTACATTCTTTTCCACCAGGGAACAAAGCTCTAGAGGCAGCACTCAAATTGGGCAAGAGGTGGATGGAAAGTCCTGCTTTGCTTTTGAGCAATGTGAGCTTTGCATCCAGGGGTGAGTTAGGTCTCTCTGAAACACAATCCAAAGAACGACCCCATGAAAGTGTAATAACAGGGACTGCCCACTCTGATCCTTTACTCACTCTCCAGATTTCAATAACCATTCCCACATCAGGCTCGGAGAAAGCGGCAAATATTTATCAGGAGGAGCTTTTGATGTCATCAGCCCGTTCTTCCTACTTTTTGTCCAATCTTCCAGATGTGCCTGATACCACTTTAATTTACAAATCAGATTCTCAGACACTTTCTAGCCCCCCACCCCCCATGGGGTCTACTCTCTTTCTATTAAAGCCAAAAGTTTTCAAGACCAAATCCTTGAAAAAAAACCCACATTCCTGTAGCCAAGAAACAGTGCTGTCTGTGCACCAGTGCAAACCAGTCACAGAACCTAAGATACTCTGTGTTCTCTTATCTCCATACCCAGGTCACTCTTAAGGGAAGAACATTTTAATAGGACCCCGTTGTAAGGCCACCAGAAGTAAAGGTTGCTGAGAGAGAGAAGCACCTGCAGCTGAAATTTAAGAATCCCTCCTCCTCTATTCCTGCAACAATTGATTTGTGTCAGTGTGGCCTGAGACACGCTGTCCTGCAGCCAGGAGAGAAGAATGTCAGCACTTCTCCAAGTTGGACTGTAGAATTTTCTCTCTTGGAAGGAAATTTAGGCCAAGTGGATGTAAAAAGGCTGGCTAGTCAGTGAGTTGAAGTTTGCTCACTGAAATCTGCTCACAACTGATTGCCAAGCCCATGGTTTTAATGCTGCTGTGGTGTAAGAAGACACTTGGTCTGGTCCTGCCAGAAAGCTCTGCTGCAGCAGCACCAGCTGATCTGCAGTGGTGGCAATCCTTAAAAAAAATGTCATGAGACCCACATATTGGCTGCAAATAAACCTGCCTGATTTGATGGCACCACAGAAAGGGACAGAAATGCCACCAAAGTGTTTCAATGCAAACAGACCACCTCGAGTTTTAAGGCCTATACTTGAAGCTTATTGTGGGTTCTCTTCTCAAAGTGGAAAGCTGGAACGTGATTGCTGCAAGGCGGGTGTGCAGAAGATGTGATGGGAATAAAGCCCCAGAAACACCCTGATCCCAAAGCCCTGGCTCTTCTGGTTTCACAGAGCTTTGCTTTTCTGAAGCTTTTGCTAAAAAATCCCCATCAACCTCCTAAGGTCAAAGCTGCTTTCCCAGCAGAGGCTGCCCATCAAAAGGTCTACATTGTTTTGCTTTGTCCAGCCTTGTGGATCTTCACTCTCACTGGAGAAAATCACTGATGAGCACACACCAAGCAGTGTAAGTGTACAGCTCCAGAAACCAACAGCTCCTCTTATCAGCTGCCAGACCTATAATCCACTTCCATTTAACAAGGCAAAGATTAACATCGTGGGAGTGAGAAGCAGCCAAGTAAGAACAAGCAGCCAGCAAGGTAAGCCCTCAGAGTGGAGGTATTTGCCCTGCTTTTTCTGCTCCAGCTGGGACTGAGGTTTCCCTCCCTGGGCACCACTGTCCTCAAGATACCAAGGAGAGCTAAATGGCAGCAGAAGACAACAGTTAATAAATGACCACAGTAGCTTCCTGTAAAGCCTAAAAGCTTCTTCTGCTTCAGGCTTGAGGAGATTCAGATGTGACCCAGGTGGATCCCAGCTACTCCTATAGAGAACACGGTGCACCCAGGTCTATGTCTGCGTCGTCTCTTACCTGTTCGGAGGAGGCCCAGCCTTCATGCGTCCTCCCACCAGAGCCAAGAAGTCTGTTTTGAACTCTGTTTTGATGATGTTGTTTTCCACTTCTTTTTCAGCGTTTCCTGTTCTTCCTTGCTGAACCTACGGAAGGTGATATATTACACACAGGGTTAATGCCCTTCCTTTTGACAGAATGCAGCATCACAGATTAACCCTCAGCAAAGGAAAAGGACTCCTCCCTTGAGGAGCAATCACAAGGTTCAAACAAACAACCTGTTCTTCAGTCAAGGTGGCAAACACTTCTGTAAGCTAGCTGGCCACTCCAGCCTCAGCCTGCTGCCCACTGCCTCCCCTCAAACTCCAAATAACCTTGGGTCCTTTTTCACATTTTCCTTAAGTCAAAACTGGAGACAGTAACACTTGCTGTATTGACTCTTTGTGTGAGCTCCTGATTTAACAGCTGTTGGCTGCCTGATGGGCTTCTGCAAACGCTGATGGCTAAAGAAGTCTCCAAATACAGGAGGCAGCCACACAACTACAACAAGTAAATCAGTCGTGGACCTGCAGCTCCTCTCCACACCTCTCACACCCACGGGATCCTCCAACCAGGCCCTCCTAGAGCTGGGGAGCCTCCAGGTCACCTGGGAATTCACTCAAGTCTGGCTACTGTAAGTGGTTCAGACCTGCCAGGCGGCCGGGACCGTTCGTTCCATAGAGAGGAGACTTTTAGCAGAGCCATTTAATCTTTGAAGACACATTTTTGTATTCCTCATCACCCAAAGGGACACAGAAGAGTTAAGCACTGAGGTAACTTCTGCTCTCACACTCCCATCTCTGGGATTACAGAAACCCAAGCCCCTGTTTTACCGAGTAAGACACCACCTACCGTGATCTTGTTTTCGGCGCTGATGGGAGGCGCGGGATCCAGGCCAAGCTGGAGCCGCCGCTGCTTTTCACAATAAGCTTTCCATGTTTCTTCATTGAATCCATAATTAAAGTAATCAGAAAGATCAGCGCCTGGCAAAGGGAGCGGAAGTTAACACAGGGATTCCTACAGGCTTGTGTTCTCAAATCGTCCCTTATCTGCCCAAACATTTAGGAAAATAAGTATGTTCTAGGAGAGCACGGTTTCCTCTCCGTTTCATTCCATCAGAAGCCTCTGTGCTGCTGCAGAGATGGCTGCAGACTTTTTCAGAAGAGTTTCTTGCAGTTTTCCATGAGTTGAGCACTGGGGAGAGTGCAGGACTGAGGAAAGACGGTTCCTGCTTCCAGCACAAAACCAGGATGGTGCCATGGACCCTCTTTCTTGAGGGAGCTCAGCCAGCACGCTCCACCCCTGACCATCGTTGCCTTTGCTGATTTGAGAAGAGATTCCAGGACTCACCCATTCCCTGCAACGGGGCTACAGTGGAAGTTTTTATTGTTGATACATCTCAGACCACACAAGTAACTACAGTTCAGTCACCATCCAAACTACAGCCTTCCGAGACCGTTCTCTCTCTTGGACACTCTTCTGTGAAATGTGCCAATTCAGCACGAGCCCTTCTGAGTAACAGAGGCGGCCACAAACTGCTTACCAAGAAAATGTAGCTTCAGAGGGACAAGCTCAGCTCCAGCTAACTCCATCAGGGAACAATCCCAGCCCTGCTGAGGTGTCCCTCAAACACCCTCCTCACAGAGGTGCTCCCAGGCAGGATGTTTTAAGGAGGACTAAGCAAAACGCTTTGACCGTGCTGAGCTTGGATGTCTACAGCGAGGTTTATGTTCTGGGCAGGCAGCTCTTCCTGTTGTACCACCCAAAGATGCACATTTCCCCAGCACGGGCTCAGCACCACGGCATTCACCTATCTATCTATCTTATCAGCCTATATTTCAGGCCTCTATCAGTTCCTCCACACCGTATTTCTTCTTCCTCTCACTCATTCAATGAGATACCAACTTGCCAAATGATTACCTGTAAAGGACATACACCTGGAAGGCTGCTGAGTAACAATTAGCCAATTAAATTCAGCTTAGAGGCCACACCTCTGCAGATATCTTCCCTCTGCTCCTACCTCAACACTGTTTTAAGGCTAGTTGGCTTCATTTTGGTGCAGGGATGTCACCACAATGATTTCCACGTTTTAGCTCTGATTTTCCCTTTGTTTCCCTCTCCCCAACTCATTTTTTTTTTTCCCCCCCTAGTCCCCTTTTTCTCCCTTTGCAATCAATGGGAAATCCCCCATGGAAGAAAGGCCTTGTTCTCCATCACGTTCTGTATTTTCAGGTCAAGAGGGCAAAAAATAGTGCAAACACAGCAGGCAAGCCGAGAAAAGCACTGCTGACTTAGCCCAGCAATGCTTCTGAAAGATCAGTGAGGTCCAGGGGCTGGCAGGGAGAAGAATTATTTCTGAGCAGCAGCAAGTGGGTTTTTTTGCTTCAGTTAACGCTTCCTCATGGCACGGTTTGTGACAGCAGCACAGCAAAAGTTTGGATCTTTTCAGTTCATTTATTTTTCCACCGAATTCAGGTGAAAACCAGGTGTTTACTCGTAGTGTCCTGCAGCTGTCATGCAAGAGCTGCTTCCAGGCAGAAATCTCTCCCAACACTAACTGGGAAGCCGAAAGAGACCGTGTAACATATTAAAACCTGCTGCACAAAGTAGTATTTCTCTGGAGAGTCCAGATAATACTGTCCAGAAAAAAGTAAGTGGGGACAGCTCGCTCGGGGTGACACACCTGGGGACAGAATCTAGCAAAGAATTAGGCAATGCAGCTTTTGTAAAGGAAAAGTTCTAGCTTTGCTTGTTCAGGGGAGACAGTGTTTTGCTTCCTTTCATCCAATTGTTTGCAGCAGCCAAACAAAAAGAGCTTTCCTATGACGAGGGGCTCGCGTGGCACTTCTCACCACGGCCACCCTCTGCGAGGGGGGACTTCCCTGCACAAGTGGTGGACACCCCCAGGACCCAGCTGAGAAGGGAGCACGGGGTGACACTGAGCCTGGCTGTGGTGAGACAGAATAAAGAAGCTGCAGCATGTGGAGAAGAGACCACGCATCTCACCACCAGCCAAATCTTCATCCTACTCAATGGACTTTAAGGCCAAGAAACATCACTGTATTGACATCAGTGCAATAATTTCTGGAATTGGGAAATTAATAAAGTAGCACATTAAAAGAAATTATAAAATCATTTAGGTTGGAAGAGACCTTTGGGATCATGGAGTCCAACCTTCAACCCTACTCTACAAAGTTCTCCCCTACACCAGATCCCCCAGCACCACATCCAATCTACTCTGAAACACAGTCAGGGATGGGGACTCCACCCCCTCCCTGGGCAGCTGATTCCACTGACTGACCACTCTTGCTGGGAAGAATTTTTTCCTAATGTCCAGCCTAACCCTACCCTGCTGCAGCTTGCAGCCATTCCCTCTCATTCTATTGCTCATTGCCCGTGAGAACAGACCAGCACCAACCTAATAAAGCAGGCTTTCCCTTTAGGGAAGTTAAACAGAGTAAATGCAACCCAATTTTAGGCAGAAGCATGCTTTGATCAATCAGTAAACGTCACTGATCATCCAGACAGGCACCAGAGGCTGAGCAACACGCCCTGTTCCCACCTCCCTGCTCCCTGGCAGCCAGACCCAGACAGAAGTGACAGTTGAAAATGAAAAACAGAAGAGAGACAACTAAAACTGCCAAAAATATTTACCACAAGAAACTGTGAGGCCCCACCTGGTTTCCTCCATGGTTTGTCTTCGAAAGAATCTAAATCCACTTCTATAACAGGCAATCCATTGATATTCCCTGCAGCGTCTAAGTCAATACCTTTGGGCTGCAGCTTGGCTTTGGAGAGAGAGAGAGAAATGGTCACTGCTTTTGACACACCACCTTGAATCCACTCATTTGCTGAGCAAACCGCTCCAGTCAGAACTGAAGCGCTGCTGCGGATCGACTGCTGGCGTGACAGCACGTGGGTCACCACAGTCAGGCTTTCAGTAACAATTATTTCAGTCACTCTGTAAATAAATAGTGAGACTATCCAGCACTTGCTGGTGAACTGCAGAGAAGTGATTTCAACCCAGATTGCTACTACAGACAAGTGGAGTCAATTATTAGAGCACGACTGAAATTTAACCCAAATTAAAAAAAATATATATATATTCTATTTCTCCACAGGCAAAATATTTCTCTTTTTCCCCAAGACATAGACATTTTCTCATAAAAAGAGACTTTTTCAGGATCAGCCTTAAGCAGACCGTGTACTAACTGGAAGCAAAACAATCTGTCAGGTACGGAATCTCCAAGGGGAATTTCCTCTTACTTTCTCACTGGGAGGATAAGTCATTTGCATTCAGAAATTAACAGAAGCCTGTGAAGCCCACGCTGGGACAGTCTCACACAGGAGAGAGGACAGAGTCCCCCTCTCAATATTCAGCACAAATGCTTCATCTGCAGAAACACCCATCGCTGACGCTCAAGGCCAGAGTTTGTTTCTTTTAGTCTCTTACACCTCAGGTAGCTCTGGGCACTGACCAGGCAGTTAAAGGCACTCTCCAGGCCATTCACATTCTTTGGCTCCAGTGCAACACCACCATTTAGAAACACTCTATTTATTTTTTTCTACTTTAAAAGTAACAAGCAATGTATTTTTATTTCTAGTTTAAATAGCATTCTAATCAGCAAAGAGTAATTAAATCACTCCCTTGCACCCTGGGCCCTCAGACTGCCCTAGGAGTGCTTATCTTCAGGAAACCCACTTGCTATTCCTAGTTGAAACGAGAGCTCCTAATTTCACATCCTTCCAGAGACCAAGACTTGCAGCCGCTCCCGCTGCCAGCGCCACAACGACTGAAACACTGCGAAAGGTGAAGGATAAAACCCCCAGCGGTACCTGAAGCAGATGCTCCATAGCCTCTACCCGTTTTTAAGTTTAGATTCATAGGAGTTCCCCTGCATGGAAAAGAATCACCACGTTGGTATTTCAACAAATCACTTGGGGTGAAGATTTTCACACAAAACAGGTTCAAGCCCTGACATCCTTCAGAAGATGCCTAATTCGCTTGGGTTTACTCGTGCCTCTCCAAGTCTCAGCATCCCAGCAGTGAGATTTCATCCCTAACCCTACAGCAAAGCAGGGGATGTGCTTCCTGGCCAACACACAGAACACGAGAGGATTGTCTTGGACACGAAGGGAAAGGTTACTTCCAAGAGCGGCTGTTACCCTGCTCTGGACTTACCATCTAAATGGCAGTTTAACAACATGGAAATGAGAGCCCAGAGGTCACAGGATGGGAAGGGAAAGGTGGAAGAAGCGGATTTCAAAAGGGGATGTCTGCAAAGTCTAGCGAGCTGCTAAGGGATGGAACGCTGCTACTCAGAGTAATCCATCAGGCTGCAACCACAAGAGAAGGAAGTTATCCATGAAGTGGAAAAATTGGAATTCGCCACTAAGCACATGGGAGTCATTTCCTTCAGAGGAAGGCTGCCAGCAGCAAGCAAAACCACCCTCTTCTCATTTTTATTCAATGCAAATTAGGGAGGCTTTTAAGTCAGCGACACGATTTCCTGGTTCGCAAACCCAGCCTCGCCAGTTCGGAACCCCGACAGATCAGGCAGCTGGAAACGAGCTCATTCACTAATGATGCAAATTCTTATCAATAAGATATTTTTGGTTCTTGAAGTTTTCACAGATGGTGAGTGAAATGTAACTTCCCACCTTTGGTTTTGCCTGATGAAGCACAGTGACTATTCAGCTCATTTTCCAACAGCAGACCCGTGAATTCTCATTCCAGTTTTACAGATGGATTCTCCAACAAGCACTTGCAGGACAGAGCTGCCCATCAGCCTCTAACCCCAGCACGGTTTTCCAGCCATTACTGCCAGAGGACAGAGAGCTCTCCTCGCCACCTCCAACCCCCATTAGCCTGCCAAAACCGCCTCAGCCCAAAACCCCAATCAGCCACACCTACATGTAGGAGGGTGCTCCCGTTTTGATGTTGCCAATAGTGACCTTCACGTCATCGTCATCGCTGTCGCTATCGCTGTCGTCTTCATCATCTTCACCACTCGGAAGGGCCTAGCAACAACAAAAGGAGCTCATTAATACTTAAAACTGGTAAACTCACTGGGACAGTAAAGCAAACCTTACAAAGCCAGTAGGATGAAGGACTATTAGAGAAAAGCACTCTGATATAAAGAGATAACTTTCTCCAGCACAAAGTTCTGTGGAGGCAAACCCCATGGCTATAGCCAGCCTTCAGCACAAACGGGTGGGGCCACAAGAACTGCTCTGGCCTTTGAAGAAGTTGACCCTACGTGAGAGTCAGGGTAAGATCCCTGAAGGAGGGGAAGGCTTAGCTCAGTTCTAAGAATTTCACCATGTCTCACAGTCCCTCTCCCCTACTCTTTTTAGAATCATAGAATGCTTAGAGTTGGAAGAGACCTTAAAGATCATCCAGTTCCAACCCCTGTCCCAGGCAGAGACAACTCCCACCAGCCCACATCCAACCTGGCCTTGAACCCCTCCCAGGGATGGGGCAGCCACAGCTTCTCTGGGCTTTTGAAAGAGCGAGGGCTTTTCTGACACAGTTCCTTCACAGATCCATACGAAAGCATACAGCCACCAATAAATATCACCAAAACCACATTCACCTAAGAACCTTGGAGTTAAGTATTCTCTCACCACTACTTCTGGGGTAGGAGGGTGAAGGAGCACAATTAGTCCCCACGTTATTTGAGTTTACATAAGAATTTTCAGCTGCAGATCAGACCCCAGTGCAGCACCACTGCTGGGGTGAAAAGGCCAAGGAAGTCTCCCAGATGTGCAGCAGTGCAGCTCTGAGTGCAGGAGCTGAGTTAACACCTCACCACTACAAAAGGGCTTGAGGAAGGTGTTCCTCACCCTCTCTCCTTTTCAACAGCACGTGGGTCTGTCAGGACTCCATGTAAGCCCTCTTGACATACCACTGAGGCAGAAAATAAATCCACTGAGAAGACTCAAGGAAAAGGAGGTGGAGAAACAAACCTCCTCCTACACCTTCAGCACTGAGCCACTAGCCTCCATTCTGTGAGGTCTGAGGCTGAATCAAAACCAATTCCCAGTGCTCAGGGCTTTCTGTCCCAGTGTTTGCCAGGTTTCACTGACCATCCAGAAGCCATACTCAATATTGAGCTGGAGGCAACATCACCTTCTGCTTCTCCTGCCAGTCCGCAGTAGCGGAGGCATCCTTCCACTTCCATCTTTGTATCCACGAGTACCCAGAAGCACAAGAACAACTAGATCTACCCTTTGCAGGGGGACACGTACGTGTTGCGACATCTCTCGGTCCTCGTTGCTGACGGGCCGGTTCTCCTGAGGAGCATCTTGCAAAGGATGAGAAGGTTCTGTGTGTCTGGTGAACGTGAGAAAGAAAAGAAAGGGGACGAGCCCAGCGTAGAGGTTAAGCTATAAACAAGTTTTAAGCATTCATCCAGGTGACTTCCATAGAATGGCCTTATTCAGGTAGGGTGTTTATTCTGCTGGCAGTGAGCTCAACCATATGGCAAAACCAAAGTTAATCATGCCCTGCTTGGCTTTGCTTTTGTTGGAAAGAATGGGTTTAGTGCTTCCAAAGAGCGGCTGGGAGACAGCGCAGCTGCAGGCAAACAGCAGCCAGCAGAGAAGTGGCAGCTCTGACAGCTTCCCCCTTCGGCTCAGCACAATCCCCGCTGATGGGAATTAGTCCCCTATAAGCAAAACCCCACCTTGTCCCTAAGGGTGCCAGTAATTATACCTCAGTAAGCACTAGGGGCATCTGTCCCACAGGAATTCAGGAAAAAGTGCTTTTAGTGGTTCTACAAAGAGCGGACGTTAACGAGTCGTTAAAATGCAAAGATGAAAAGACAGCTAATTATCCACCCAATCTTCTCATTCATTACAAATTAGTCCTGATGCAGCAAGGGTTCGGCTCAGCTTTACCTCCAATTAAAGACCTCAGACAAACGTTAACTCTGGGTATTGCATGAGCCAAGCAGGGGTGTCAGACGGGAGGACACATGCCAGAAGAGCAGGCCAGGTGTTAGAGAACTAAAACACAAAGAGAGAGTGTTCCTTCTTTGATGCTGTAGGTAAGATCCAGTGGAACTTCCAAAATCATTCTGGCTTTTCAGCAGAGACAATGAGAACAGCTCAGGCAGCCCAGTTCTCCACCAGTACTTTGTGGAGGTGTTGCTATTCATTTAAAACCCCGTGATGGATAATAAACATCCAGAAGGTTATCTTCAAACAGCCAGAGAGGTAACACCTAACAGAATCCAAACACTGGCAGGATTAAAGCCATTCCAGAGGCAGCAGGAAAGGAGACACCAAACAAGTCAGCCAAAAGCTCACACTAAGGCAACTCAGAAGGCAGCTCCTGAGCATAAAAGAAGAGCAAACAAACAAACAAGAACAATTTGAGCCGTTTCTGAAGCTCCCACCTTAGAAAAGCCCCACGTACAAAGAAAATCAACCATCAAGCCAAGATCAAAACGAAGGGATGAAGGCTCTGCAGCAAACCAAGGAAGCACAGGCCCCATTCTCACCAAGTGCCTGGGGTGACAGCTGAAAACACTTTAAGTTATAAGAAGTAGCAGGATGTCGAAGGGAAAATCAGCCTCTAAAAGTACTTCAAAGCTGCAGACGTGGGCTGTGACACAAGAACCAGAAGATGCGCCACCAGAGACCTCCCAGACAGCTCCAAAGCTGTGTGCATTTTGCTTGCCAAATCCACACAGCTCTCAGCACTGACCTCCACCCCAGAATTTTCTCCACAGTCTGAGATGACTGAATTATTAAGGAAGAGTGACAAGAATTACCTTCAGCTTCAAGTCACATGAAGCAGCTGTGGGTGTACATTAAAGTTTATGAACTGGGAGTTCAAATAAACATTTGCTTAGTAACAGCCTTTCCCTGCCCTGTTTGCTTCCCAGGAATGAACAATCCCAGGTCCACAGCCATCATCATCCCCACGCAAAAAAACGTTGCAGCTACTGAATTTCCCCAGAATGGCAACAGAACCCTGTGCACAGAACCACAGAATTGTCCAGGCTGGAAAGGACCTTTCAGATCATCATCCAGTCCAACCATCAACCTAGCTCTGATAAAAGCCAGCACTAACCCATGTCACTCAGCACTGTGCCAACCCAGCTTTTGAATCCCTCCAGGGATGGTGCCCGGTCCAAGGCTTAGAACCCTTTCAGGGTAAAAACTTTTCCCAGTTTCCACCCTAAACCTCCCCCGGGGCAGCTTGAGGCTGTTTCCTCCTGTCCCATCACCTGTGACTTGGGAGAAGAGACCGACCCCCCCAGCTACACCCTCCTTTCAGGGAGTTGGAGAGAGCCAGTAGGTCTCCCCTCAGCCTCCTCCAGGCTGAACACCCCCAGCTCGCTCAGCTGCTCCTCACAGACCCCTCACCAGCTCTTCTCTGGACCTGCTCCAGCACCTCCATGTCTTTTTTGTGGTGAGGGGCCCAATACTGGACACAGCTCTCCAGGTAGGGCCTCACTGGTGCCCAGTACGGGGGGACAATCACCTCCCAAGTCCTGTTCACCACCCTCTTCCTGACACAGGGCAGGATGCTGGTGGCCCTCTTGGCCACCTGGGCACACTGCTGGCTGGTGTTCAGCTGACAGTTGACTGACACCCCCAGGTCCTTTTCTGCCAGGCAGCTCCAGCCGCTCTGCCCCCAGCCTGTAGCGCTGCAGGGGGTCAGGGTGACCCAAGGGCAGGACCTGGCACTTGGCTGCAGGCACTCAATGCATCCTTTAGGCTAAGGACCCCCAAGGGATAACTGCATCCCACACGACACTGGTTTCTGCTGGGTGGGTAGAGACAAGAACTGTGGACAAGGCACAGCGTATCCCTGGAGCTGCAGGCGTCGATGCCACAGCAAACAAAGAGTCATTTTTTTCTTAAAACACCCCACAGCTCTTCAGTCAGGAAGATTCTCATTGTGTAACAAAGAGGAGAGGGAAAAGCAAAAAGAACCAAGAGAGCTCCACCACGAGCACCAACGCTCTCACATCCACACGCCTCGCCGTTATCCGAGACCGCTGCTGGAAACTCAGGTTTTTGATCCTGCTTGTAAAGCAATGTCACATTCAGATGGAAGTGACAAGGAACAAGAGATTTAGGCAAGTCAGCAGTAAATTTCATGGAATCACAGAATGGTTTGGATTGGAAGGGACCTTAAAAATCATCCTCCTACCAGATGTTGCTCCAGGTCCCATCCAGCCTGGCCTTGAACCCCTCCAGGGATGGGGCAAATTTCTATCTAAACTAAAAGTTGTTCCTTCTCACAGAGCTCATTTGATGTTTTTAGGTGATGATTTGCTAAGTCTGCCTAAAATTTGGTTTTGAACCACTTCTTACATCCCCTGAGCACAGGATCCCACAGAGGCAGCTCAGTGTCCCCAACAATCTCAGATACTGACTTCACAGTGACCTTAAAGGACAATAAACGTTAAACTGAGCTTTTGAAGGTGCTGAGCACATGGAAGTCCACTGAAGATCAAGTCTTCTAAAACCTGTGTTGTATTTGAAAAGGGCAAAGGGGTATCACGGCTGGGGAGAGCACAGAACACACCGCGAGGAACCAGGGGAGTGACGGGCAGGACAGACGCAGGAAGCAAAGCCGACCCTTGAGTCGTCCCCAACGCCCCCACCCTCAGGCCCTACCCAGCCCACACGCTCCACAGAGCTCATCTCACTTGCTGATGTGATCACATCAAGATTTTAACCCAGGCTCAAGGCTTCCAGCTTTTCCAGGCTAAAGCACGGGCCACGGTTTGACCAATGCCAGGCCAGCAGAAAGGCCAATCCTCGAGGCACCATTTTCCCCAGGGAATTAATACCTGGAAACCAGATCTGATTTAAAACTAATCAGGGAGAGAGATAAAAAAATAAAAGGTTTAAAAGTTGGGCTGGTGCTGAGCCCATTGGGATGGGAAAAGGAGAAGCTGCTGGGCCTGGCACCAGCTCCTGGATGTAATTAAAAACGTATTTCATCATTAAGCAGTGCTCAACACAGCCTGCTCTCCTCTGCAGAATAGAGAGTTATAACGAATAAACAGCCTCTGGACTTACCCAGAAATTGGTCCATCTTCTTGCTTACCAGTAGTGTCATCTGCAAAAACAGTAACAATAATAAAAAGAGAAAGTTACTAGAGTGCAAGAAAACAAGCAGCTCAATTTGGGCTCAAAACGCCTCACAGGCACAGAAACACCTGGCAGCACCAAGGCACCGCAACCCCGACGTCTTCTTCTCAGCAAGGCTCACCCAGAAATACAGCAGCTGAAGAAACCCCAAAGAAGCCAACAAGAGAAAACCCCTCTGGAGCCACAAAGTCCCCCAACAAAAACACCCAGAACGAAGCCCAGTGCACATCCCAGCGCCGGGGCAAACACCAGGGGAGGACCCGAGTCCAGCTGCGAAGGCCTTTAAAGAGCTTCCCCACCAGACACGGAGCGTTCACTCTGAAACTCTGTGAGGACAAAGAGGCTTCCATCGAGCCCTGGGCTTTTTCCTGGACACCCCCCTCTGCCCTCCCACCCCCAAGGGCGCCCTGAGCCCGCGGCTTCGCCCGCATCACCCAGGTTAAGAACAGCTGGATAATTAGGAAACTCAAACCGTGACCCAGCGGCCCCTTAACCCCTTCGCCGCCCGGTGCTGTTGTGAGAAGGACGATACCCCAACCCCAGCCTCACTAACAAGGTAGAGAAAGCGCCGGCCCCCTCCCCACCGCGTCCCGCACCGGGCAGGGC
>VZTM01023401.1:31962-268821 GCA_013400555.1 Jacana jacana | reverse complement strand
GGCGCATGCGCCGGGCTGGAATGCGCATGCGCTCAAGGGAGCGGCGGCCGCCGAGGCGGGAAGGAGCGGGCGCGCGCGGTGCTGGGCTACCTCAGGGGCTGAGGCGGGAGGGAGCGGCGGTCGCTGTTTCACCGCCCACGGGAGCGGGTTTCCCATCTCCCCCTTTCAGCCGCGTCCCCAGAGCCCGACGGCGGGTGAACGGCGCGGCCGACAACCAAGTCGGTAAATCCATGGCCTTCACCTCGCCGAGGGGATCTGGCGCAGCGGGACTCCGCAAGCACCACAACAACCGCTTCCCAAACAGCCATGTTCGTAGAATCATAGAACGGTGCGGGCTGGAAGGGACCTCAGAGGTCATTGAGTTCCAGCCACCCCCGGCCACGCAATGGCGCTCTCTGGGAAAGTGGATGCAGCTTTCCTAAAACACCAACTTTTCTTCAAGCTTTCACGCTGACTCTGGTAAGGTTTGAGAGCCCGTGGAGTTCCAGCTCCTGAGGTGAGCTCAATGTGGAGAGGGCATGAGCACAAACAGCCATGGCGGCTCTTGTGCCTGATACGAGGGGCCTGAGAAGCTCCACAGGGCCTCCAAAGAGGGGTTTGGGGTGACTGGAGGTAAATAACACTGAATACGTGTTTGTGTCCCACGTCCCGAGCTGCTCTATCCATAGAGGGGTATTCACACAATGGCTGGTGACACTATGAAGAAGTTGAGCATTTTTGGGGTGGGATTTACATGTCCCATTTGTGGCTTCACAGCTTGTAAGTGAATTTCACACTTTGTATCCTGAGTATGTAGTGTCTGGTCCCAGAATGCTCTGGGGCTGAAAGGAACCTCTGCAGATCATCTATTCCAACCCCCTACCACAGCAGGTCCCACAGGAATGTGCCCAGGTGGGGTCTGAATGACTCCAGAGATGGAGACTCCCCCACCTCTCTGGGCAGCCTCTGCCAGGGCTCTGCCACCCTCACAGGGAAGAAGTTCCTCCTCATGTTTAGATGGAACTTCTTATGTACCCGTTTGTGCCCGTTCCCTCTTGTCCTGTCCCTGGGCACCACTGGAAAAAGACAGCCCCATCTTCCTGACGCCCACCCTTGAAACATTTCTGTGTTGATCAGACCCCCCTCAGCCTTCTCTTCTCCAGACTGAACAGCCCCAAGTCCCTCAGCCATGTGATAGCTTCTGCTGTGGAGTAGCTGTACCAGTAGGCATCGCCCTCTCTGAACTTCCAAGCTCTTCACTCCATGGGCATCGCATGGGAACTTCCAGCAATGTGATTTTCAGCACTGCTCAAAGAATCACAAAGCCAAGTTACCCTTCCACGCACTCACCGGGGACCAACACCACCGTATCAGGAAGTTACCTGGGTGGGATCTCCAGTCCTTGTGGTTCAGGTGTGGGTTCGATCCGTTCCTCCTCGTTGTTCCCCGCTTTCTGCTACAGGAGGCAGGAAATGCCGAACCAACGCTCAGCGCAGGAACAGGAACGGGACAAGCCTTCTGTGGGACCCCCAGAGCACACCATGACCCCCAAGACCCCCCAGTTACGCACTCCTGATCTCAGCTCACGTTTGTTAGGGGTGAATTGAGAGACATCAACCTACTCCCTGCAGAAAATGTCATTTTCTGTTCAGAAGAACGCTGCTCCGGACCAGAGCGTTTATACAAAGAACGTGAAATAAACTCTGAACAAAAGTGTAACTCTCTAAATGGATCCACCCATCACAGCGAATGCAGAACGTTCCAGAGCTCAGCCGAGGCCCAAGTCCGCCCGGTGCTGGGGGGGCAGAATTAATAGGTGGAAACCAACCAGGTCCAGAAGGGTTAACTCTGCCAGAAAACTCCAACTGGGAAACTACTGGTTCTGTTGGACCGAGAAATAACAGGAAAACACCAGTCAGATACAGGACTCGGGAAAAGGGCCTTGGGGCAGTTGGAAGCAGAATTCAGAAAGGGCCTTGGGGCAGTTGGAAGCAGAATTGAGGCATCAATCTTGGCACTAAGCTTTGAAATCCTTCTTGTTAACCCTGCAAATAGGGGTTACTGAGACATCCCTCAGTGCAAGAGTCCAGAGATGAGCCTGGACTGGTGGGACTGTATAAACCAGGGGTGACTGGAAGGGTCCCAGATTTACCAGAGGGCTCTGAATCACAACTACAGCACAGCCATTAAGGAGACAAAGGCGACCCTTTACATTGAATGGATCACATGATTTTCACAGGAAAGAGGGAACCGTGGCCACTGAAACACCCGGTGCTGTAGCCGTGAGCCATCCCCTGGAATTGCCCCTAACCACAGGCCCACCCCCATTCAGTTCAAACTGGAATAAATGCAAGTTAGGAAGATGGGAAACCCAGAGCATTGCTGGGGAGAGCAGACTAATGTTTCATTTTGTCTCGCAAACGAAGACTCCATCGGCTTAACTAGACTGAACTCAGGTGGAACACTCCTGCTGCCCCTGCTGAAGGCCACCACTGATGGCACACGTACAGCACCGGAGGTACCTCTGCAGACACTACAGTAGCCTTCACCACAGACCACTTCCCAACCTGCCTTCCTGTAGGAGAAGCTGGGGCCAAATCCCACAGATTCTCGAAATGGACCTTTGCTAGCAGTGTAGGCAATTACATCCCATAAACCCAGAGGGGATTAACTCCATGACTCAGCCTAAACCCACAGCAACATTCCCTAAGGGTACCCAGCGAGGGTTCCATGCCCAAACAGCTCCTGCATTTGTCCCAAACGACTGAGGACACCAACTTTCAACAAAACCACTGCACGTGCCCGGTTCAGGAATGCGGTATTTTTCCCTCGGGGATGAGCCAAAGGGTTTAACTTTAAGTCCTGCTTTGAGAGCTACAAAGCCACCCTGGTAACACACACAAAAGCCTGCTGTGTCCTGTGTTCACAGCCCTTGGTGGAAGGCAGTGATTTATGGGGCACACACACACACACAGACACGGTCCAGGCTCGGGCTGGGCTCTCTTTGAGCTGGGACTACACCAGGATTGGAGAAAGCTCTGCTTTTCGGAGAGGAACACAGCAGGCAGAGACTCCTACGGGAAATCCTTACAGCAGCCTCTGCCAGGCAACCAAAACAATCATCTGGAGGACTTAAATGTGACCATCATTCTCCAGTTTTCTCTTTCAGAAAGCCCACCTCAGCTTTCCAAGCCTCGTTCTTGTTGAGGACAAGAGGAGATGGGCACAAACTGGAACTTAAGAAGCTCCATCTCAACGTGAGGAGGAATTTCTTCCCTGTGAGGGTGGCAGAGCCCTGGCAGAGGCTGCCAGGAGAGGTGGTGGGGTCTCCATCTCTGGAGACATTCAAGCCCACCTGCTGTGGGTGGCCCTGCTGTGGCAGGGGGTTGGACTGGATGATCTCCAGAGGTCCCTTCCAGCCCCATGGCATTCTGGGATTCTTTAAACCATACTTTTAAGTCCCAACACAAACACTCGATCTGGCTGGGTCCGAAATGTGTCCTGTATAAAAAAACCCCGCCATTCTTGCCATTCCATCCCCAGTTGTACCAGCACGCTGCTACTGGGAGAGACGCAAAACGTAATTAGGTCATTTTTTTTTCCCCATTAACACGCTGCACTATTCAAAGGTTTTCATCTTTAAATTTAATTCAAGAAAAACGTCTCAAAGTGATTAAGCACATCTGACTTCCAGCTTCTTTTAACGGCACAAGCCAGTGCAGTCAACTGTAGAAAGCGAGCTCGGTTACAACTTTATTGTCATTAAAAAAAAAGGGGGAGAAAAAAACCAAGGGGAGGGAACTCGGGGGGTGTGAGGTCCTATTAAAAAAGTGGCTCTTCACTTGTAAACAGAAGTAAAGTGTTAAGAACACAAAGTTTCATACAGCTTAACCAAACCCCACTTTTCTTAAGCAGAACGAGAAACGGAGCATCAAAAGCAGGAAACAAGGGAAAGCTGGCAGAAGAATCCCAGAGCGTTACTCCCCAAACGGGCAATTATTGCTCTGATGGTGGGGTGTTGGCAAGTAAATGCAGTAAACTCTCAGCGTGGGACAATACCACCCATCTGGTTTGGCACCTGGAGTTCTCTACCTGCCCAGGGAAGCGTAAGATCTTTTTTCATTTCTCAAAACCGCGGCAAATCGAGCAAAAATGTTTTCTGTTGTAGAGTCACCCAAATCCAGCTGCCCACCCCCCCCCAATCCTCTGCAGGGCTTGGGACACGGGGCTTTGTCCTACAGCAACACACCTTCCCAGACGCAGGTGGGGAAGAGCCTGGATGCTCAGCCAGTTCTCTCTGTACACCAGTGCTCCCCAGCTACAGAACTTACTGGGTACAAACCCAAATATTGCCCAGGGCAAACCTGGAGATAGTGTCAACGTGTGTATGACAACCTCTACGTCAGTTTGGGAGACAGCACCCGCTCCGAAAACCCCTCTGCAAACCCCTGCTGCTGAGAGCTCCCCGTTCCCTCTCCTCCTTCCTCAGCACGTTTCCTCTCCCGAGGCACCACTCCAGGCACCTTCCCCTGCGCTCTGCTGGCACTGACCACTCTCTTACACCGCTGCAAAGTCTGCCTCCAATCAACAGGTACCCTCCATGAACAGCTTTACCAATTCACGCTGCCTTTTTAGTATCAAAAAATGAGAGGTTTTGGTTTCTTTCAGTCTTGTCAGATAGAACAGCCCGCTGGCTGCTGCTCTGTTAAAGCCAAGGATGACCCAGGCGAGAAGGAACCCGTAGGCAGAAGAGAGCGCAGGGAGTTCACAGCGGTACTTAGAGCAGCCTCGTTTTACATGAGCTGTGGGACCCGTTGTCTTTCAGATGCAAATATAATACTGTGTTCCTGGCTTTGCATTTTAATGCAAATTTATCTACTTATTAAAAGATGGAGCTTACTGTAAACAGCAGGTTTGGCTCTTGTACTCTTCACTAGTTGCTTTATGGCCACAGAGTTAAATGTCTATTGAAACACAAAGAGACCCTCTCCTCTTTGAAGACTGTACAGCTCATAACTACAGAGAAAGCAAAATGGATAGAATTTACATAGTTAACATGTAAACTTCAATATTCTGTGCTTAACTCCCTGGTGCTGCCCAGGAGAGACTCAGGGGCAGATAATCTGCTCTGGGCCCGGGGGAAGGGGACAGAGGGACGAGGGTGGGAAAGGAGAGCCCTGATCTCTGCCTTGGCTCTGCGCTCACACCGCAGCCCGGGGTGGGTGGGGAACAGCCCAGGGGGACAGGGAGCTCCTGGAGCTCAGGGTGCTCTCAGCTTGGCCCAGCACTCCCCAGCCAGGAGACAAACCAGGTGGAGAAACCGCACTGGCTGCGCTGGAGTCGGCACGGGCTGAGGAGGGTTTCTGACAGCAGCGAGGCTGAAGATCCCTCAGCGCTGTGCAGCCCCTACAGCTCTCCTTTCTCTGGCCCCTCCTCTCGGCTGGAGAAGAACAGTTTGAAAATATAATCACATGAAGAAGAAAATAAGAACCCGCTGAGGTTTCCTGGGTTTCTGACACACACACACACAAAGAAAATGACTAACAAAGCCCTGGCATAACAGCAAGGAACTTCCATTGTTCGGGTAATTCAGCTAAGCTCCCTTCACTGACTCCAGAAACTTATTTGTAAGGAAAATCCATAGAACTGGGTGTGCTGGGTTTGGCTAACACTGCGTTTTTCTGCCATTAAGTATTTTCTCTGCTTCTAGTTAACACTCATCCTAAACCCCTTCAGCTGGGAGAGGACACTTGGCTTGGTTCTGCGACAGAAATCCGCGGTGGGAGGTCTGGTCCCCGTTGAAGTCAAACACCCCAGTAGCTGGTTTTAATATTCCTTAGGTCACAAATGCAGCAGCACCGTTAGTGGTCACCAACCGGCCGGTGACGTGAAACCTCGGCACTAAGAACACAGATCTCGGAGCCTGAAGCATCTCCCAGTCTGTGACTGGGAACGACTGCACGCGCCGGAGCCTGACACTCCTCAGCCAGAGGGTAAAACCAGCCTGAAATCTGATTGGAAGTAACAGCCTGCATAAAACCGGCCGTGTGTAAACACCGCGGGCAAGAAATCTGGCCCACCACAGGCACCGGAACGCAGCGGTCTCACACACCCTGTCTGCTGATGCAGCGTTGCCCACTGAACGGCTACAAATACATTCAGAGGATGTCACCCTGATCCGAGTCACCCGGACATTCAACAAGCGACTCGGGATGCTGTCGCAGGTGCTGTGAAGAAACACCCGGGCGCTCGCCGTGATACTCGTCACGACTCAGACGCTCACCCGCCTGCTGGTTTTAATCTGATTTCTTATTTCTAGTGAGGAAAGGGAGGGAACTCGCATCAGTTCTCCTTTGCTCACTCTTACCCACTGGTCTCCCCTGGGCCAGCCCTTACAGGAGGTTTTTCAACAACTGTTTCCCTTCCAGAGATCAGGCAAAGAGGGAAGAATCCAGAAATACCTGGGGATCCCACAGGGGTGCAGGTGGCTCTTCAGACCGTACCTCACCACCAGAGACACGCAGGGCCCCTTCCCAGTCACCCGCTTCTCCCAGCAGCGGGTGGCGAAACACTGTTCTCCTTCAGGCAAAGCTCATCTCCCCTGGAAAGCAGGCTGTGGCACGGCACCGTTACGACGCTGCGGCACGGATCCACACAGAGGTGTTGCCTCAGCTTTGGTTTGGCCATTTCAAACGTTTCTCTTTAGTAGAAAGTCTCCAAATAAGAAACTTTTTCTTTTTTTTTCCCCTCTTTACTCAAAACCAGCCCAAAACTTACAACACCCACACAGCCCTCACTGAACAAGAGGCCTTTGGGATATAGCAGCAGCCGCCATCGACCCCACAGATGCCGCTTCTTCCAGGGTGAGCAGTATTTATGCTTCCCATTTCAGGTGACACAAACAACACCTGAAATGCCGTTGTCAAAAAAAGCTAAACCCCAGACCCAGAAACGCTACACATTTTTCACCCCTTTGCTAAAGAAAGTGCAAGCGAGCCCTACGCCCCGTCGTACGTACAAACTCCTTACGGCTCTGGGCGGGTCTACGCCAGCGGAGGGAGAACTCGGAGCCGTAACCGGTGAGTCGGTGCCGGCCCGTTGGCACTAGAAGAGCTCTATTACATTCTGTAAACCTTGGCAAACCACACTTGACATTATGCAAAGAGTCGATATTTACAAATCCCTAGCGGGTAAAATAACTTAACCCTCCCCCCTCCCCTAAGGAAAAGGATGACTTTGCAAAGTGCAGGACAAAACCCAGTGCTGTCGATTGCGAGTTCTACTGGAACCATTACTACGAGACGCTTACCTGGACGCTTCTACCGGGGGGATTATAGGATGGCGACACTTTGAATGAAGTACAGTGTGACACAGCATCAGGATGCACGTTTGAGGACAGCAAGGAGAGAAATTAATAAGGCAGCATGCTCAGAACAAGTTTTAAGCAGCACTGATGTTAGATCCCTAGTGGCAACTCTAGCAGTTACTGTCAATGTTCCAAACTCAGAGTGCAACACAGAAGCCTCCTTTAACATAAAAAACATGTGCAAATCGTTCTCTTCTTAACGACAGAAAGTAACAGAGCAAGGAAGATATTCTACTGAAGAACGTTTCAAAGTCACAGCATGGTAGACCATCTTCTTTCCAAAATCATCTACAAGGCACTAAGGGTAGAGAATGACAGGGAACATGAAAGACCGAATGCTCTTCCTCAGTCAGGTCGAAAGATGGGATATTTTGGTAAGAACTCTATCAATATTACCTGTTGAAGGGAAAAAAGACAAGAACAGAAGACAGTAACCAAAACATCCAAACCTGCAGCAGAGTTCCCCCCCAGCACTCACTGCTACCTAAGACTAACCGCGTCTGGGATCCGGTACAGAGGGGTCTCCCCCCAGGGCACCAACGCAGAGGTTTCAGTAGTTCTGAACTACAGGGATGCTGGGTGCCTGGCTGCTTTGGGGTGACTGTCTCTTTTCTTCAAGCCTACCCAGCCCTCCCAGTTACACACGAAAGGGCAGTAGTGGGATCCCAGAAATATTGCAAATTCTGCTTTCCCAGGTGGAACGTGTCTCTCACTTAAAACTTGATGAGATTGTGGGAGACTTTTCTGCACAGGTGACAGTGCGGTAGTTGAGGGCTGTCTATAAAAACCATAGGTATGCTGAATTCCCAGCAAGTTCCAGCAGTGATACTTACATATTCCATCATATTGCTGGTTTCACATTTCCTTTTACTCAGCTTCCAGTGCAAACCAAGCTAAGAAAAGAATTACCAAGGCATTAATGATAACTGTCAACAGCAGAGCATTCTCTTGATGAGTTAATCACAAGGATCAGCCACAGCAACTTATTGGGATCGGGCACACTTCAGGCACAGGCTGAAGATCAGCATAGAGTTATAACACAACTGTAAAATTCCTACATGCAAAACTATTAGTTACTCTTTAAGCTGAAAAAACACTTTACTTTTCTTACCTTATGATACAGTCTGTTATTTTCCCATTCTAGTAACTTCTGAATTGATCTTCTAGTCTAGAAAGGAAGTCAGAACGGGATTACAAGCGGTTCAGCAGCCAGCCTCACCCACGAGAATCACACTGGTGCATTTCTGGCTTGAGAGTAATTTAAACTCAGCTTTTATAAAAGCAGAACCAAGCAGAAGAGGAATCGTTAAATGGAAATCCTACCACTTCAACTCCTCAACAGCAGACTTTCTTCTTCAGAAGAAGGAAACACCCACGGGTTTCTTGTTAACTCAGGACTGACTTTCCCAGAGTTTGTTTACTTGGTACTAGAACCTTTTGCACGGAGTGGTTTTGCCTACCATAGCCAAGCCGACAAAACAGAGGCTGCCGGGTTCTCCCCAGCGAGCACTGCACTCCTGCAGGTGATCTGCCCACAGCACCTGACCTACCAACATCCCATCTCCAGATTTTGCTAATGGAATCACTGTCTGGATCCTGGGAAAAAGAATCTCAGCACCAAGAACTCCAGCTCACAACAAACAGCGCCTGTGTTTTCGCTCTTCAACACCCAAGTGCACGTGATCCTCAGGTTTTGCTCTTTCCAGAATTACGAGAGAGATGGTTTTTGGAGTTTCAGTGAGTTTTAAGCACACAGACCTGTTGGAAAGGTTTTTAAATTGCCAATATTCCATCTGTACCTCCAGCACGTTCCTCTGAGAGGGTTTATAAAGGCAGTTAAAATGAGCTAAACCAAGTCCCGTCGCTTTTCAGTGATACAGGGTTGAGCGGTTACCAGTTCAACCAGTTCATGTATTATATCACATCTTTACTGCACTGCTTTTTTCTTTGTAGCAAACCCTCAACACCAGTCGTTCCAACTTGTTTTCTAGAGCAAGCTGGAAAGTTTGGCAAAACACTTGTGTTTCATTTTCTCTGAGAAGCACAGCAGATTCCTTGGCTTTGCCTTCAGTGTGGTTTATGAAGGATGACAAACTCCCAACAGCCACAAGTGCCACTTTCTAACAATGTTTTACTTAAGATCTGGATTTAAACTGACGAGTGTGAAAGCTTTTTTTCCCAGTGCACCTACACACTATTTACATTTGATGGCTACAAGTCTTATGAACTCTGCAGCTGCGAAGAACATCATCGCACTGTACCTATTTATGCATTTCCTAAGCTTTCCCTGCTGGGCTACATCAGTTCCAGGTGCAAACCATGGAGGTCATGGTGCTCGCTTGGCACTGCTAAACCGCTTCTCAGCACTCCTGCCTTGGGCCTGGTTATAGGATTTGTCAACTTTCCGTTAAAAACGAAGAAATAGATAAATGGAAGCCTTTAAACTTCCTGAATAGGAAAGGAATTTGTGTTTGTTCTTAACAGAAACAGCGCGGTGAAATATGTCAAATAAACCACAGCTCAGGAGTGTTATGGTAACTCCCACATATAAAAAAAGTGATTTTTAATTGTAAAAAAATATGGATTTGGGAGGGGAGGGGTGTGAAGAGGAAAAGCCATTTTCACTGCAGTTCAGGCAGTCGTTGAAGGTCAATGTCCAGCTCTGCATTCATTTAATTCAATTCTTAGACCTTTAGAAATCCTGGAAATTTAGGTTTATCATATATTCCATCCTGTTCTTCGACCTGAGATGGGATTAGCTATTCCTAAGACTGTTAATTCAATTAATAAGTTGGTGTCATTTACTTCATTAACAAACCTACTGTTTTCAGAGGAACGGAAAACAGGATAACCTTTTGAACGCCAGCGAGACCGACAAAGGGCTCTGAAATAGGGCTGATACCATTAAATGTTATTTAAGATTATCAGCAATTGCAGAATGAACAGAGAAAGGAGAATGAAAGACGTGCTTACCCTTTTGTTCAGACAGACGACAGGCCAGAGGCTGCAGCCCAGGGTGCAGCAGCAGCACAGGCAGCCACACAGCAGCCACTTGACATTGATGGGGAGGTTCTTTCTTAAACAGGCGTTCACCCGGCTGATGCTGGTCTTGAATTCTTCTGGGGCAACCTGCAACAGAAGTGCTCACCTTCAGTGGAAAGCCAGTACAGGTGGAGTTTCCCAGTAACTGCCTCTACAGGTTAAAATGTAAATGAAACAGCGGACCATTACACAGTACAGCCCCATCCTCTAAACAGCTGCTCTCCCAGTGGGCATGAAAAGTCACTTCCCTGCAACAAATTCATTTCTGCACTGAAACCTGCATTAACTTGGCAAAAGCTTGCATTAAAAAGCTAAATATCACTTAGCTGAACAGCCCCATCCTTACAATAGATCAGTAATTCCACTGGCCTGATAACCACACAGAACTAGAGGTGGGACACAGCTGCGCAACTTACACACTGGCTCCGCTGACCAACAAATGGAAGAACCACAGCAAACTGGCTTCCGAGGGAATGCAGGGCAGCTTCACAGGAGACACACTGTGTGTCACATAGAGAAAAGGATAATACTGTCCAAATCAATCTCACACCAGCACAAGTCTACACTGTGCCCGGGTGAAGATGGATCTCTGCCCTCAAATGAATCCCTCACTTGCGGCTGCTTCCTAAACCCGGGGAGCCTGGAGAGACGCGGTCTGGACTGTACTGAAGGCTGGGAAATGCACCTTGTACAGGGTTGTGAGTAAAGCCTTGCGGTTCAAAAAACCTCCTTTAAACTAAGGACCATTCAGCAGAGCCTACACAAAATATTTTCCATATATTGCTGCTGCAGAGTCACAGTGAAAACCCACTTCTTCTATCAGAAATAAGCTCCTTTCTCCTACAGCAGCGTGTTTCCTACAAAACCCAGAGAGCACCTACAGACCCCAAACCCCTCATCTCTCTACAGAACCTTAACAACTTATGTCTGACAAGTCAGGTATGGATTTGTGGTACTGACTCCAGGGTGACACTCTGAACTGCCACCCAGCCCAGCACTCGCACGCACAAAGACACGGCTTCAATAGACCCGACGAGTCAGGCACAACTCCTCAAAAAGAGTGAGAATTAAGAAATCTATCTACTTGCCATATTGAATTCAAAAACAAACCCCAAGCCACCTCCCTAGAATCAGTCTGTACACAAAGCTGTGCAATAGCCCTTCCAGCCAGGCAAAGCCAGCTCTCTTGGCTTGATTCTGCAAACAAGGGCGACAACAAAAGCATTAATTTAATGACAAAGGCTCCTTTCACCAAAGGAGCAAAACTACGGGACAGGAAATGGAGAGGACCCGATTCTGCAGCCTCCTCCTATTCACAAGGGCTAAATTCATTAAAACATTGCAGGAAAGGGAGTAAATAAATACAACATCTGCTTCCTGGCCATTCAGATCCCCATGCGGTACAGAGTCAGAGGTCAGCGGGGCTCGTACACAAGCCAGGCCTACACTTAGTAAGAAGAGCTTAATTTACCACTGGGATTACTTGAGAGCTGGAATTCATACCTGCACAGAAAATTTTCTTCTGGAATTATACTGGCTCCCCCCCTATTAAAATAGATTGTCTTATAATTCTGTTTACGTATAAAACCACAGAAAGTAAACAAAAAATTCTTTTGACAGACTTGAATATCAGCATTTAAGTATATTTTACAATAGTTAAAGAAGTGACAGAAAGAAAGACAATGGTAAAACAAAACAGAAATCCTGAGTATTGGGAGATTTTCAATGAACAGAATAGAAACTCAAGCACATAGTGATGTGGCAGAGCGGTCTGTACTTGCCCCTGTCTGCCACAGCAGGGTTTACAGATCAACCACGGCTCCTGTTTTGGCTGTAACAAACACCAGATGTGCACAAGTAAAGACCATTTCACCTCTGATGTGGGAGAAGGTTTTGCAGTAATGAGCTGGTGGGATGTCCCACTGCGCAGCTCCTGCAGCCAGCCCGGCTCCCGAGTCAGCTGAGATTGGGCACATTACAGCATCAGCACTCCCAGCTCTTAAGGAACTTTACACACTCCTGCATTTGTGCATATTTCCATATAAACAAATGGCACTTTCTCTGCTAAGTCTTTTGGGATTTGTACATGTATCATTCTACCTGCTTCTTTGAAAGACAAAAGCAAGTCTTTTTCTTGACCTCATTAGTGCTTTTGCAGTGAATCCCACTAAGAAAAGAGAGTGTTTCCTTTACCATCAGACATAAAGTTTACTGGACCTTGACAGTAGCGCAGCCTGGTCCCAACCAGCTGCACAAACCCACCAAAGACAATGGGACTTAGTTGAACATGAAGGAACCCTACCATCCCTGCTAACACCCAACATGAAAAGAAGCCAACTGGATTCCTAGATCCCAGCTGGCAGAAAGAATTGGGACCTAACAAAAAACCCTGGGATGGTGAGATTCCCTTTTTCCATTGCTACTTGTAAGGGAGTCTGGTCACATCAGGTTAAGGGTTTGATGCTACTTTGTAAGAACAACGTTGAGGCACCCTCCTCCCTGCAGAGCACAGCGCTGCCAATGCCTAAACCAGAAACCAGCTTCAGGTGTCACCAAGAAACAGAGAAAATTTCCATTTTGGGGATTTGGGTATGATGTTTACCTTAACAGAGTATAATTAAGGTAAATTAAGCATCACTACTACCTGCTACCACACCAAATACCTTCAGATAAAGATTGATCTCTTAGAAGAAGAATTCTATTCTTGGAACAGAATCCCTCATTGAATAAGACACAACCACTTCAGATGGCTTTGGCTAACCCAAGCTCCTGGAGATAGTTCTCCCTTTAGAAAATGTAATCCCAAGAAATGTAAGGCAAGGACGACGTCCCTAAAAGAAGTGGTGACCAAGATAAGCCTCATTCTGTGATAAATAGAAGCAAACCCCAGTTTTGTTGCTCTCAGGTTCCAGTGCAGGAGGAGTTAGGTACTGTTACACAGCTACAAAGAACAAAACATCTGTAAATAAATCAGCTATTCTAATTTAATAATAAAATTCTATCCAAATGAAACAGCCACCAAAGAATTTTGCTGGTTTTCTGGTATAATTTTAAATCTTGCCTTTCTTGCAGATACTGAAGGGTTCAGCTGAAATGCCAAAGGTATTTCAACCAACCAGAACTATCAGCGCCTCCTGCACAGAGAGAGCTCCCTAAAAAAAGACTAGTTTGAGTAATTTTGGAACACCTCTTGGAGAGTTTGTGTCTGGGGCTTGAAAAGAAGGAGATAAGCACATAGCTCCTGGCTGTGCAGTGCACCTTGTAAAGAGGCATTAGCTCCCTTCAGGTCTTTAAGGGAGGGAGAAAGGAAAAAAAAAACCATAAAAGGAAAGGAGGGGGTGTCATAATATTTTACAACAGGATGCAAGAGAATCTACAAACACAGGAAGGGAGCAAGCAAAGCCCAGCAGGGCTGATCTCTCCCCTTCCAGCAGGATGATCACAAACCCTATCAATCACACGTTGCAGGGGGATCACAATACCCAGAGCACGGTTTATGGCTTATGTTTCCCTGCGCTGCACAGTCTTCTCTCTATGGGACCCTCATTGTTTTAAGATCGGGGCAGGAAACTCCACTTTCTTCCTCAAGGTTCACTGCCTCCATCATTTTCTTGTCACCTGGAGCAGTGTGTGCCATATATCACAACGGGTGTTTTGTTAAATGCTTGTTTTAAAGGAATTAATAATCCTATAGAACTCTAGCACAAAGAATGTAAACTTAGGCCAAAGTCCACCCACATTACTAACAGTTAAACATCACCTCCATATTGAGTGTAGCCAATTCTTTTCTTACAACGTCCCATTGAAAAGAAGGCACTGTTTGAAAGCCCAGCCCAGTATGAATAAACCAGCTGGAGCTCGAGTCTCATCCTGCAAGATAAACACAAAGTCAATCCAGCCGAGTCAGCCAGCCCAACATCTGACCCACCTGATACTGTCCTTCCCTTTACTGGTTTAGTGTCTATATTTTATCCTCAAATACACACTTTTACCTCCCCCCAAAAAAGCAACTAACACGTCTCAATTAAGTATTTAAGATGTAATTACAGGCATTTTGGCACTAGGCTAATTTACAATAACCATCCAGACTCTGTAAAATCTGGGCGACAAGGAGGTAGGGGAGAAGGAGGAGGGGGATTTCAGATTTTTAAAGAAGAAAATTAGCAGAAGCATCATTATGTAGATGGGCAAAGCGAGGGTCAGGAAGCTTCAGGAAACTCCTAAGGCTACAGAGTGGCATGAACCCCAGAAGTGAGTGGTTCTGGGAGAAAGGCGTGGCCAAATAATTTTCTCTCTTTAGGATGTGCATCATGGCTAGATTTTCATCCTGGGTTTCAGAACCTACATCTTCATCTGTATTTATGAAAATGAAAAACACCACAACAGAGAAATCTGTCAACCCCACCTAATGGTTTCATCTCCTACGCCCCATTAGTGCATGGGATGTGTTATTAATAGCAATTCACAGTGGACAACAAAGCCATTAAACTTAATGTAGCACAGAAACTCTGAGTACAGCGTGCCATTGCCTTATACCAGCTGGGGACCGAGGCAAGTCCACAGTAAACATTTTAATCACCAACTGGTAATAGAAACAGTCACTTTGCTAGTCATAAATTGTCATTTCAGAAAAAGTAAAAATGCACATTTTAAGAACAGGGAAAGACCTTACAGCGATGTATCCACTGACTGCGATGCTTCCGATTGTCAATTGTTTATCAGGGGACTTGAAGAAAACCTCCTTTCTGGAGAGAAACTGAGTTTTCATTTTCAATAGGATAAAGGTGAATGCCTGCCACAACCAGAGGAAGAAGCAGATTATTTATGTCTTGCAAGTTGTGAAAGTATTAACCAAAAAACCCACAACTGTGGTTTTTAATGCCTTACATGGTAGCATGTGGCAGGCAGTAAGAAAAATGTGTTTCCTACCCCATTTGACTGGTGCTTTCCCCTCAAAAAAGGAAACTAATTTATTTTTGAGATCTTCTTACTCAGAAAGCCTCTCAAGTCCACACATGGGGAAAAGATAAGAGGGTGGGAAGGTTCTCAGCAGAGGCAGCGCCTCTGTACAGAGCAAATCCCCGCTCATGTGATTTATGTTGTCACTAATTAGATCTATAGAACAAGGAGGGTAAATGCCAAGTAGAAGAACTTTCTCTTTCCTCTCGCTGCTTAATTAAGCCCAAGCAGCCAACAACACTGTGAATTAAACTCCTGTTCCCTGTCTGTTTAACCAGAGGGGGACAACCAAGTGGCAAGTGCGACACGCGCTGACGCTTGTATGAAGAAGAGTAGGATTGGGAAGCTGGGTTTGCTTTGTTTGCCTAACACACACAAGCATATTCAGAGACAGAAAGAGGCAAACCTGTATCATCAAATTAATGCTTAACCTTCCCTGATAGGTATTTTCTCTAAGCTTATCTATAACAAACTGCAACTTGACTAAAAGAATGTAAGAATTGCCATTTCCAAGGAATATTTTGTGGCTTTTCAGTGATTGGGAACAGCTTTGCAGGAAAGAATAGACCTTGGGCCTGAAGGCAGTGGGATGCGAAGGGCGTCACAGCCCGCGCTCCGGGATGGGGCAAGACTCTTCCTTCTGAGCTGCCCAGACTCCGAAGCAAGGCCAGAGCTCCCAGGCTGTCTTTTAACCAACCCACCAACTCTCAACAGCAACCCCTCCTGCAACTGAACTGCTGTCAGAAAAAGCTGGATACATTCAACACAAGTTATTTTATTCATCACACCCTGGGGTGAAAAGGAAGGAGAAAAACCCCAGTTGGGCTTGGCAGAACCAGGAGACACCACCCAGCTGCATCTCAGCGTATTGTCAGCGTGACTCAACAGCGGCTGCGAGAGGCTGCAGAGGCAGAGAGCTCTGTGTGTGACACCAGGGAAAGCTTTTGCCTCCCAAATTCCAGAAAACGTGTAAGAGGAATATAAAAATGAAGCAAAAGAAAAACACCAGAGAGCAACAGCTGAGAGAAAAGAAAGAAAAACCAAACCAAACCAAACCAAACCCAAATCAAAAAGAATTCAAAACTTAAAAGTCTAAAAAATATATAATACAATTATGAAAATAATTTAAACCCATAACTAAGAATTTTGTTAGAAGATTTCATTAATTAATGGATACAAATGAGTATTTATTAAACTTGCCTTCAGTAAGAAGACAGAACTCTGGAGAAAGCAAAACTTGTCAGCACTAATTTTCAGAACCAAACAATTATCATATTTGTGAATATATACCAAACCCCACCTAATTTGCAGACCTAACACTATGATGTTTTGCTCCTTACAGCTTCAGATGGAAATTCCAGGGAAACTCAAGGCTTGACAGACATATTAAAAACAAAGCTCTGGCATTTGAGATAATTTAATTCACACAGGAGGCAGCACGAGCTCCACATTTCTATAAAGCAGGGTTAAGTGGGTCCTGCTCTCATGTAGACTGTCTGCGCGAAACCAGTGTGATGCCACGCTGAGCTTTTCTGTGTTCAGAACGTCAGTAACGATAGCAACCACTGCAGGTGAAGTTCTCCTCTCTCAAGGTGTGCTGTAGGCACTGGTCATCGACCAGCTCCTTCTCACAGGGCAGTCCATGCCACAGCCTGCAGCGCAGCGCTGCCCTGCCTTGCCCCGGGGACTGGGGAGCGGGGCCGGGTGACACAGAACCCACTGGAACCACTGCATCTTTCCAGTTAAAAGAACAGTTTAATCTCACACTTACCTTCCCTGTCAGAACAGAAGGAAATTCTGTATCAAACTTGTTGCTCAAGCCAAACCTTGAAAACAAAAGAGACAAACAAAATATATTCCACCTAACTTATTTTGTTTCCCTTAATTAAAAAAAAATGTAATATTTGGTACTTTTTAGAAAAAGAAAACTCTTCATTTCTTTTGCCCTTGCATTTACATGATTTCATGAGATTTTAATCTAAGTTTATATAAGCTCTTGTGTACCACTCACGAGGTCAGTAACAAGACAGAGAAAAGCAGGTTGTTGCCTGACCTCAGTACCTTCACAACACTAGAAGGCAAAGATTCTTCCAGGATTGGATGGCAGTAAGGCTCAATCTTTGCTTTCTTTAAAAAACAAAGTTTCCAGCTATTAAATTCCAGTTTTACCAGACTCAATAACCCTTGTATGGCTATTTTTCTTACTCATGCAATTTATTCACATGCGACAGACAAAGCTCGTTACAAGGAACCCATTCATCACCATCTTCCAAATTTATGACCAAGGAGTTTTAAAAAATTGCTCTGGGCTCAGTTAAACCATCTCATGCAAAACACCTAAGAGCCAACACAGAGACCAGGTTAAAAACAACTGCCAGCTTCAAGAAAATGAAGTCTCAGGTATGGCTGCAACTGTTCTTCGTTGAAGTGTTCCTGGTTTTGAGCAAGAGGGGATTCTTTATTCCAACCAGTGATACCTCCAGGGAGTGAGACTTTGCTTGTAAACCCGGGTCACCAGAGCTCCAGAACTCCCAAACCACCTGAAATTCCCCAAAAGCAAGTGCTGGAGACCAGCAGGACACTGTAGCAGCGCAGGCTGACTTGACTTTCTGATTTTATTTGTAGCATGAAAGTAGGCAAGAAGTTAGCTAAGCTCTGATGCTAAACCTGCAGTTTTTGTGAGTTTATGCAGAACACGAAGGCTGATCTTCCATCCCCTCTACCTTAATCAAAATCCCCAACCTTTGCAATTCAGTCATTTAACAAATGGCCTCTCAGCTCCACTGAAGTCTGAACAGAGCTTAACACTAAGTTTGTAAAGTTAAATACACTGCACATCAAGTTCACTGTCAGCTCTGCTAAACTACCTCTGAATATTTAAAAAAAAAAAAAGAAAAAACCCCAAAGATTTTGGTGGTTTTTTTTTCCAGGAAGAGGAACACAAATACATTGGATATTGTAATATTTACTGGAGGAAAAAAAGCCACCTTCTGTAGAGAGAATATTTGCTTCCAAAGCGACACCTGAAGCACTCCTTACTGCTGACTTAGACAAACACTATTATTTCTGCAATGTCACCGGTCCTTCATCACTGTAAAATACATAGTTCCTGAGGTGCACAGCCTAGGAATTCAGACATCCAAACCCGGCAACCTGACTTGTCTAGAAGTACACAAAAATGGGAACTAAGCCCTAAAAGACAAAGAAGCATTATAAAAGAACCTGTGCTGCCTTTAGAAACACGGTAAGCTAATGAGAATGTTCATCAGCTATACTGGTGAAGTCCAATCAAGTTCTTCAAGGGCTAATTTCAGTCAGAGCCCATGGTGAAGAGCACCATATTGGAGCACTTGTGGTGAAGACAAAAAGAGCTCCCAAAGAGTAGATTTTACTTGAAGTGTTTCTCCAGCTTTGTCTCTCACGCTGGCCTGAGCACCACAACCAACTGCCGCCTGTTCGTGTTTCTTTCACGCGGCGCATTCTCACTGCACAGTTTCCAGCAGTGAACTGGGCACCAGCACAGCAGGGGCTACTGCACAGTCAAGTGATCCAGAGAGCCATGGTGGGAAAGGAGTGCTACAAACAGTAAAAACAGTAAGATTTTAGGCAAGCACAGAGGTTACCAATTTAAGCACATTTCCATCCTTTGCGAGTGTGATCTGGCAAGTCAGCCCCCACATTCTGTAGCTTTTCTTTCTGAGCTGAAGTCTTCCAAGTTTTGTTACACTATATATTTATTTTTAAGGAAATCTGAAGGGCAAGGGGTTAGTAGTTTCAGTCTTGAAAAGAATCCAGAAAAGACTAATGATATGAAGCACAGACACAAGCTTATTTTGAGGAATACAAACTTTTCTGGGTATCAGCAATGAAACTACCTGAATGGATCACAAAGTCGTAGCAATCAGACAACACAACAAAGAACTACGGGAAAGTTCTGGTAATGCTGCAGAATCATTTACTCTACCCATTCCACCGACTCATGGCAAAGGTGCACCTAGCCCAGAACACCAATTCTTACAGTGCCTGGTAGCAGACCCCAAGGAAACAGCAAAAGAAGAAAAATAATTACAAATGTGAGTACTAGCATTGCCCCAGAATACTCTTCTGACCCGCAGAAATTCCTAGTTTAAAAGCTTCCTAGGCCACAGGCAGTGTCTTTGATCTCACTGGTGACAGACACTCATTAAATTCCTATTGCACCACCCATTTCCATAAAGAATAACATAAATTTGTGCTTTCTGATTCAGATCTATTAAGAATACAAGACCACAATATAACTTACTAGGTTAAATTTGAAGCCTGATGATGTAACATGTTTGAAAAGCAACACTTAGCAGTTGCCGGAACATTCCATTCAGTTATAACACAGGAACCAGTTATAACATCCAGGAACCCTCAGTTACAGAAATGTCTCTTTTACACCTGCAAAGGGCTCAAGGGAGATAAAAGGTCTTGAGTTTGCTGAAAACAGGGTTATGCTACATCGTATCACCATGTTTAACTGGCAGCCCTGCTGGCCTTTAGCACAGTTTCCCTGAAGTCTCTCTACCAGTTCTACAGACTTTCCTCGGGTTATTTATCACGTAGACCAGAAATGTTAAACTCCTGATACCTGGGGCTGGGGGGGAATTCAAGAACCAAATAAAGAAAAGATCTAGTTTTTTTTAGAAATGTTCAAGTAGAATTTTATGTAGTTCTATAGCTCTTCAAGCAACTTTGTACAACTGCTGAAGTGTTATTAGAATATTTAATATAAAGAAGTTAAGACCTAAAGTCTTGACTAAGAAATAAGTAAATCCATTCGAGTTTCTAAAACAGGCTAATGAGGTAGATGATTTGGCCTATGAAGTCTTCTAAAATTCAGTACATTTAAAAATCACTATGTAAAATAAGTTGCAGCATGTGTCCTTTAAACCATCAAAAAATCAATGGGTGGCAATGTATTTCTGGGCTAGTTCTCTGGCTCCTGAGTCAAACCTGCCCAAAGTCCAACATTTAGAAATTCAGGTAAGTCACCCGTATGCTTTGGTTGCAATTTTTGTGCTGAATGACCAATCTCTCTAGAAGTGAGGCACTCTTTACTGCAGGCAACCACCCTGGAATAGAAGCAGGATAACCTCACCCTCCAGTTCTTCTGTGGCTCCCTGTCTCAATGTATGGCAGCAGACAAGTCCCATCAGCTCATTTTCTCCCATTTGTAAAGTGGGGAGAATGCAGCTTCTCACAGGGAGCTGTAAAACGATGTACTCCTTAATCCCTCAAACTAACGCCCTGAAACAAACACCCTCAACCATCATTTGCACACCCCTCCTGCAACAGGTATGATGTTGTGCAATTCTTCCCGTTAGCTTATGAAGCACAAAGAAGCGAGGTTTCCTGTGCCCAGAACTGACACAGGAGGATTTAGAGGACACTTGGTCATATCTAGAACAGACATATTTACAGGTGCTTGGGCATATTTTTTTTTTCTTCTTTTGACTCGAATAGCACTTCCTTCTCATTATCCCACTACTCTATAAACTACTGATAGTAATCAGTCTTATTAGACTACACAAGCTGAACCTGTTTAGTCTCTCCTACAGCAGACTCTCCAACCTCCTTTCAGCGCCGCTCCTCTCCCCACACTGAATCCAGGAGATGTTTAACCTACCTTGAACAGACAAACCTGGATCCTACATTGTTCTTTCTGAGGTACCACCTAAGCTTTGTCCAGCATTAAAGAATAGAGAAGACATTCAGGATGTCTCCTTGAGCACTTAGTGTTTCTCTTCCTAGTCTAGGACCTTTTCTTATGTAGCCAAGAGCGTCCTTACCCGTGGTTATTGTTTTGAAAAACTAAGCTGTTGGTAACTAGTGGAAGGCTGAGCTCATTTGCTATTTAAAATACATGGAATCTGCTATTTTAAATATGCAGTAGATGGAGTAGTACCAGACATGATCAAATGTCATCTTATCACAGCTGAGGCACCTGGCTCTTCCCTGCCTTCCCCAATTGATGACAATGTGCTTTTCATTAGCGCCTGGACTGCGGGTCCCTGGGACACTCCTATGGAAAATATAATAGAGTAACAAAAGTTAACCTGAATCCAAGCCTAGGTCTGTAAACTTCAGCAGAATCACAACCTGCACCCTAAGGGCAAAACCAAGCTCAATGGCTATTTCATTACCTCATCAGTATCAGCCGACATGGAGTTGATGATAGGGAAAAATTACATCCTATAAATAAAGACTTATAACAAAGTTAAGAGTTTGTTCACTGCTCTGGTTTTGAAAGCTATTGCCGTTGCTTTGGGAGGCATATGACTCAGTTCATATGCCTCTAAAGATGTTTATGTTGAGATATTGGGATACAGCACGGAGAGTCGCGCTGACTGTGAAAGAAACAGCGAGCAATGGGTTTATAACTCGTTACAATGGAATCTCAGCAGCAAAGAAAAGGCATTTTCTAGGTCCTAGTAATTTCTGTGTGCTAAAATTCAAGAGCTTTTTGAAAACAGTAACTATAACTGATAGCTCATTTTTTTAATGTAAGAATTTTCTAGAATGAAAGAGCATCAAACAAGATGAGCATAAATTTTGCTAACCACTTTCACATACATTCTCTCTCTCTGAGTAAAATAAAATAAACACACTTTACGTGATCACTCTTACCATGCACAGGGGTAAAAGGGTTAGCAAAACAGCCAGTGGAAAAGCAAGATACTGCTAAAAACCCTAAGAAGATTCTTGGAATTTGTATTTAGTACTGTTGGATACTGCAGGAGAACTCTGTTAGGGGCAGCAGCTCACTGACAAGGTCATCAGAACAAAAACTCTCATGCAAGAAACTAATGCATAGTTTGAACCTACTAATTTGGGAGTTTTACTGTACATGAAAAGCTGGACCAGAAGATGAACCTGGAATTAGAGAATTATCCCTTCTCTATAGACCAAAAGTATCCAAGGCCAGTGTCAGATGAGGAACAGAAGGCATCTGCAACAAAAATCCAAGGAAAACAATGGCTTTTAAAAAATAACTGGTTGTCTTTTTAATAGTGTCCGACTTATCAGGACACAAGTTTTTATCAGTAATGTTCCAGACAGGTTCAGAAAACAAAGGCAAGCTTTACTTGATGTCGTATCCCACTTCAGTAACTAGAGCAGGCTGCTTCTGAAGCCAACTGATTTCAAAAGCAGCAGCATCCGTGTGATCAAAAAGTGACAGAATTTTAGAGCTGATACATATGAAGCAGAAACTCTTCAAGTAGCTAAATATTTCCCATTTAATAAAGGGATCAGGATTACATATTACAGTGTGTAGGGTTTATTTGCATGTTAGTGATAAGATCCACCAACTAAGGAGATTTAAAGATACATCACGAACTGGTAAAAGGTGCCTTCTACCCTTCGGGCAGGTATACTTGTCACAGGAAGAAGCAGAAAAAAGGGAAAATAAGGTAGATGGCAATTCATTTCAGGCAGTTACAAGGGCATGTACACTAGCTCATGATTTCCACATCACTTACAAGTATTGTTTTCTTTTGATGTAGACATCACTAGTTGACAGCGTTCTTGGAGATGCTCCTGCCCATCCCCAAAAGATGCTGGAGCCAAGAAGGAACTTTAAGGAACGTCACTAATACACAAAAAGCATCACAGCAGACAAAGCAAGTAAGTGTGTAACATTTTTTTCCAGTTCAGTGCTTAAAACCAGATAACAAATAAGATGGGTATGTGGTGTCCTGATCATCTTGCTTGTATTACATCCCTCCCTCAGTCAGGCCACATGCTATTTGGGCTCAGGACTGAAAGAAATTCCATCAACGCAAGCAAGCACACTGCGGTGCAGCAGAGCAACTACCCACTGGCACTAGCTCAGCGCAAACCTGATTCAGACTTACATGAGGGACACGGTATCAAATCCAACATTAGTTGGACTAGGATGAGAGAGAGCTTCCCAGCCAGTGTTTGTGCTGCAGACAGCTAGATCACACTGCACCTATTTACAGGGAGAAATGGGCGTTCTTTTATGCAATCCACAGACCCAAAGCAACACAAGCTTGATGGATCTCTGCCATGTGAAAATTTCAGTACCTCCCTGCCATGAAAATCAATGTTGCAAACAACAACTTGTTACCGACGTACTTTGCTCTATTAATTCCTCCACTTGCAGGACTAGGAATATTAAGAAAATCTCTACAAGTAAACGTTACGTACGAGGCCACACTGTTTGCTCATCTTCCGTTCCAACTGCTTAAGCGAGCAGCAAACACTCTGGCTCGTGGTGTGTTCTAAGGACAAAACCACTTAAACCTAAACCAAACTCACAACTTGAATTGGGAGCAGAGCAACTCCAGCACAGCCATGTGCCTCCTCTGCAGTGTAGCAGGGGGGGCTCTGCCGAGGCAGAGGAGGGTCTCAGGGAAACCCTTTGACCAGGCTGCCCCTTCTCACACCGTGGGGCCTCCACTTTTTAATTTAACACATTGTTTGGAAATTGAAGCGCGCCCAGGGCTGTCAGGGCTGATGAGCTGCTGCGCCTGCACGGAGCAGCTAGCGGAACTTCAGCGCTTCATTCATGGCTTTGACTTGCCTGGAGCTACTGGAAAATATGACATTTTTCTCAGTTTAAGCCCTTAAAAGCATAATTCCTCTCATAAAACAGGTGGGAGGGCAGGAGGGGGGGAGAAGAGCTGCAGACTGAGGTAAGGCGGGCAACCGCCTCAGCGGGGAAAGGGAGCCTGTGGGCAAAAAGGGACGGGGCTCAGTCCTCCCGGTGTCCTTACCCCCTTCCTACACCGTCACCGGGGCGACCCTACCCCCGGACAGCACGGTGACTGCCACCGGGCCTCCTCCACCCGCCCCCGCCGCCTCGCCACACACCGGCCTGTCACGCTGCCTCCCCCCACCCTTCCCAAACTCCTTACACTGTGATGTGCCCGGCGCCCCGTACCGCTACGGGATCCGGCGCATCGCGGGGCCGGGGCAACTCCTGGCTCCGTACCACCGGTTCGGACGNTGCGCAGTGGGCGCCCAGGCGGCGTGTGTGAGCTGCGAAGGGAGCCGATTCCCTCAGCTTCCCCCCCCTGCCCGCCCTCTGAGGGGACGTGGGTGTCCTCCTTCGTTGTCGCCGTCCCTCCGGAGGCTGTGCCCTCGGGGAAGGGAAGGAATTTGCGGCTGGCCTCGCTGCTACCTTCGCCTCAGGTGTGCGCGTCCACTTTCCCGCCTCACGGCGGGTGGTGGTGGTGGTGCAGCTCCTCAGAGCCTTCCCCTCAGGTTGCTGAGGTGAGGGGGGGGGCTTCCTTACCGCCCGTCCGTCGGGTGGTGCTCCTCGCCGTTTTACCCCTTTTCCAGGTGTGTTTCTCTGAGGTTTTTAATTGAAACAGGCATGTAGATGTTCCCCCTCGCCTTCCCCTCTCATTTTGCGTCGTTTGCTTGCTGAGTTTTCACTCGGCGCCGCTCACCGCGGCCTCACCGGTGAGGGAGGAGGTGGTTGAGTTTTCCCGAGGCTTTGAGCTGCTTCTCCGAGGGTTTGGGAATTGAGCGGACTTACATGCAGGGTAATGGGGCAGTGATAGGGAAGAAAATCCATATGGGAGGGATACCGAAATTGGGAGAGAAAAATCTCTCAGAATAGTCGAGAGCAGAGGAATGCCCCTTCCTCCTGCACACAGGTGTAAATTAATACTGAGACGAGTTTAAGCACTTTATTAGTCACCCACTGCAAGTGGATGGTAAGCCCAAAAAGTGTTGGTGTTCCTAATAGCAAAATAGGGATCTGAAATAAAATCCTGAGAATGTCTGTGGGTTGTTTGGGTTTCTGTAATAATAGCAAAGCTCCCACAAAGTGAGGTGTTGGGTCTGGTGTGTGGCCAGCTCGGAATTGCTGACCTGTAGCTGCTGTAAGGGAGGCAGCTCACCCCCTCCTAAAGAGGAAGAATGAGCCTCCATCCCCATCTGCTGTTCTTAGAGAAAAGACTGCTCATAAATCATCTTTGCTCTTTTTCAGGGCTTTCTAGGCAGCAGCAAAATGTGGCTGACTTGATTATGAAAATTCTTGCTGCTTCCGAAAATAAACTTGCATGAGCTGCAGTTTTATCCCTGCTGCCTACCCTTTACTTCAGCATGTTACCCATTTTATGTGGAGTTGCAGGTAAATCACAACTTGATAAAAAAGTCATAACTAAAGGCAAAGATATTATAGAATGAAAGTAAAATATATGTTCTACGTTCTCACGTTTTTGTAAAAAATAAAAATAAAAAATAATTGTTTAGTGATGAATATTGTGGATAGAGTACAGAGAAGGTAAGTCTGGGATGGAACACATCTCACTGTCGTGACTAAATACTAAAAAGATGTCCTGTTTGGAAACCTGTCAAAAAGGTGAAAATAATTCTATAATTGAGAAGCTGATTTTTTTTTCCCACTCATCTTCTTTATATATACATGATTGGCATTCATAAAGCATGGAAAGAAAGTCTTGAGACCACTGAAATAAAGCTATATATGTGGTTACTAATAATGTCTTGGCCTTTATTTTACTCTCTGTTAAATACAGGATGTCTGCTTTACCCAATGTTAAAGTCAAACCCATAAAACTTGGAACATAAAACATAAAACTGAGAACACTTCAAGAGTTGATAGGTCTGATGCTGTGCATTTCCATTATAGGCTTTAATATCTTGTTGAGATGATCTTAGTTCTTGGTGGCTTTGGTGAACCGTCCGTGAGAAGGAGAGGTATATTTAAAATGTAAGCACGGGGTATATAAACTGGTGTCCTGTTGGCCAGCATTGCCTGTGAAAGAGCTGAATGCAAGTGTTTGGGCTCCAGGCTGTGTGCTGTTACTGAGCAGAAGTCAGACAGCTCTGGGACAATTTCAGAGCAATTCATGGAACGTGTTCTTTAGTTTATTATGGAAGCATTTTCCAGCACTGTCCCTGCAGAATGCTAATAAACCAGTAAAGATGTAATTGCTTTATCTTCTCAGTGATACATCACTTCTTGTTTTCTCAAAGCTCTGGATGGCCCCCGATTTTTACCAACTTTGCTTGTGTATTTCTATTTCTTAGAATATTTTAAGCTGGCAAGTGAAGAGTTTTTACAGGTGCTTCTACTCAAAGGAGTCATTTGAAGGGAGGGTCATAGGTGGGGTTTACAGCTCTTACCCAGATAGCTGTGAAATGTGTTGGCCTGAAGAATAAGATTAAGGCATTTTTGAAAAGGTATTTGCCATCTTTTTCTGTGTTTAACTAACCACCTGCGCTTGTACTTCTTGATTATCAGCACTGTTTCATCTGTCTCTGCAACGCTCTCGCTAATGAATTGTGAGTACATCAGTAGCAAGGACTTCTGGGCATTGAAAGCAATACTGAACATTTCTTGACTACTTATGAGCGTCTCTGTAATCTTATGAATTGAGAGATGCTGTCCCTATTTGCCAAGGTTTGTGTGTTTTTGTGTGTGTGTGTGATTTTATAAAACTAAAATGACCCTGGTGATGAGTCCTTTGATATAAAGTATTTGGATTTCAGAATTGTTTTCTGTCAATATGCCTCACTCTTGAAACTAAGCTGTTTTGAGATGAAGGATAGCGAAGAGCAGTTAAATGATAGAGAACACCAGACAGTGATAAAGACAGGCCTCGTACCAGGGAAAGGTTACTGATGAAGTGCAGCAGCTGTAAGTGTTGTTCAACATGATTATAAATTATTTGAAATGTGAGGGTGACAAAGTTTGCCACTGGGATGTCTCACTGTCTTCTGGCAAAACTGGCTCCGTGCTGCACCCAGAGCAGTGAGGTGAGGGGTGAGGGGGGGTAACCCTGTTGCAACCCGGTCTGACAATGTGTGCATCTTGCTCTGAAAAACACGTATATGTAAGGGACAAAGACAAGCCATGGGAACAGTTACGGGTGGGCAAGGAGCAGTCTGCAGCCTGCTTTGGTGAATACATGAGAGGGAAAGAGGCAGGTTCTGAGGGATTTCACATGGTCGTGGCGCTGTGCCCTACTGACACCATCCAGCTTTCACTGGGCTAAGCGCCTCTGCGCTGATGGGATGTGGATCAAGCCCTTTAAGAAGATTTGTGCTGGATTTTTTTAGAGTGCTTAGGACCCTGCAGGGATGCTGTAAAGCCAAGCCCAGTTCCTGTTCCTCACACATGTTCAGTTTTGTTCAAATAAAAAAAACTGTTGACAATTTTAGAAGGACGACACAAAATGAGAAACAAGGAGTATGTGTAAAGTGAGATAAAGAAACCATGTACCTGCCTGCAAAGATTTACAAGTTCAATATGACAATGATGAGAGAGATGCAGGTGGGAGGGAAGGGTGTGGTGAACAGTGAGAGATCCAGCAGCAGTATTCTGCATGTTTAATTGAAAAGCTTTACATTTTAATGCAGCTTGTGTTCTAATTATAGATCACATAAGCTGATGTTACAGCCATTTAAATGGACAGAAGTGATCATTTGCTGAAATTAAGGTATGAGTGCTGTCAGCTGCTCAAAGAGGTGGTAAAATAATTTGCTGCATTGAAGTGTAAAGTGAGGAAGTGTAGTGTTTTAGCGTAATATACTGTGTGACCTCTTTATAATGAGTATCTGCAGGATTAGCAAACCAGGAAAGGAAGTCTCTTCAATTGAAAGAGGTACTTTGCTATATTAGCTTCATATTGAATATCTTATGCTTTGTAATTAATATCTTGGAAGTCCAAGTTCAGCTGTAGTTTCAGTTGACCTTTTTGGTTTTGGGGTGGTTTTTTGTGGTTCTCTCCTGGCAGCAATGATGACTATCTAGAGGGAAAACAGGCTGTTTTAGAAAAACGGTTTTTGTAACCCCTGTCTGTAATTGAAGGATGTTGAGTATAAGATGTACATACTAAAGGGAACTTTTTCAGCATGATTTACCCAACTTTGTAGCTTCACAGGAAGAAGTATTTTGATGTCTCATTTTCAGTATTTTTTTAGGGTGCCATTTATTAGGTGAAACAATTATGTCATAAAACCTGAATGATTTGTGGAGAAGTGATGGTCTCTGGCCATGTTCATCCACCCAAATCGCTTCCTTTCTTGGAAGAAGTCTTTTTATAGAGACCATGAAACATGAAAGTGCAGGAAAGGCAGGAGTTAAAGCAAAGCACAGTATTAAATAGAACCATTGCTGAGTGGACACGGAAGCTGAATGTTAATGTGGGCCTGAGAGATACCGAGTCGCCATCTGATGGATTTTTTTCCTTTGTTCCATATAAATCTCACCTCGCAGTCACTACTCAGAAGGAAGAACACACAACAGGAGGTGTTGTGTTGGCTGTCATAATTTGTTCATTTCAGACACTTTAGGTGTTTCACTAAAGGAAGGGGGGGTTGGATAGCAGGTGTGTACTCTTGGAGTTTGGAAAATGTATTTTAAGGCTGGTGGATGAACCATGGGGTTTCATGGTCAACATCAGCTCAAGAAGTGGAGGAGAGTAGGGGGTTAAGTTCTGATCTCTTCTCTGTAAAATACCATTTAAAAATATTTTTTTTAATATCTTGCAATAAGGGCCTTTCCCATTTCTGGTCTAAGCTGCCTGTCATTACTGTAACTACAGAGAAATGTGTCATTTCCTTCATTTTCTCCCACAGTTCAATATTTAGAAGTTAGTTAATGAAACCAAATCACTTTGTGTCGCAGCATAAAGAGTTTGTGGTGAAGTGTTCCTTCTTGATTAAGTATTTATAAATAAAGCAGGATGGAGAAAGGCAATTGTTCCCAAAGCTCTGGCACCTCTGTAGCATTCTCATAAGAATAAAGGTGATTCAAATAAATGTCAGAAGGGATTTGCTGGCTGCTGGAATTAGACAGTTGTGTGATGCAGAAAGTTCTTTTGATATCAGCATGGTGTTACAGTGGCTCACTGCTCTGCAAACTCGAAATACCAATCAAACAGCTGAACTTAAACAGTGTGATGGTTTTCTATTTACATAAAGTGAAAAAGACAGGAAACTGAGAGAGCTTGGGGAAAATACCCACTGGGTGAGAAGGACTGTGTTTTGATTTATTATTATTTTAATTGCCTAATGGTGCTAAGGAAGAGCCTAATTAAAGTCCCTGGAGAAGTCTTCAAAGGAGGAAAGATAAATATTGGAAAATGTTATTTATAGCCTTTCCTGTGTTTCTTCTCACCCACGTAAATACAAAAATTAAATACAAGGGCTGGGTCGTGTCTTCTGAAGCTCTCCCTTTCCATAAGCCGTGCAGAAGGGTCAAACACAGCTGCCCAGGAGAGGAGAGCCATGCAGGCACTCGGTAATGGCTGTGTTGCCTCCACCTGACCGCATATCTTGACCCTCCAGTTCCCATGCTGATCTGGGCAGAACATGAATATGGGATGGGCTCCTGGCAGGCTGTCGTGTAGTCCTTTAACGGGTTGTTAAAATGTGTCAGCATGTAGTTCTGAATTGTATTGTGATTTGGGATGATGTTTTCTGGTAAAAGAAATGGCATAGGCTACAGTCAGATACAGTGTCCAAACCCTGGCAGAGTCAGGGTAAGAATTTCCTTTCAGCTGCTGGCCATTCCCCCTTCTTTATGGCTTACCCTCCTCCTGATCTGGTAATATGACTGCATCTTTAACTGGGGACTAACCAAGTTTATTAAAGATGATCCCAATTAGTATAAAATAATTAAAGTGGCTTTGTTTTTTTTTTCTTTCCTTAGATTATTTTGAGAAACAGCCATGCTACTCTGCTTAGATTTAAAGGGACATTACGGCCTAGATGGGGGGTAGATATGCACAGTACAAGGGGAGTAACTTCTGACTTGGTTTAGCTGTAGCCAGAGAAGATAATCTAATGCAGTTTTCAGGATTAGAGGTCATTGTCTAGTGCACAAATCTCTCCCAAATATTTATTCATCTATGGTTTGAATAAATTTAAAATAGACCTGATAGGAAAAATTCAGGGTGAAAATCACAAAAAAGGAAAATGGTTTTTACTGACAAGATTGATTTTAAACATTTCATAGGAAGTGGATTGTATCCTGTTCAAACTCCCATTTGAATGTGAAATAGTCTCATTTAAAAGGTTTTCTTTATTAACAGTGGCTGTTCTGAAGTACCACCAGTGGCTTCAGTAGCTCTTCTGCCCAATTTGTCAGAACAGCATGGTGTTTCCTGACTGGTGCTTCAAAAAGATAGACTGGAGCTTGCTTAGAAACTGTGAGGTGGTGATTTTGAATATGTTAAAGTGAACCTGGTAAATAACAGTATTGAGGTTTTTATTGCCATTTTGACATAAAGTAGAAGGGAAGAGAAACGCGAAGCCGTGCATTTCTAGTATACAAATGTAACCAGTGATGTGTTGTATGTTACAGCTCTTTACTCGCCAGTCTTGCATGTTGATTTGAAAACTAGTCCCAGGAAAAAAAATCTGGAAACTAGAAAAAAAGCTTTCTCTTGCTCCCCATTTCTGTGTCACCGATAACCTTCACAGAGCCATTGCCTGCTCTTCCTTCTGAAGTAAAGGTCCTCTTCCCTTGTATGTCTAAAGTATTATGGCTTCTTTCTTCAGGAGTTTCTTGGGAAATTATTTTATCTTCTACATCCTTCATCTAGAAAAGTACAGCACAGCTACTCTGACTGGTGGATCTGGGAAAACCTCTCCCAGATCTGTTTTAGAGCAAATGTCTGGATTTTTTTGAGTGAAGAGCAGAGCAGCACATATGCGTGTATCTGTCTGCTAGCATGTAGACTTCTAGTCATATAAACAGATCTGTGTGTGTTCTACAACATGCTGCTCCGTCTTCTGAAATGCTCATGCCATCACATAACACTATGATATCAGTGAGCAGTTTTAGGAGATCCTGAATTAGAGCCATGAAGATAGAGTCTCAGTTTCTCATAGGGCTGAATTTTGTCCGTATTTATATGCACTGGATTTTGTGCTTATGCTTTGTTTGCATTAAGATATGCCCATTTATTTAATCATATGAACAGGGGATTATTAGAAATGTATTGGAGAACTACCCACAAAATGCTTACAGTCAGTAAGATCTTACCCTGTGTTACAGATTTTCTTCCCAGTTTAGTTTAAGATGTTTACACCTACAATTACATAATCTGGTATGAAGACTAATAGAACTGTTTCCCTGGAGTTACCCTAGCAGAGTTGTATTTGAAACATTGAAACACGTCTTCAAATTTATCAAATTTATTGAATTCAGATAATGCTTCAACAAGTTCTGTGTTGCTCACTGCACTATTAATGCTCATTGACAGTAAGAAAAGCAGAATTTTACCTGCTGTTTCTGAGACCAAGGGTTTGATGTTAAAACAAGTGATGCATGACTTTTTGGTATGTGAGATAATGATGTTTTCCGGGGCTTTTTGCTTCTGTTTCTTCTTTTTATTACCTTTGTTTCTGATGACCTTTTCAGTGATATTACATTTTTCCAATGGGACACTTACTTGTATGGTATCAACAGCTCCAAAGAGTATCACTGCTAGAGGGCTAGGGGATTTTTTTAGTGCTTTGGTTCCTCTTTTTCCTGGACTCCTCAGTGGTCTTCTGCATACATTGCTACTTCTCACCTGCCAGCATGGACCAAGAATGAAAGCCAACTGCGCTGGGAACATGCTTGTCTTGAATGTGTGCGCTTTCAGGATCGCCCATGGAGTGAATGCATATTTTGTCAAATATGTGCTTTCTGTGAATGCTAAATTGCTTGGTAACAGCTTTAAAATACGTCTGCTGTTTGGGGATATTTCCTGCCTTTAGCCCACATTAAGTGTTGTGTGTAAAATCAGTGGCCCAAGACTGCTACTATTTCACATAAAAGGTTTAGAGACATTAAATAAAGTCTTGATTTGCTTTTAGTGCCTTGCTGATAGTAGCAGTTCTGTTTCCATTACATTTGTGCTCCTATTTTTGGGCAGGAATATGCGTTCCTTGAAGATTGAAGTAATGTTGATGTCTTCCAAACTGTTTGAAATTTCCTAATGTGTGTGACAAATTGCTGCATTCTTGCAATTGAACAAGTCTCGGCGGGTTCAGCGTGATATTATAAATCTGTAACCATTGCTTAGGAGGTTGGTGTGCTTGAACACAGCTACAGAGGGCAAAGAAGAGTCCTTTTATTTCATTAAATGCAATATATTGGTATAGCAACATTGCTAAGTTTCTTGAGTGTTCAAAAGTGTTTTAAATGGTTTTTTGTTTGTTTTCAAAAAGTGGTGTTCTTTTCAGTACACTCCAGAGGAATATTTATTAACATCTACAATTTAATTATATAAAATGTAACAAACAAAGACACCCAGCATTTTCTATTTTATGCAATAGCACTCTGTTTTATAATCTGATCACTTAGTTTTCTGTGTGTGTGTGTGTGTGTGTGTGTGTGTGTGTGTATGATTGGACTAGAACTACCTTTACCTGAATCTTCAGTTGTATCATTTGTTGTGTTTGTGTCTGAAGCGAATTACCTCCTACTCAAAGATTCTGAGTGATGAATTGTAGCAGTGCAAGTTCCCTGAGACTTCTACAATAATTCAAATACAGTGATAATAGTTAATAGTCCTGGATTCTGTACTGAGAAACCAGCTCTCTGATGACAGCGAAACGAGAGTGGGCCTTTGCAAAGCTGAGTTTTCAGGGGAGGGTGGGGAAAGTCCATTCTTGCTTTTTCTTTTTTTCCTTTAAATAAATCTCCGTTCATTCTGAAACTATGACTTGATGCATGTCATTAGGCTGTAATCCATTTATTCCGTGGGGTGGTGGGAACAGAGAACTAGATATTTCATTTGGGCTGAGTGAACCGGAGTCACTCTGCGCTGAGCCTCCGCTGCCGTCGAACTGAGAGATTTTCTTCTTGATCATTTTTCTTTCTTTCGCTCGGCGATTCTGGAACCAGATTTTCACCTGCAGTTTTATGAATTACAGCAGGTTAATTCAAAGTAGCGCTCAACTTTTTATACTAATAATAGCAATAAAAATATAGACATGTTAAATATAAAAAACAAAAACATTTCCCCAAAGAAACAAGAAAAAAACCCACCAAAAAATATAACACACACACACACACACCCCCCAAACCAAACCAAACCCACAAATAAAACATGGGATTTTTGCAGCAAAAGTTTTTTTAGTTACTCTGTATTTTTCTGCAATATTATAAGTAGAAAAATGCTTTCTCTTCTTGCACCTGGTGTAAAGTGAACTTGTATTTTGGAACATAGGAGTCTGCTTGCTCATTTAAGCTCTGGGCCCACCTAGCTCATTATCTAAGCTTTGGCATGGTCTGCGTCAGACTTTAGGAAAATGCAATTATGGAATAATTTTGGATTCCTTTATCATCTATGTTCAGGTTAGTTCATACCCAGACAGTGAGAGTTCTTTTTCTCACTTCTGTTGTGAGTGATTTTGGGGTGTATGTACACTCATGGATTTTGAAAGGTTTGAATTTTTTTGTTACTGGACTATATATAAGTCTTTTGCAGATTCATATCTACGATGTCATGTATAAATAGATAAATAGATAAATAGTGTTACTGAATGCCAATGAATTTCCCAGGCTAATTGTGCTAATGTAAAGACTCTTATGTGTTTGAAACCCTTCTTTAGTTTAAGTGTCTATATTTTCTTATGTGAAAGTGTGAATGAGTAGGAAACACCATTTGTGTTTTCCTTATCATTAACTTTTCTGTTCTTTACAGATTTTGTTATATCCTTTAGGTGTGTTGAATACAATACGATACAGAAAGGCATATCATTGCTTTGTGTGAAAAATCTCATTATTATTTTCCTGTTATTTTTCTATTACCTTGCTGGTAACGACAGTAAGAAGCATTTAGCTTTGTCTGTCATGAGGCCTGTAGAAATGCAGATAGGTTATCTATTTTGTCTACATTATAGTTGAAGGAAATTTACCAGTAAAAAGTGGGGTGGCTTTAAGAGCAACAACTATGTAAAAGCAAACTGCTGAGTTTATGCAGTTACTCCAGGCATGCCTGTCCTAAATAAGCCAGCTTGCACAACATTAAGGTGGAGGTTTTGCATCTTTCACCATTGCAGTTCTCTGAAAATTTTCCCAGGCAGCTATATCCTACTGCATTGCAAGCCTTAGCACAGCAGTGATAGATTCAGTTATTTTGAGTTACTTTCTAAAGCCACTTGTGGTCTGTGGAGTGTCATCTGTGTACTGTTTGGGTCTGGGATTCAACATCACTGCACTATAATGTGTTTGTAAAAATCCAGTGCAGGATCCCAACATACAGTTGCTTATCTCTGCATCCTTACACTTCCAGGCTCGCTTGGACCCTCTCTGTTCTATGTTGTTGCACAGACTGGAAGCAAAACAGAGGAGGCCACCGAAAGAGGAGAATATTTTAGAGAACTCAACGTGTCTATTCAGAAAGAACAAGTTTCTACAATTCTGAGAAGAAAGATCTCATTTAAATTTACTTGGGGGAAATAAATCTGGTTGCTAAGGTATAAGATGTCTTATTCAGTATCACCAAATCTTCCCTTATCCTCCAACTGGAGGAGAACCATTGAAATTCTTTTGTGTAAGGAGGGTCGGATTCAATGGTTACTGTATTTGCAGAGCACGGAACTGTGCTTCCATCAGTGTGGTCTCCAACACAGTGATTTTAGGAAATCTTTGTTCTGAATTCCTCCAGTCTTTGTATGAACACAGACAGCTAAGATACCTGAGCCCCTGCTCGGGAAACTCTTTATTCAGGACAGAACTTAAATATGTTCTTAATGGGAATGAATGCAGAGCTGTTTTCCAAAGAGGCAACGGGTGTAAGTCCTGCTGGGTACATGCGGATAATAGGCATAAAAATTTGGCACCCTAAAGCATCTTGTGGATAGTGGGTGGGAACTACTGCTGGAGGTGAAGTACCTGTGAACATAATAGCAAAAAGAAATCCTGACTTGAAAATCAAAACTCCTTAAAATGTGCTGAAGTGTAACTGCTTGAGGAGGAATGCAGCCAGTGGAAGGAGCGCTAAGAAATTTGGAACAACAAACTACACAGATAGCTTGTTTGATTGCTCTTTGAATGCTGAGGTTTCATTTTCCTGGCTTGGAGCTGAAATGTGTCCAATGCTTTGTTTTCTTTCTGGCCACCATTTCGTGAGATTGCAAGAAAGACTAAAATGGTGAATGCCATAACGATTGTGAATGCAGCTGAGATGATGTTCCTATGAACTGTTTAAATTCTAGCTGTTTAGCAACCTGTTATGCACATAAGAGTAAGTACTTTTTCTAGTATAAGTGAATTCCTAATGTTTAGTTACCCATAATTGGAGGGTTCTGTCAAATTAGCCTATTTATTAATTTGTATTTGTGTGGTGTGTTCTCTTTGTGCCAAATATCCTGAGAAACTCTATCACGGTTGTCCTTGCACTACTCGTGGATACAGGTCGTGGCTCGTGTCCCCTGGCAGCGACGCTGTCTGGTGAAGGGGTGTGTAGGAACGATGGAGGGTCTCAGTGTACCTGTCTTTCAGATAGTCCCAGGTTTGCTGCAAGTTCTGACTTTCTCCTGATTGTAATGTATCTGTTGCAGTGAAATTCCTTCTCTAATTCTAGTCTCTGATGATCTGTGTAAACAACTCGGTACTTTTCTTTTGTTCTTGTTTTACCTGTTTAAGAAAGAAATATTGTTAATATGTTGAATTTGATTTCTCTACAGCATCTTACTTTCAAACATCTCAAACGTTTTACAGACATTGGTTAGACTACAGAGTACTTGCATGGGTTTTTCTGTGTTACAGAGAAGGAATATGAGGTGCAAGGTGAATGAGTGAGTATTGGTGATCACAACCATCTTTCCCTCCTTATCTCCCTTTCCCTGTAAACATACATTTAAATGTGAAACTCTTTAAGTGAAAAATACCCTGAATCATCTTAAATAACTCACAGCGGTACCTCGTTGGTGCTGGCTATAGTTGATCTCAAAGGGTTCCCGTTTCGGAGCTCGTTGCAGTGAATTCCATGTATACATGGGTGCAAATACACTGGGTTTCAAGGCTGAAGTTCAGGCAGAATTTGTTTAGTTGTACCATATCCTAATTCTTTATTTGAATTTTTAAAGGTCACCTCTCTAACACAAAGAAACGTCCTACCAGAAACGTTTTTCCTGTCTGCTGTGGCCATGGGCCGTGCTTGTAAGTTCAGTAATAACAGGAATTTATTTTTTCAAGCAGGTCTGGCCTTGCAAGATGCTGGGTGCCTGCAGAGCTATTACTGGGGGTTCTCTGGGTGCTGAGCTTCCCTTTCCAGTTGAGGGCACTTGGCAATTTGTAAGAAGAGGCAGTAAAATACTTGTAAAAGGATTTCAGTATCAAACTCCCTCTAACGTATCAAAGAAATGTTCTTAGATATATTGGATAAATACTGTTTAGAGAAGCCTTGTTTGATGTTTAGGATATATCTTTCTTTTCATAGACTTTTTGAAACATCTCTACATATAATAATAATACAGAGAGATCACTTTTCAACTTATTTGTTCCCCTTTGCACTTTCAACAGCCAACTAGATAGTTTTCCTTTTCCTTCTGATCTTCCCAGTTTTTTTTGATGTGAGTTTTCTGGGACAAACTGTAGGACAAAGACTCCTTTAAAGTGGTTCCCTAAAATCCATTGAGGTGTTAAGATGAAGCACACGCCACACAAAGGAGCGACAAGGAGATCTTATCAAGAACCCCTTTCACATTCAGAATCACAAGCCAATTGGTTTGGAATTTACAAGCCCTAAACAAATGTCAGACTCTTTCATCTTAGCAGAGGAAAAAAAGGACAGAAATAGATGAAGAAATATTTTTTTCCTGTTCTCTTTCATTCTGGACCAACATTGAGGGTAGAGGCTGCGATATTTTTATCTGAAGGCTGGAGTTAGACATAGCCAAAGAGACTTGGAAATATGCATAATTAGGGATGTTTTCCCAAATCCTGTGCCACTTGGACTTGTAGTGTACAAAGCTTTTCCTGCCTAAATCTTCAGGACTAAAGCAATCACCAAACTACATTTACTTTTTTTTAAAGTTACAAATTGTTGGCTTTGAAATATTTGCTCTAAGTGATAGTTACAGCGTTTAACAATAGCATAGATATTCAGGTTCCTTGTAAACTGAAGGCTCAGAAGGTAATCTTTGAAAAGAAGTTAAAATTCAACAGGGTTATTCCGGCTTCACTATAATCAGCAAATATAACCATGATTTGAGGGGGTGGAGCCTTGGGGGATGGGGTCTTCCCCATTCCCCTTGGTCATAAAATTCACAGAGTATTTCTTCTGAAGACAATAAAGCCAGGAGAAGGCCTCTTTATTTGCTGTGAAAATCATCACCCTTTCCGGCAATATAACTCCTGAAGAAAAGGGGGAGAAGGAAGAGACAAGGGTGCATATCAAAGCAAAGCGAAGTGTTGAAAGGGTCTGTTGCCTCAATATGACAGATAGGCCTCAAAACCTCAGACAATGTCGGCCACTGGAAAATAGATGTCACAACTAGTTTACAAAGCAAAATAAATTAGCATTAGAGCAGAGGCCGAGCCTTTTTTTCCTGCTTTTCTATTTTGCTTTCTGGCTGTGCTTCTGCTGTGATGTAATCTGAATTACTTGTACATCACTGCTTGTTTAAACAAAGACATGAAATGTGTTGACTGTAGTAAAAAAGCAAAGCTGAGGCTGATCTTGCAAAACACAAAAATAATGTTGTCTTCTCTGGTCCCATTAAAGTCCCTGGTCTTTTTGAGAAGGGTCACTCCCAGGTGAAGTTTCATAGCTATTTTTAAAAGTTATCATTTATTTTCTACACCCTTGTTTAGCTGCGCTCTTTTCTGTGAGTTTCAGGCTTTGAAGGCTCACTCACTTTAATAAAATACACGTTTTACACTGTTGATTACACAGGTTTTAGAAATGAATTGGTCTGAAGTTCTGCTCGTACCTAAGTAAAGCTGACAGGGCATTTTGGCATTGATTCTCAGTGCAGACAGGATCAGTGGAAGGAATTGTGCAGATGTTCTCATTTGGATAGCCTGTCTGGGAAGGCAGCTTTACTGAGCCCTCTTTTGATGTTTGCTTTTTAAAATTTGCCTCATAAGTTTGCAAGGTCTGTGTATTTGAAATAATAATAAGAAAAAAGATTTGCTTCTGCATATAGACTTACAGTCTTTTAGTAAGAGGTTATAGAATTTCATATCAAATTTTATCTGTTGAAAAGCCGTAGTACTTCCATCTTCATGGTGCTGTTTCATCCTGAGCATTGATTTGCTCAGGTAAATTTTCATCTCACTTTTCCAGCCATTCAGTTTCCTTTTATAAAATGCTATGTACGAATACTGAATTAGAATGTAGTGTAGCTAATGGAGCCTAAAGAGAGGGCAGATAATTCCCATTAACATCCCCTTCCCAAAACCAATTCCCGTTGTCTCTAGCACAGTATTTCAGTAGGCCTCCTCATTTCTTTCCATGTGTTTTGATCTCTGTTATTCCATGCTGCTCGTGTACATTGGAGTGAGTACATCCCACTAGTGGAGTTAAGGGCATACACATATTTATCGGTGTAAATGTATTTGTACAGTTTAGGGCTGTGATTCTGAGATTTTTGAGCAATAAACTGTATTAAGGGATGATAATATTGAAGGGGAGGAACCAGTATTTAATCTGATAGCATGAAAAATGTTACAGCAAGAAGGAAAACAGGGCAGGTCTTTTTCAAGGAATGGTTACAGTGGCATGAAGGAAGCTTTCTCACATTAGCTTCTAGGCAAAGCACTGAGTTCATGTGGGGCTGTCACATGCATTAATTTTAGCCTTGGCATTATTTGTTTGAATTTCCCTTCATTTTTCACAACTGTTTATGTAACTATATTAAAATTTTCTGGTTTTTATAATTAACATTATTTTAAGAATGCCAATGAAACCCCAAATCTATTTGGTACTTTTCTTATTTTGCAAAATACCACATTTGTGCTTTACTCCCCTAAGCCTTTTTTTTTGAAGCTGGGATGGTGTCTCAAGCCCAGTTCTGTGAAGTCCTGGGCTCTTTTAACACTTCAAAGGGCTGGGCCCTAGGAATGTACGGCCTCAGGACATGGATCTATTGACAGGCCCCCACTCACCTGTCCACTATCATTCATAAAGACTTCCTTGGCATGTACCTAAATTCTGTGTAAGTGCTTTTCAGGCTAGAGATGAGTTTAAGCCTGTAACTGCTATTCTGGATGGCATATATATTTTATGACATTGAGCAAGCTTGTGAGAAACCTTTCAGGGTCTTCCATGTCCTTGCAACAAGTGTAAAACTAGGATTTAGCTTTTTAAGCCTGTTTTACTCTTTCAGAAGGGTAACACTTTTAGAATTCAGTGACAGCACGGCAGAGGTGGGGTTGCCTCATTGACATTCAGCAGTCTCAACTGGATTTGGTCTACACTCAAGTCTTGCATCACTTCTACACCTGGAAATCGCCAATGATGTTAATGAAGTTACTGCCGATTTACATGAGTGTACGTAAGGGGGGGCGAAAAACAGACTATAAATCTGCCTGGCTTTGAAGACTTTTGCAGAGGCTCCAGGAGGAAGGATGGCATTGTGACACCTTGATTTTTCACTAGGCATTTTATCTTTAGTAATGGGGAAAACTGGGTGTCTGCTTTAGAACTAAGGAACAATTACCCAACTAACTTTACTCTTGAGTAATAACCATCTGAAGGAGGGTTGTGTCTCAAGCGGCAGTGCTGGTTTTCTGTCTCTTCCAAGATTGCTCCAATTGTAATTGCCTTTTCTTTACAGCATTTTCTTTGATGCTGTCTAACACACACTTACTACTTTTAACCTTAACAATAGATATAGCAGACCTTGCTACACCCAATTTACACCTTGGGAATATACACCCTTGGGTTCATCTGGGAGGCAGCCTGTGACACAACCAGGCGCTTCAATGAGTGACACTCACCCGAAAGTGATTTTTAATTGTGTTATTGTGATAAGCTGCAAAATTCTGGTACATGAGAAAAATATGTAAAACTCATTTGAAACTAAATGAAAAGAGGGCTTAACTGATGAGATATGTGGTCTGCAAAGAAATAGTCTCTGCTGATCATGTGAAAGAGATTATTTCTCTAGGAATATTTCTACTCACCTAATAAATCTAGGTAGAAAAATAAATTGCTTAATCACTGCAGTTGGATCAGAGCACATAATTTTCATCAAAAGTATTGAAAAGTCTGTAAAGATTTAAAAAGGCCACCCTGATTTTATACCAATATTTACCTTGGGGCACAACATTTTTGCCTGTAACTGTTCAATGTTACTGCATTCATTATTCCATAACATTCTGAAGAGTATCATGTTTTTCACCCAAGATGCTTTGCAGAATGTTAGACTGGAGGTTGCTGGATTTGAGTGAGATGTGGCCGTATCTGAACACAGCAGCTGTTCCACTATAGTCCCCATAGGAAGCCTTTACTGGTTGAAAGTGAAACCAGTGCAAATTCAGTTAGAAGTGCATTAAACAGCACTATGTTAAATAAATGTCATAAATGAGCCACCATCCTATGTGCTTCAAGTAAAGTTAATTATTTATAAGATCAGTGATAGCAGATGCTTTCTCAGGTTGAGAGTTGAATCTACACTTACCAGTAGTGTTCGCTGGTACCGTTTTCCTCATCCATTCGTAAGAGCTGTGCCTTTGGCTGTTGGGAGAGATTTGCTGTGTATTAATTGTATCTACAGGAGGTAACCCCCCAGCTCCAGCAGGATGGAGGGAGCTGTAATCAGCAGGAGTGAAGGAGACCTGTCCAGGAGAGGAGCCATTGATCTGGGCAGCAGCAACCGTGCTGGAAGGTCCTGGGCCGTAAGCGTTCCAGTCCTCCCTCTGTGGGCCATAGTGGGATCCCCAGGTTCCCGCCGGCTGTCCGTGGGTGTCCAGAGCTGGCACATGATGATATCCCATGTAATCTGAATAGGGTGCAGCAGACACAAAGTTTTGCACAGGCAGGTTGTTGTTACCCCTTGCAGATCCTGGATACATGCTGTTCTCTTTCTCCAAGAGAGAGCTCACATACATGATTGTCACAGATTGTAAATACGTTGTCACAACATCCTGTTCTTCTGTATTTTCTTTTGCTGCATAAAAATAATTGTGCTTGGTTTTCTCTAATAATGCCACTCTGCTTGGAATCTTCTACTTCATCCTCTTTTATTATCAACTGTGTTACCAGGTGCTGGTGGTAATGGTTTACCAAGATCTTGTCTGACGTCAGCCTAACTGCCTGCCTCATAATTACATTTACATTCAAATGAAGGGCTGACCAACCCACCTTTCTGCTACTTCTGGTGCTTTCTCTTTTAGAGAACTTTTATCTATCCTGTTTCCCTCCCTGATACTCCACAGCAGTTCCAGTACTGCAGGGTGATGCAACAGTTGCTTGTATTTGTAACTTAGTAGATAGACTTTTTTTTTTTAAGAAAAGAGTGGGAACTATCATAGCAATGTTCAGTGTTCACATGAATCTTGTCTGAACGCTTGATTTTGTGATGTGTTATCAATCAACAAGTAAATCTGTTACTCTTAATTTCTCAGATACCAAAAAAAAAACCACCCCAAAAACCCCAAACCCACAACAAATCCCACCCTAATTTTTACTTCTTAAGTTAAGGGACACGGGCAATTTGAATGATTGTAAGTCAGTAACAGAGAACACAGAGGCACCCATGTAAACAGCATGTCCTGAATAGAACTGTCTCGAATTTTTTTGTACCATTATTGGTGTTTGTAAGTGATTTTCTGGCACAGGATGTGTTAAGGCAGTGTCTGTAATGCCCATGCTCACACTCTCCCCATACAGAGTGATTTAGAGATCCCTTCAGCTGGTGGCCACTGCACACTGATCAATTTTAAAAAGCAAGACAGTAAATCTTCCTAACAAAGATGGTGCCAGAAGTACAAAGAAAATGACTGTAAAAGTAGAGAAAAAGGTCTTTGATTAGACCCAGTAATATTGTTGGCTTCTGTTTCAATCTGAAGACAGCCTTTATCTGCCAGAAAGGCTGGGTTCCTTCCTCTGAAGCTGCTCTGTGGCAGTCTGTTTTCAGCGGAGGCAGCTTAGGTAGGAGAAATCAGCAGGGTTATCAAGTTAGTGGATCAGAACTGCCCTGATGCTCTTCTGTAAAGTGCCTGACACGAGTGATCTAGAGGTCAATCTGAGTGCTCCACTGAGAAAAAATATTCTGAAGGTGGGTTTGTCTGTCATTTCTGAGGGCTTGGTATTAACTTGTGACAGCTAAACCATACCTTATTCCTTGAGAATTGCCCCTCGATGGTTGTCTAACCGTAATGGCTGGATATATTTTGATCTTGGGTGGATTTCTTTGCAATGAGCTATTTGTCAGGGGGTTATACCTGCAAAAGAGGTGCAAATTACAATGAGTTGTTTTCCTTTACAAAGGTGTGGCTTTTCATTCAGTATCCTTTGTATTTTGTCACTACTTGTATTCACACATCCCTTCTAATTCCAGCACTAAAGAGTCTAAGTGCATATTTGAGGACAGGAAAGATATTCCTCTTCTGGTTTGTGTTTTGAAGTTGTTGTTTTGTTGGGTTTTGGGGTGGGGTTTTTTTTGGTTGCTTTTTTTTTTTTTTTTTAGGAAAGAATTTTTACTGAGAAGTGTAGCAAAATCTTTGTGACATCTTTTGCTATACTTACAGTTTGCTTTAATCCTTGGGCTCCTGAGAATGCTGAGGAAAGTTGCATCATGGGATAGGACATGGGAAAAGTAAGGCCTTCTGTAATTGACGTACCATTACAAAAATAGACATTAAAAAAAATTCTGAAGAGACCCTTGTGCCCTTCATCTGGAAAGAAAAGGAATTGTAATACGATTTTTGAGAGCCCACAGACTTTCTGATACTGATGTGTACTAAAAAGAACAAAGAACTGCACTGAGCATCATCCAAATTAAACAGGATATGTTTCCTGTTCTGGAAGTACCCTTGGACTCTATGGCCTGTTTGTGAGCATTGTGCCAGCAGTTAAATTCTGCTTTATTGCTAAATGCTGTGCAGAGCTGTCAGTCACGGGCAGATCCATAGGAGGGGGAAGCTTTGTCTCCATTGACTCTCTGAAACGGGTTGACACAGTACAAATGAGCACGGGTTGCTCATAGATTTCAGATCAGACACGGTCTGACTTCTGCTCCTAGGCACACCATTTTCACATCTCACTGGATTACATTTGATTTCATTTACTGCACTGGATGACAGTAATGTTTTTAATCTCTGCTCTTCCTCTTTCTTTATCGGGTCCCTTGGCGTGTACCCCCCCAATTTCAGTATCAACTAATCCTATTTTTTTTGTATCTCAGAGTTTTATCCTTTATTCTCTGTTCTTCTTTTATCTTCTGTTTATGCTCCTCCTTTCCCTTTCTTGTTTTGCCTGTTCCATTATCTGAATTTTCTTTAGATCTATTTCGATTCTTTCCAGAACATAATTAGATCAAGATACGCCGATGGCAACTCGCTACACTGATTTGGTATCGGCTAACAATAGTAAGCTTTGAATAAGGCATCTTGTTTAAAAAGATTTACATAGCAGGATAAGATTGCTGGGTAGGACTGTGGATTTTTAACACTAGAGTGAGAATAAGATAACTAAAATGGCAACATTCAGACGATCTTCTGCTTCCCAATTTGTGTCACAGAACCATGTGGGTGTGTTAGAATGGAACCATCCCTTTGCAAGAACTCTAGTAGCTCGAGGGTGTAAGTTTGAGGTGCATAAAGAGGTTGTGGAACAATTGTGTTACCCAGGGCCCTCTCCTAACTTTTTGAGGTGGTGGGAAAGGCTTGGGGTGGTTGTCAGGTAGTGGGGCTGGACAGCCCACAGTCTCATCCATACAGAAGCTTGTGTTTGTGTCTTTGCAGTGGGTGATAAAGACAGGAGAGGGAAGATCTGTGTGGTGTTGGCAGCAGAGCGCTGCTCTTTGGCATACTCCAGAGAGCTGGGCTGCCAGCATATCTCAGCCCCAAGGTCACAATCTCCCAATTTCTGTCTCCACCTGTTGAAATGCTGTGTGTCGTTTATCCACTGAACCAGTGGCCGCAGCACTTCTCTTTGTCGAAGGTGTATGTGCATAAAATTAAATGTACTTTGAGATCTTTTTGGGAAAAAAAAAATTTCCTAGTTTTCTAACAAGTGTTTGATGAAAATCTAGCGATAATAACAACAAGGATAATGATAACTGTTGGAAATAGTAAGGTTTTGTTTGTACAGGCGATGCAGATGCTATACTGTGATATATGTGCTGCTCTAGAGAGCGTGTCCAAACCAGGTTATAATAGTATAATCACAAATGTGCAATTAAATGTTTTAATGACAGCTATTATAACAGCAATTTCATGGCCTACTGGTAGATTAAAACCAGCGTACACAACAATAACTTAGATTAAAGGTGTTTATACCCGTGATAATTTTTATTAGGAACCCTTACTCATAAAGTTACTCTTCCTTTTATATAGAAATAAAAGAAGAAACAAATCTGTCCGTCTTTGAAATCTGAAAATTGTGTGAAATCTCTCTGGGTTTTGTTTCTGAGGTTAAAAAACCAGGTGAGCTTAGTGTGTCCCACTCTGGCTAAGGTGATGGGGATAGATGTTTGCTTTCTTGCCTCCAGATGACCACTCTAATGGCCTATCAGTAACACTGGCGTAGGAATGCCCGTACCTTTATAACTGCATGCTTGGAATGGCAATGGAACGGCTGCCTCGGGACTTTGTTAGTGAACTGTGTCTTGCTGATTGTTCTGGTGCAGCATTTCGAAGGTGTTACTGACCCTTTGTTCAAGCTGGGCTTTGCACATGCACCCATCCCTCCTAAAATCAGTACTCAGCTGTATAAATCTTGAGGAAAGGTCAGTCAGGACACGGGATGCTCTGAACTTGTTGGAAAAAAATCTGCCTAGCCATTAAAGAGGGCAGATGGTTTTAAAATTTCAAACCACGCAGCTAAAGAGGCTGCTGTTGCCTTCACTGAAGCTTCTACAAACACAGAGCTTCTGAAAGTGTTATTTACCCGTCTTAGCTCTGCTGGTTTAATATGCAACACCCTAGTTAGGTCTCGTTCTCAGGCCTTGAGATGCAAGCACATGCCAAGTTGTATCTCCGTGTTGAGAGGTGTGGCACAGTCTGTAGAGCTGGAGGAGCGATGCTGGCTGAGCTGGTTTCACTGGCTGAGCTGAACTCTCCTGGGCAAAACGAAAAAGGGCTGTATCACAAGTTTCAGTTCTGTGTGGCGTCTCTCACCCCTAATGGTTATTTCTTTTTGAAAAGAGAACAACAGGAGAAATAAAGTCAGTTGTTGCTGAAGCCTCCTCAATGGTTTAATTTTTATTCCCATCCTCTGCAGTTTTGGTTGTTAAAAAATCCTTTTGAAAAATAATGATAAGTGACTTGTTGGGAGCACAGTGATTGTACTTACCCTTCTGTCTGTTCCACGGCTGTTTGTCCGCTGGCTGCTAACCATGGCTTATTTCTTAATGTCAGATTTTGCATTGTATTAAAAGTAGGGACAATATATTTCATATATGATCTGCATCAGTGTTGTGTGTGCCGGGAAAGAATGGTCTGGAGCCAAAGGAAGATCTTACTATTCTGAAATCAAAATACTTAGAATCTGCTAGAAAATCAATACTGACAGTAATAGGAGTCTGCCTTACTGCTCAGCCAGCAGACTTTGTGAACTCTGGGTTAGCACAATTCTTTTTAGCAGAACCATGAAAGTGAACAGCAAATCCTCTATTGCAATTTATTTGGTTTCCTCCCCAAGTCTTGTAGCGTGGGGCTCCCGCTTGCTGTAACTAATTCATGCTGAGCAGAGTAGTGGTCACTACTGGCTCCTTGAGATGGTCTTCAGGTGGTTTTTCTTGCATGAGGTGACAAAGGAATTGGTTGCCTTTACTGTTAGCTGTTCTTGCCATACTCATGGTTTATCCTCCTGGCAGGCTGGCATTTGTGTTGCACAAATCTAACCCTTCTTTCGTACTCCCAGGTAACAGAGATTATTGTCTATGTAAACTCTGTCCTGCCTTAGTGCAACTGTGTTTTATGGGGGTTTGGAAGATCAAGAACAGGCAGGGTGTATCTTCATTAAGCCTTTCCATTTATTGTGATGCCTCTTAGAACAGAATTTGTTACAAAGTGTACAAGAATTTGTGCTCTTTGAATATGGAGACGGCTGGCAAACACCTTAATCATAAACCCCCGTGCCTGTTCTTTTACATAGTAACATCTGCACAATATTGTGTCCAGCTACTTACACCCAGTGCTCTTCCAAAATGTAACTGGTGTGTAGGTCGTTCTCGGGGACCCATCATCTCAGTGCACGCTCTGGGTGGAAAACCTTGGGTTGGAGCAAGCTTATACAAACCAAATAAGGGGGCTGAGGTAGGAGTATGGTTTTTGTAACTTTTATGTTAACATCCAGAATGAATCTACCTTGGAAGCTGCTCTTTGGGTAGAAGGTACCACGTACCTGATGCTCTCTCCTATGTACATGAACCATTGTGTAACCCCATAGTAATTGCAGATACTGCATATTTCAAGTGTTTTGTCTGACGAGTGTTGTTTTGAATTGTAGATCTTGCTTAGTTGGTTGTGTGAAGCTTTTGTAGAAAGTCTGCTTTGCCACGCTCTTCTTGATCTTTTGTACCATATAGATCACAAGTCTTGCTGGGTAACGGGGTTTAAAGGTTAGTGAATTCCTCTGAAAGTCAGATATACCTTGATCATTCTTTTAATCACAATTAGGATTAAGGGCTTAGGTATTCTTGTGATGTAGTCTAAGGTATGCTTTTCTTCTTCAAGGCACTTTGCTAACAACCAATCAATCTTCCCAGCAACTCTGCTTTAGCGTTCCTAGTTTTCAGATGGGATGGGTTATATGATACACCCGCAGCCAGGAAGAAAGCTAAGTTTTATTCTGAGGACTGGCACCAGCATTTCATGACTTGTGATGTTGGACCAAAATACTTTCAGTTGATTTGGCTCCAATTTTATATCTCTTAGTTTCAATTACACAAATATAGCATCTAAGCAATAGTACTTCACAAACTTCTTAAAGAAAAATAGCTTGCTTTTGGTTTTGGTGGGGAACTGTTTAAAGGATTAAAGCACATTGAAAATATTTAGTTGAATATATTCCTGGTAAGGTGGTGTTTTTTAAAAAAAAAATTGGACTACTTAAAACAATCCCTGGCATAACTAGAGGGTTAATAATCTCTAAGGTATTGCCCTGGTTTATAGATACTGCTTTTGGAGCAATAAATTTTAACCTTTGAACATGAGCTTCTGCAAATAAAATCCAGCCTTATTTTGTGTACTTAACAACTTCTGATTGGAAACACATAGCAACCTATAGCAAGCATGCTTTCAGCAAACTGCAACAGAAACGAGGCAGATCTTCAAAGTGCTCACTTATCTTCCTCAATAACTCTTCTACATGTAAACAAGATAAAACGGGTCGTTTTGCCAGATCCCCCTCTTTGAGTGATGTTTAAATGATCATAAAGAGACAGAACTTGCATTCAGATACATTTCTTAAAGTTCTTTATCGAAGGACTTTTTTCTTTTTCCTTTTCAAAATTTTAATGCAAAATTAAAGTATGACATGGAAAAGTGATTAAAATGGGTAGCTATGAACTCGATCCTGCAAAACCCCGGGGCCAGGGTTCTGGAGCTTAGCTGGAACTAGGTCCTAAATTATTATGTAGCAGTACAAAAGATGAAGTTTCCTTCTGTATTCTTGCCTTCTAAGTCCAGAGAATGTTACTGTCTTCTCTCTAGTATTCAAGCACATGCAGGTGCTTTGCCCTTGGAACCTTTTTCAGTCTCTATTAATTAAATACATGTGTGTATGTATGATGACTGGGTCAAACATCTCTAGCATTTCCCTCTGCAGACAGAACGGCTGTTCTGTGCCTTCCCAAGGGGTTCCTCTTTCAGACACAACCAATGGATGTCTCTTGGGAGAGCAGTGTGTTGGTTTGGTTGCCGTGCTCATCAGTGTGGATGGCAAATCACTGTTGTTCCCACGTGCTCTTTGTCATGTTCTGTTTTTCATAATATGTGGAAATGATTAAGAGTCTTTCTGTTGCTGAACTTTGAATTGCAGTTTCTTCATCTCCCGTGTATTGTCTACACAAAGCTTCAGGCTGCTGCTGCCAGCAAAGGGAGCAGCGTTGGGAAAGGAGAGAGTGGGAATTTTACAATGTAGGTGTTGGAGTTTGACTCTCGTTTTATGGTTGTGAGGAGGACTCTTACTAAATAATAAATAAAATTAAGAAATAATGAGAACTCCCAGCTCCAGGAATGACCCTGGTCTTTCCATTCTCCCCTACTTTTTATAAGCTTTTTTATCATCACCCCACTATTACAGTTGATACTACAGTTCACTAACAGACTAATCATGAAAATTTGCATGTTCACTTGCTACAGTAGCTGATACCACATTGGAAAATGATTATGAAAAAAGTCATTTATTTTAACGTTCATTATATACAAAGTAATTTTACATTACCAACACTTTGACCTAATAGTACTATTTGTTATAATTAAAGAAAAAAAAAAAAAGAATAATGTAGTGCCTAAATGACTTAATGCTCCTAAGTCTTATTTGCAGCAGTGACAGAGATATTTAGGGGGACACCTTGATGAAAATTAGTGAGGCTAGGCATCCTAAATTTCTAAATTGCATTTGGCAGTGGGGGAATACATTCCCAATTTACTTACATGCTTTACATTTTTTCCCTTTGCAGACCAGTTGTGCACATGCAGTTGTCAGTTACCTCAGGAATCGAGGACCCGGATTATTCTGGTTACCTACCACATTCTGCTGCGGGTGGAAGGGACCAGCACTTCGGGAATTGAGACCTGATATTTAAGTGAAATATTTGATTACTTTCTCTTCCATTAATTTGACCTTTGAGGTTTTGTTTTTTAGTGTCACGCTAGCTCTGAAACCAGGACCAAATTTAAAATTAGTTGAATGCAATTAATGCATCTTTATCCATGGGCTCTGCTGTCTCACGAAATGCAGTAACACTGAAAAATACCTACACTTCTTAAAAGGATTTTCCCCCCTTTTTTTGTTTTCAAATACAAAATGAATATGACATGATTGTTTTTGTATCAGGAATGAAGTTGGGCCACGATTCACACTTCCAGAATGCTTTTGAAACGTGTATGGTAAGACCGAAGAGTGCGTGTTTATAGCAGCCTATGGAGCGTTGGAAATCACACCTGTCAAAACCCCACATTTCCCAAAAGCTCATCCCTGACCTTTGCCCTTAACATGCAGCGAGTGCCATCCCCACGGCCCAGGCTTTCCATCAAGTGGGTCAAAACACACAAGCCAGGTTCTCATTTATCAAGATCCACGTGTAAAGCCCCTGAAAGTGAGATTAGTGCGTGGAACCGGTGTGGAGATCAAAGAAGGAACATACTCTGTACCCAGGGGCGAGGGGCAGAGCGCTCCCCCACAGCTGCATTGCCTCTGGCCCGTTCTGTGCTTTTCTTTGTCTGCAGTGTGTACTGTGACAAGTGGGGTATAGCTCTCCCCCCTCCCAGTGCCTCCCCACCGGCCACGTGGCTGGAGGGATGCTTGCCCAGTGGCATGGCATCCGCTTGCAGAGGATGTCCCTGCAACTAGGACTCCTGGCACACAGCAGGTCCATTGCCCTTGGGAGCTGGCGCTATCCTGCAGACCTGGCAAGTGACTCTTGGTTTACTGTACCCGAAGCTTATGTGCAGAGAACTGTGTCATGCTGGGGACTCCTGCCAAACAGCTACAGCTGTCCTCTCTCTTTCGTACTCTAGTGCTCCATGTACTGGTAGTTTATAGTGTTCGTTATGCAGTAGCTCTTCAGGCAGCCTTACTGAGAGGCCACTACCTGCTGCAGGTTCCCGTTGTGCTGCAAACCATTCATGGGAAGCGGAGGTGGAGGAGGAGGAGGAGGTGGGAATAAAGAACTGGGCATTTCTGAATGAGTCTGTTGGTCAGGAACTGGCATCGGGCTCACTGAGCCAGAGTCACTCTGCATAGAGCCAAGATTGCTGCCATCAAAATGAGTCATTTTCTTCTTCATTAGTTTTCTTTCTTTGGCTCTGCGATTCTGGAACCAGATTTTCACCTGCAGAGGAGCAGAGGAAGATTTTTTCAGTTGCTGATAGAATGCAATGCGGTCCTTCATGTCTATAGTCAAGGGTCATTGGTAAAAGCAATTACGTGAGATGAGGACCAGTGAGAAAGGCAGTGGCAAACTGAGACAACAGAGCTGTTTACTTGGTTTTCCTGCGGGTAATCTTTCCTATCTGGTAATAAAGTATTTATTAATAGCTTGGTAAAAAGTTTTTCAGTGTTAGTTTTATTGGTATTTCTTTATGGAAAGAGCTTTCATTATTTTTCTTGTTGGGTTGGTTTTTGGGTTTTTTGGGTTGGTTTTTTTTGGTGCAAAATCCAACAGAGCAGGATCTCATGTGTCATAGTGACGGCTGAAAGAATCAGGGAATATCTTTACACTGAAAACTATTACTCATGGGGAGGTTTGGGATGGATATTAGGAAAAATGTCTTCACCAAAAGGGTTATGAAGCACTGGAACGGGCTGCCCAGGCAAGTGTTGGAGTTGCCATCCATGAAGGTTTTTAAAAGATGGACGGACATGGTGCTGAGGGCCATGGTTTGGTGATGGTTGTGGCAGTGTTGGGTTAATGGTTGGACTTGATGATCTCAAAGGTCCCTTCCAAACATAATGATTCTATGATTCAGTGTGCCGTAATCGGAGCAAGTCAAACCCCCCTACTAGCCTATAAACAGGTACAAGAGCTCTCCTGTTTGGATGCTGCACATGAATTGGTCAGCTCTGGTGTGTAAGCGAGTGGACATACACTTCTGGGCAGAATTTCCCCAGCACACCGTTCTCCCTACACCAGGTTGCTTCAAAATACTGTATAAGCCGTGCCTTAACAGCTATGTGCCTTTTATTGCTTTCCTACATGGAGCCCGAATCGGCTGCTGCTTCCTGCACTGTCCACCATAGCCATTGCTCTATCACATCTTTGGGAAGAGAGGAAACAGCGGTTAAGGAGTATGGGGGTTTCGATCAGGCCAGAACAAGAGAGGAAATGACACGAAGCTGATGAGTAAAGGTCAATTGAAAATACAGCAGAACTCATTCAGGTGTGACAGAGTGAACGTTCCGTGGCGACTGAAATGTCTTTGCTCCGAACTCCCCAGGGTTGGATTTCGGGCAGTGCCCACCAGGTGTTTCTCCTTGGAAGTGGCTCTGTATTGGGTCTCCTCAATGTCACGGGTCAAGCTACTTCATTGGGATAGGTTGTGTTTTCTCGATGGTGTTGACAGGGCAAAGGAAACACGGCTGACACCATGTTGGGTAACCCCATGGGAAATCAAGGCTTTGCTGAGAAACACTGATTTGATACTCTTTTGCTACAGGCTAGAAAGGGAAAGAGAGGGGTGATCAGAAAGGAGGTAAAGCAGTAAGAAGTGATAACATCTGTGGCTACAGGTTGTGTTTTAAAAAAAAGCCAGTGGTGAAGTCCCACAAAACATCTTCAGGAGTTTCTGTGACAGTCTTGGTGCACTCATCCTTCAGGCCTTACTATTCCCATTCTACCACTGAAGAGCTCAGACACACACAAAGCTTGTGGAAATTCGAACGAGGTCTCTTTAACTCCCAGGCTATCGTCTGAGACACCTGACAGTTCATTTTGTTGTCTTAGTTTCTGGACTATCGTTTCTTATCAAATTATGTGCCATTAAATCAGTCTCAGATGCTCAGATCTCTCACACTCTGGTTGTGCTGGGGTAATCTTAATTTCACCCATGTGTTCGCCAACATGCAAAAAAAGATGAAGCAGCCTAAAAAACAATCAGACTTTTGTTTCAGAATTACCCTCTGGCTTCAGTGTTTTTGCCTACCTTTGAATTTAGGTTTTTTGATCTGGTTTGTCATTAAGCTAGGGATGCAGATCTGCAGCAGTGATGCAGAGAGGGCTTTACTCAGCACTTCAAGGTCTTATGCCAGTTGTCAAACATCCACAAGTCCACCCAGATCTGTAGTGTCAGACTGAAAGCTAACACAGACTGAAAGCTAACACGGGCACTTGCAGCTGGTTGACTTGCTCTTTTGCCCTCCTTCCTTTCAGTATTTTTTCCACTGTTCAGTTACTGTGCAAGTAACCCTTCCCCTGAAGACTAGTTCTCTCTCTTCTTTCTTGTCCTCATCACCTCCTTTATTTCTGTGTCCTTCTTACATTAGCAACGCTTCGGGTTGCCTTTGGTTTTTTTTCTTCATTAAGTATTACATCTTTTTTTCCTTTTTTAAACAATTGGTCTTTGTTCTTTTGAGATATTCCTTCCAGTGCCCTGGATGGGATTTTGGCACAGCCAGGAAAGAAACTTTTTGAGATTTAAGCTGAACACACTGAAACTTGGGATGGGATGGTGTGTGTTCAGCCATATCCATACAGCGGGGTTGTTTAATATGTATAAAAGGGTGATAGCTGAGGTGTTTCTTAATCTTACATTTTCATAAGTGAGTTCAGAGATACAGGCTCTTACCCCTGGAATTAATTTTGTTCATGACATACTGATGCTAAAGAAGAGCCAATGTTGCAGAGAGTGCTGCCGTGCTTCCCTGACAGATGTCAAAGAAACACATCAGGTCTTTTTGTGAAGCATCACTCCAAATATCGATGTGACACCAAGCTGAGTGGTGCAGTTGACACACCTGAAAAGCAGGAGGCCATCCAGAGGGACCTCGACAAGCTCGAGAAGAGGGCCCCTGTGAACCTCATGAGGTTCAGCAAGGCCAAGTGCAGGGTCCTGAACCTGGGTCGGGGCAACCCAGAGTGTGAATCCAGACTGGGGGATGTGGGGGCTGAGAAGGACTCGGGAGTGTTGGTTGATGAAAAGCTCAACATGAGCAAGTAAATTTTGTTGGTTGTTTGCAGGAGCAGGGTCATCATGTTCACATTCAGCATAATGAAGTCAAGTTATTAAGGTTTTTAAGAGCCAGCAAAAAGACACATAGTGTATTTTTTATACCTGGTGGAAATAATTTTAGTTTTCAATAATTAAACACTGGCATTCAGCAGCAGACTGGGAAATATTTGCAAAACAGGTATTTGCTTCCCCATGTCTGCAGCCTCTTTCAGTGTGTGCTGTCAGGCAAGGTCAAGTTGGATGAACAGTGGTAGGACTAGGTGGATTTTGGACTGCCCCTGCTCACTAGAGCCCATAAACCACTGGTGGATTGTAATCTCCAGTGAAGGATACTGAATAACAACTGACTGAGAAAACAGCGTTGTGATGGTCTGCAGAGAGAAAAGGCAGCAAATGAACATATTGGGTCCTCAAACCTATTCAGGGAGATCCTTCAGCAAAGCTTTTAATTTTCTGTTTGGCTGCTTGTTTCAGTGCACTGGATCAAGAAACTCCGAAGTAAAATGGGCTGGACCATATGCTCAGCCCACGCTGTCAGTGTCTCCGGGGGAGATCTTGCCGGGCACCGTGTCTGGCTTGTTCACAAGGGGCGGCTGAAGCTCTTGAGAGGCAGAGGCCACAGCCCTGCTTCGCTTTGGTAGGGGATGGCACAGGCCTTGCAATTGCCTCATTGAAGCACTTGGCACAGTGATTCCAGAGCAGATCGGATATATCTTTTGACCAGAAAGGCCTGTGTTTTGATTTATGTTGTGGGAATAGAAATAGAATTTGGAGGGGATGGGAAAAATAGGGGCAGGAGGCAGGAGTAACCAGTATGTAGGAAATCTTTAACAGAAGGTAAAAGACAAAATGTTCAGGACACTTGATGGTATACCTGAACTTACCACTTCCAATCTCTGCTAAGAGCTAAGACTGACCTTGTTGAAATTGGTTATAGAATTCCCATTGACTCCACCAGAACCAGGACTTCTGCTTTAGAGATTTTAGCAAAAATTTCTCCCTGCCACCACTACCCCAGTAAAACAGAGAGAAATCCAGGCAGGACTTTGCTGATGTTTTAAAACTCTTATTTCTGGGACCAGGACCGTGTGCAAGACTGGTGTTCACTGTTTCTGTGGTGTTGCTGGTGGGATATTTAGAAATAAGTGCAGACAGGGCTGTTGGGCCATTCAGCTGGGTGGTTTCAGTTCTTACACTGTACAGGGAAACCAGTTGCACTGTTTGGTATTAGAGGCACTAGCATTTTTTGTGTTCTAACCCGGTACAGTTGTGTCCTCGTCAGCAGCGAGGAGTTCAAAGGAATGGGTGATCCATACTCTACCTGTCTCTCGGAAAGTCTTAGGTTTGCAGCAAGTTCAGACTTCCTCCTGATTGTAATGTATCTGTTGTAATGAAATTCCTTCTCTAATTCTAATCTCTGATGATCTGTGTAAACAACTCGGTACTTCTCTCTTGTTCTTGTTTTACCTGTTTTGAAAGAAGAACACATTGCTTCAAGCTAGAATTTTGAAACTTTAGTTACACAAAATATCTGGCTTTACATTTAAAATACCTATGTGGGTATTTTAGGCCTGATCTTCTACACACTTACCCAGAGGAGCTACCTTGATCTCGTCTTGATTTACACAACACAAGAGGTTCCTACCATCAGATTTTGGGTTTGCTCCTTAGTAAGTAGATGATAAACTGGTCTCATATTCTTTATCACCCTTGTGTTATCATCGGGGAAAGGGAAGGCATCCGTCCTTGTTAAGAACAAGGAGCCAGGAAACCTGGTTCTGTCCCCAGCCCTGATGCAAGCTTCCTGCCTGGTGTTGAATGGCTCTGTTTCTCTGTCCCTAAAGCCAGTACACTGCTACCTGTTTCAGAGGGAGATCGTGAGGGATGTTTTACTGCATAGAAAATACCAAGAGCTTCCAAAGTTCCTCACTTCTTTCTAGAAAAATTAGTACAATATTGTGGTTGTTCCTGCAACCTGGAGGTTGTTTTTCCTTCGAGTCTGGCCTGGTCTATCCACAACTTGATGATAGCAGAGGGAATAGTAGCACAGGTTTTTCAGATGAGAGTTAATAAAAAGGAGAAAAAGAAAACAATAATACTCAACAAAGGACACTGAACAATAATAGAACTGCAGCATCTGTTCCTCTGCAAGCAGCAGTGCCGCATCCTTTCAGCTGCGGGTACAGCTGACTGGAGCAGACGTGGCTCAGCAGTATCTGGGTCATTAAAAAGCCATGGCAAATGAAATGAGCTGGTGAACCCAGATGCAAGCACCTGAAATGTTAGGGGTTCCATACAGGAGAATTTCAGAGAGCAGAATGTGTTGGCAGTAGCGAAAGAGAATTGAGAATGGGAAAGGCTGCTGCTGCTGCTTCCTTTCTCACCAACCTTTCCTCTGTTGTTAATCTTCAGATTGGACAGTCCATGTATCAGAGATCAACACATGCTTAAAACCAAGGCCCCTGAGCACCAGCCTAAGGTTTTCCTACGGTTTTTGAAAGCTTGGATCATTGTGTTAAGACCAGCATTACCACATACACTATTTACAGTCTAACCTTATTTCGTGCTTCTTTCTTTGTCTCTGTTCATACAGTTCTTCAGATGTGTATACTTAGAGAGGAATCTACTTGTAGTTGTTAAGTTTTTTCAGTGTTTTTCACTGTAGGTTGTGAATCTGTGTGTCCTTAGTGGTCACTCTAGTAGAACAGCCCTCTTTAGATTCGGGTTCTCTCAGCTGATGCATAAACCTCAAGGCCTGTTGGGGCTTGCTGCCTGTACCAGTCTGCTCTTGCTGCCTGTACCAGTCTGCTCTTGCTGCCTGTACCAGTCTGCTGCTGCAGATGGAGCTTAGCTGCATAGAACACATTTGCTTACACATCTTGTTCTGAAAAAAGTGTGTGGACACCTTACTCTTCAAAATTCAGGTTTTTCAACTCATAATAATTGTAGCCCTTAGAAGAGCAGTTAATTTCGAATGGAGAGGACTGAAATAACCTGCCAGGGACTGAGTTGGTAAAATTTCAGTCCTGGAGTAGATCACTGCAGCAGACTGCCCTATAGCAACCAGCTTCCCCCCCGCAGGAGAGAAGAGCTGGAGATTTCATCTGTCTGCGGTGCCAAAGGCCTGGTTTCTTCCCAGCCCCTCCTTCTGACTCCCCTTGCTTTTGAAGTTTAAGTAGCACCCAAAGATCAGAGTTCAGGGTACAAGAACTATAGCAGAATCATGAAGGACTTTATCCCTTAATTCATTATTTCATTTCACAGGTTCATGTTTTTTCCCCCTTCTGTGGAGTGAGATGTGATCTCTCTCTGTTTTAATAGCTGAACATATTTAAAGTTAACTTCCACTTGTATGTGCTAAATGGGAATGGCTTGAGAGCCACGTCACTTTTTTTCTCTTCCAGTATTTGACAGTCAGTTCTTTGCTACTCGAAAATGGTTTGGCTCACCAAGGTATAGTTTGCTTTAGAAGGTTTTTCAGGCTCTCATCCTTTCTATACTCTTTGTACAGATCCTAGACACAGAGTCGTTTAGCACTGGAAATCCTGGTCAGTGCAATGCTGTAAACCTCTGGTTGTGGATAATGACTAATCTGCTCTATGTGACAGGGTTTCTCCAGGACTATTCCCAGGCTTGTAGAACAAGGTCTAGATCAGAATTTGATCCTTCAGCTTCCATGCTCTGTGGTGTTCAACCCTGGGAAAGTGCTATGGATTAGTAGGGAGTTTATAATGCTATGGGCATTTTCCAACTGTCTCGAGGTCATCAGCCTGTTTACTTGGAATGTATCAATGGGGAAAAGAGGTGCATGTATGTGTGTGTGTGTGTGTCTGTGTTTGTCCTTACGCTGGGATTTCTGCTCAGTCCCTGCAGGCAGAACCCTTTGACTCAGACCTGTGAAGGTTCTGCTGTGCTGTGCTTGGCTGGGGTAGATACACAGGAGGTTCTTATTTCTGTTACTTCTCTAGCCTTGCCAAACCGTAGTGAAAGCAGAATCAGCCCAATTATGTTTACACAGATAATCAAGTGAAAACTGCTGTTAATTTTACAACATTATGGTAAGAATTTTAGCGTCTCTAAAGAGCAGCAGTTCTTCAGTTCAGTCCACATAAATACTGGGACAGTTGTTTTCATTCATTGGAAGTGTAAATTGTTTGTTTAACATAAGGTCACCTGTGGTGCTTTAATGCCTTGCTTGATATTTTTTAAACTTTTGATCTTTCTAGCCGGTGCTTTGGTTGGGTTGTTTTCCGCTTTACATGAGAATTTGGGGTCCTTCTATGGAACAGAATATTTAAAATGTTTCCTTAGTCTCCTTTGTTTTGTTAAGATGGAGTACCCAAAAGAGCACCAAGGTGATCTTATCTTGAACTCTATTCTCATTCAGAAGCCATAGACAAATATCCAGTGTTCTTTTATTGCCAAAACAAAGTGGTAAAATCGAGATAAACCTTCCTGTTTCTGGTTTTAAGTGCTTAAACCCTTATTATCTGAGGAGGGTTGTGGGGTTTTTGCTTTTTAAACTGAAGAAGAAATTAAATGTATGTGGAAAACAAAACTTTCTCCCAGAAAATCTTTTATTTTTTATATGAGTAGTTTCCAGTTTGGTTTTAGTAGGAATGATAATATATCTGATTCTTTTTTGAAGGAAGATTGGGAGCTTATCACATCTAATTTCTTTCTTTAAAGTAAGTTAAGAGAATGAATAATTGTAAAAGTAGGAAAGCAAAAAGAGGACATTTCCTTCCTAGAAGTCAACAACAATCTGAGAAAAATTCTCTTTGATTTGTCACATAAATCATATCTTTAATAATTTGATTTTTTTGTGTGCAGAGTAGCACCTTTGGTGAGAGACAACAGACAATGGGAGCTGGGATCTGCCAGGATCCTCTGAGAGGATACTTTTAGTTCTGGCAGAGTGGTTTTAGTCTGTTAGGCCTTTCCCCAGACTCTCCTTGACATCAGTGAGACTCTTCCTAAGCCTTTGTTGGCTGCTGGGTTGGAATTAGTCTGCACATGGCATTTCCTTTCAAAGGCAAAGTACGCTTCTCTTTTATTTGCCAAAGTTAACAAACAGCAGCAACAAAACCACTGGCTAAACAGTTCAGGGAGTTAGCCTCTAAATTCCATCTGTTAGATGGAATAGATCCACTCTCCTGCAGCCTGAGCTAAATCTTACACATCTTCTACTGCTTTTATTTACAGGGATGCATCCTATTTCAAGGAGAAGTATTACCTGAGTGAAATTTGAGGTAGGACTAATGGATTCGCCCCAGAGACAGCAGAAGGGTGTTCTTCACTTCTCAGACTTCTTTAGGAGATAAGGGCAGAATTTAATGATGTGATCCTAGAAGTTATTATTTTAATCCAATTCTTTAATTAAATTCTTTAATTTTCATTCCAGTCCTGCATATTTTACTCAAGTAGGTGAGTGAAATTCCCAACATGTAACTTTCTGCAATCTGAATTAACCTTTTGTTAGTGACAGATTATCATTTGAACCAGCAATATAGTGTCAATTTGATGGGGAATGTTTTCTGTCACAGACAGTTATGTTACAGAATTGCAAGTGGTTGGAGATGTTATTAGTAGTTGGGTGGAAGAGAAACGAAACAAAAGAGCTTTGAAGCCACTACCTTTGCAGCAGGACTGCCTTTGTGCTGGAGGAGTGGATTTCCTGCTTTTAATGAGCTATTTAGGAACAGGGAGCTTTGTCAAAAACCTACTGTGCAAATAGTGACTATTGAAGAGTGTCTTTGGAGTAACAAGAACTAAGACATTTCAGACTTAGAAACTTATAGTTTAACAATCCTATCCTATCACACCCACTCTAGCAATTTTTGAGACTGGCCAAGTTTTGAGTTGGGGGAAGGGAACAGCTTTCCCCTTGGTCATAAAATTCACAGAGTATTTCTTCTGAAGACAATAAAGCCAGGAGAAGGCCTCTTTATTTGCTGTGAAAATCATCACCCTTTCCGGCAATATAACTCCTGAAGAAAAGGGGGAGAAGGAAGAGACAAGGGTGCATATCAAAGCAAAGCGAAGTGTTGAAAGGGTCTGTTGCCTCAATATGACAGATAGGCCTCAAAACCTCAGACAATGTAGCCCAGGAAAGGAAAAAAAAGAGGCAACAAAACCCAAACCACCATCGGACCTCACAACTAGTTTACAAAGCAAAATAAATTAGCATTAGAACTAGCTCTGGCCCCTTTTTCAGTGCGTCCCCTCTTTTCAGGAATATTGTTCACTTACTGAAATTGGCAGCATTCATAAAGCCCAGAAGCTACAGAGTTTAGACAGAAGATACCATGGAGTAGGATAGTCTGGGATTGCTGTTGGATTATTTACAAAGTGGTGTCATCTGGATTCTGTAGTTTGACATTGAGGAAGTTATGGCCTGTACGGGGTGACTGGAAGTTAGTTTAAGTCAGCTTGAAATGTGAAAGAGCTTCCTGACCTGAAGACAGGCTCAGTTCAAATCTGCACCTTTGTTAGCTTGGCTTTAAGAGAGAGATCAGTGTTTGGGTTTGAGCTTAGAAAGTTATGGACTGTCAGGGATCAGGACCCGGAGTTTTGTTTTGGGACCATCTCTAAATATTTATGTACTTTAAAAGTGTAGGAAAAGAAAGTGACAGATTCTCCCTGGTGTAATTTCACTGACTTAATTGAAGTTGTGAAGCAAAAGCAATTTTAAACAAGCCTTGAAGACAGACTGTGTTGCACATGATGTTCTGTAAAGTTAAATTAAAGAAAAAAAAGCCCCCACTGCCATTGTATTAGCAAATGGTACGTGGATCCAATCCTGTGTAATGTGAGTAATAGCATTTCTGCCAGAAGTCTTGGTGTGGTGAGTAGGACTATTCATTATTGCAAGGTTGGATGCATAAAGGTTGGTGAAACATGCTGAAACTCTGTGTTTGTGTTTTCTGCTGGGTCTTGATCATTTGTTCTTGTTACACACGTTCAGATGACTCAGGCTGCAAAGAACAGAACGGCATCATAGAATTGGAACCTTTCAAAGGCCTGGAAGAATTTTCCCTTCTGTTCTATCTGAAATGCTAACGTTTTTCAGTTTTGAATATGTTCTGCTATTCTGTAACAAAGCTCACTGGCCAAATTCTGTCCCTCGCTTTGCCAGTGTAAATTCATCTTCATCCTACAGCAGGGATTGAATCCAAAGCAGAGTCGCTTTTATCACCTCTGGACGATGTTTGGGCAGAAGCACCCTGTGCGGATTTTGTTTGGCAGAGGGACCCAACCTGCAGAAAGCAGAGGTGGATTTCAAAGTGGCAAGATCAGGGGAAAGCGTGTTGCCAATGACTGTACAGACTAAGATGAGCTGACATTCTTTTCCAAGTGGTGGAGGTTCTTTAGGCATTCAGCATTTTGCAGGAATGGCTTCTTGGGAGGCTTGTTCCTCTCCCTTAGATTTGAAGGAATAGAACTCCTTCCTTCAAAGACTTGATGCTATATATCTAGAGTGTGTTTGGTGATGGTGCTGTCAGCACCTGCCCTCCTCATCAGCAGGAAAACTGTCTTTATGTCTTCAGAGTAAATGTTTATTGCACAAGAATGGGAGGAGAGTTGCCATCTACGGGGAGAGTCTCTGCTCATACTCAGTTTACCTCTGATTCAGAATTTGTCCCCCCCCTCTTTTATGGTAACGTAAATGCAGATCTTTAGATGTCCATTCAGCTTTATGAGGAAGTTCTCATTGCTGCTGAAACTGCCTGAAACTGTTCAAACTCACTGTTTTGGGCACAGTTTTGAGGCAATTGTATGTTGTTTTCTCATGAAGGCAGAAAGTCTACTCCTGTGTGAGTGACTGCATGCCTCCATAAAAATATTTAAAAAAACAGAAGGAGATTTGTAACTTGATCTAAAGTGCTTTTATTCTACTTTCTGTCAAAGAATTTGCCTGTAATTTTGCCTTGTGTGTGTGTGTGGAATTGCCACCTCAAATCTCTAGTTGGTGGCTTTGTCCTGTTCTCTGTTACAATTGCTGTTGTCTTGGTTTTCTTGCCCCTTTGAGATGGGGCTTTAGGAGAGGGGACAGGAGCAGCATCGGGGTTAGAGAAGGGTCTTTGTCAATCTGTGCTCTTGGTAAAAAATATTAAGCAGTTGGTTCCCTCCCTCAAGTGTTCTGAGTCAATACATTTGCTTTCTCCTGATCCTGAACACCCTCACGATTGCAGTGAGTAGGCATTGGATCCTGCCTGCACTGCATTTGGGATCAAGTCCCAGTCCCTCCAGGACCAGAGCTGCAGGCAGAGGCGGTCAGACGTTCTTCAGCCGGAGAGGGGATGATGGATGAAAGCCTTAGTGGAAATTTATTCCAGTAACACTAATCCAGGTTGATACTCTCACATTAAATACTGAGCTCTACCAGTGCTTTCAAGTAGCATAAACCTCATAAACTTCATTCAACACCAGCTGAAGGCATGGTTTTATATTGGCTATTGTTTTTAAAGGTAAAGAGTAGGACTTGACATAATTTCTTCTTTTGGCCCTGGTCAGTTGTATAGATCACAGAGTATCAAAAGACCTGCAGGGCATGAGGCAGCTGTAGAAATTTCAACAAAGTGTTTGGTTTGTCATCTGCCAGGTCATGAGGCCACAAAGCCATCAAGAAGAGAAACTAATCATGAAATCTGGAGATGGAAATGTCACCAATTCTGGGCCTTGGTTCTGTGGCTGTTACAAGTCAGACTTCTCAATGTGAGTAAACCTTTGGAAAGAATCTCTCCTCATTATAAAGGAATAAGATAACAGGAACGTTTCTTGCACACTTTCAAGAGGGTCTTGCAAAACTCACTTGCCTTAATTATTTAACTTCATTTATTTAATTTCCATAATGAAAAAATATTATTATTGATAACTAGTATTTTGCAACAAGTAATGAGCAAATAGTAAAATCATTTTGTCTAATTAATTTCTGTTCTGATCACTTCAGGTAAGTCTGAGCCTCAGTTTTTCCATCTTTAAGAATAGTGGCTCATATCTGCTTCACAGGGAAAGTGGAAAGCTAATAACTAATAAATGAATAAATAAATGCTTCACTCTTGCCTATGCAAAACCCCTAAAGGTGTTGCAAGGAGAGAGCAGGGCAGTGCTTGGTGTATGCAGACAGCGTTAAGGATGGAAAAAGGAATGGATTCCATCTAAGAAAATGCTGAGAAGTCTGATCATGCTCCAGCAGACATCAACAGTGCTTGCAGTTAACCTGCTACCTTGGAACCAAACTCACTTCAGTGCATTGCTAGGTCTGACACTGCTGGTAGGGCAGGTTTTTTTAAAAAAGGACTTTACTTTTTGGAAAACGGGGAAAAAACAAAAGTGTCCTTGCTCTTGAACAGGGGAAAGGGAGGGAATGAACTAAAAGGAGCCAACTCCACTGAAGCACATCTATTGACACTCAGCATTCCTGGCCTAGCAATAAAATAAGAGGGGAAGAAGCAGCGGGAGAATTACTTATCTGGATTTTTCCCTGAGGCACGACCCAGTCCCTATTAAATATTTGGATAGGATCCCACCAACTGCAGAGGGCCTGTGGGGATTTGGGAGGATGTGCTGTTAGGACATCCTGATTCCTTCTTGAGATGCTGCTGGTCAGTATCTCGCTGGACTGTTCCAGAATGGAGAGACTCGCAGCACCTCCTGTGAATGCTCTGACCCTTGCAGACTTGGAATTTAGAAAATTAGAAGCCCCTAAGCGTGCTTCTTAAGCAGGGAGGTAGAATCTGGTATTCTGGATACACAGAGTAGACATTCTTTCTCTCTACCTGCCTGTCTCACAGTGTCCCCACTAGAGAAGGGGCAGCACAGGCAGATCAAGTCATCTTTCTCTCAGAGAAGCTGCAGTTTAAATGCACAGAAGCAAAAGGCAGGTAGGTAAAGAAGAGATGAGAAGGAGTAGGTTTTTTGAGCAAGTATTCTGCCTGCTGTCAATCAGGTGGTTTGTGAGCAGTTTCATTGCCCTTGGAAGGGGTACTCAAAAGGAAGCTGTAAGGTTCTTCAAGACCAGCCTGCTTTGGTTTTTTTTTTCTTGGATAGGAAAATAAGAACCACTTTTTTATGTGCATTTGCTTTGATTGCCAGAATTCTTATTCACCCAGAGTAACAACCTATTGACTAATTGTCATATTGACTTCTCTGAACTAAAATTGTGCTCAGCAGGATCGAGGATGACTCAGTCTGCCCATATACATTAGATGCATTCTTTGAACACAGGCAATTTCTCTCCATAGTTGCTTTCATTTTTCTAAAGTATGTTCTAAGTAATTACTTTTCCATCAGAGACTGAGTCAGTACCTTCTTTGAAAACTGTTATTTACAGGTATGTGTGGAGCAGAGCTGGGGTGGGAGGAAGGGCTGAAAGGAAAGGAACCTTCCTGGGCTGTAACATTGAAATACTGTGAGCAGCTCTTCAGGGGAGGTATTGAGCATCCCTAATTTCTACCCATCTTGGTGCACGTCAGAGCTGCCCAGCACCTCAGAGGATCAAATACTTTAGTATAGTGGATTATGCCTCTGTTCTTTTCACACACTTTCCCCTCTTTTTCTTTTCCTTCTACCCTTTCTTGTTTCTAGTTCTTTTTTCTGTTGATATTTTTTGGTTTAGGTACGCTCAATATTTATATTTTTTTCTATTATACCTCATCACCATCAAATGGGACCTTTTCCTCATGCTTCATGGCTTAGTTTTACTGGTGAAATACATATGAGGAATTGTGCTCATCGACAGCTATGTGCTGGAGGCTGATCTGTCACTGGATTAACTGATGGTGTTACCGTGGATCTTTGTATTCCTGCGTGTTCTGGGAGCTACCACTACAAAGTGAAGGAAGCCTTTCCTTATCATTCCTGGTTTTACAGCATTGACTCATTGTTTGATCTTGGAGATCTCATTTCATTCTGGTGTTCTGAAGTTTGAGAGCTTGCTTCTAATACAAAGCCTTATTTCCAACCCCTCTACTGTAGATATTTTACTTGAACTTTTCATACATGCTCTAAAGCTTGAGGAAAATAAGCAAAGTATAGCTGATGGTGAAATACACTATGACCTCTTTCTGCAGACATGCCGCTTCATTTCAAACTAGAGGGCTCCTATTAAAAGCAATTGTTTGATATCACATTTTTTTTTACCATGGGGAAATACTTCACTGTCAAAGGACACTGCTTTTCATATGCCCTGGCATTAAAGGTCACAAAAGAAATATAAGAAATAGTCAGCAGATCAAAACCAGCATCCAATAATCGAACCAATATTAAACTGCTAGCCAGAGAATCCTTCAAGGCAATTAGGAGCTGTCTTTGTTAAACTGTACACTTCCCTCTAGACAGAGAACCTGGCAAAAAGAAAAAAAAAATCCCCAACAATGCAAAAAGAAGTGAAATCTCTTCTCAGCATAAAACCTCAGCGCCCTCGTACCTGTAGAAGTGGATTGCACCGTTTTCCTCATCCATTCGTAAGAGCTGTGCCTTTGGCTGTTGGGAGAGATTTGCTGTGTATTAATTGTATCTACAGGAGGTAACCCCCCAGCTCCAGCAGGATGGAGGGAGCTGTAATCAGCAGGAGTGAAGGAGACCTGTCCAGGAGAGGAGCCATTGATCTGGGCAGCAGCAACCGTGCTGGAAGGTCCTGGGCCGTAAGCGTTCCAGTCCTCCCTCTGTGGGCCATAGTGGGATCCCCAGGTTCCCGCCGGCTGTCCGTGGGTGTCCAGAGCTGGCACATGATGATATCCCATGTAATCTGAATAGGGTGCAGCAGACACAAAGTTTTGCACAGGCAGGTTGTTGTTGCTGCACCTTGCAGATCCTGGATACATGCTGGTTTCTTTATCCAAAAGATAACTCACATACATGATGCTCACAGCCTGGCTTTGTCTTGCTGGGACATCCTGCTCCTCGCAGTGTTTGTTTGATCTCTCTTCCCCTCCTCTTTCTTTCTCTCTCTTTTCTAGCCCTGACTGGCTCTATAAATGACTCAGGCTAGCCCTGATGTCCCTTTACTACACATGATTAACAATGGTTTTACCAGGTGCTGGTGGTAACAGTTTACTAAGGTCCTGCCTGATGTCACAGATAACTGCCTGCCCCAAAATTACATTTGCATTCAAATGAAGGGCTGCCCATGCAGGCAACCCCACCTTGCTGCTAGTTCCAGTGCTTCCTTTCTCACAGATCCTTTATGTATTACCGTCCCCGTTCCATACTTTTTGAATGTAGTTTGAAATCTCATGGTCTTCAAGGAGAGTTGTGCTCAGAGTTAACCAATAACTCTTCAGGCAGAGTATTCTCTTCAGAGTATTTTTCTTGAGAGCTCAAACTCTGTGTTATAGGTAGTGAGAGCCTGGTAGCTGCTAGTCCCTTAGTTCTTTTGTTAGAATGTGCTATATTAGTTTTTTAAAGTGAAAGTGAAGGACCAGTTCAGTCTTTAACTGCAGCTCTTCCATAGTTTCTCTCTTGAGCACTCTTCTTGACTTCAGCTCTTAGCCCTGTGGCAGAGCACCTAGAAACCACAGTAATCCTACTGTTTTTAACATTACAAAGGATATACAAGAAGTCTCATAGTCATTTTGAGCATTTGTTCATAGGAATAGTCTTGTTGATGTTAGTGAGCCTATTCATGAGCTGGCTGCCTGCCACAGTGATTGAAGTTTCTCTGTTCCAGCTTACAATGTTAACAGACAGAGAATCTGTTATTGGGAGAATGCAAGATTTGTCACTTTCCCTGTGCTTACGTCTTGTTTGTGATATTGAAATGAGCGGTAGTTTTCCCCACGGGTTTTCCTGCTCTCCTTGCCCTGCTTGTTCGCAGTAAGTAACACCTTTTCTTAGAAGGAGGGGAACACATTCTTAGCTTTTTAGCTCAAAATAGCAGTTTCCTAACTTTCAGGAGCCATCCTATGTTTGTAAGTAACAAATCCCCATGAGATTATCTATAACCAGGGGTGAGGAGAGAAAGTGTTGATTTCTTGTTTCCTTTTTTTTTAATGAGCTAGATACCTTAGCATTGTTTCTTAATGAGAATTAGCTCTGTTTTCATTCCTCTTCCTCTAATGATGTGATACTTAATTGCACCTTTATTAATGAACTAACTTGTTAAAAGGAGTTTTTTCCTAAACAGGTGCAAAGTATAATGAGTTTTTTCTTTGTTCAGAGGTGTACTTTTTCTGTGAGAGTCTTTTGCACTTTAACACCATTTAAACTTACAGGGTCCTCCTGGCTCTCAGGAGGAAAGAGTCACTTTGCACACCTGACAGCACTGTCGTTTCCTTTTGTGAGAGACTGTGTCCTTTGGCTCTATTCACACCATGGGTTGTGGCTGTAGCTGTGGAAAAACCCTTTTTGACTTCATTCCAGGGCCAGGTGGAGAAGTGCAGGCCGCCTTCTCTGAGGGTTTGTTAGGATTTCCCTACTGTGCACTTGTGCTCTCTTACTTCTTGCTTCTTGTGAGGTTTTGGAGGCTGATGTTTTGCTGGCATAATTGTGCAAAGGTATTTTAAAAATCATTAGGTGGGGGAAGTTGGCAGAAACTGTTTCTTCTGCTCGCATATGTGAGCTCCTTCAGCTGCAGCTGACACATCTGCAACAGCTGGCCATGAAAAATCACCAAGTAGAGCTGCTGGTCTAGACTCCTCAGATCTAGGGAGGCCAATAATCAGTGCATCATGTGTCTGAACAGCTTCATTCTCCTTTATCAGCAAAATAAACGATACTTGTCTGATTATGAATTAAGGAGTCTCTAGGCAGCCTGTGCCTGTAATTCCCAGAGCAATGGACTTTAAATGATCTGTCTATATCTATTTTTTTATACTAGAGCCTTCAGTCCCTTTCTCAGTCGTTCTGAGCAGTTGGTTGCTTGGTGTAGTTCTCAAGTTCAGACTGGATTGAAAGAATTAGAAAGAAAGAATCTTTATGGCTTTTTGTTCTAACCTGATTTCAATTTCCTTTCCTCCTCTTCAACGCTGTTGAGGACCCATCCTTTTAAGCATTTCAGTACCTCCCCTGAATGCAGGTGTACCAATAATAAATCAGGCAGAGGAAGGAGCAGCATTTGCTCATTCACAGGGGTGTTAGTTGCAGCCCTCCAGCTGTCTGGAAAAGGCTCTAATTATGTTCCCGAGACAAAACTTTTCCCGCAGGCCTTTAGTTACCACTGTGCCAACAGCACAGCCCCCTGCAGAAGGGCTGGCTCTCTCTGCAGCTTGGATCTTGATCTGCCCTCCTTCTGTCTTCAGGACTGGTGGCTACACCAGGCTGGCCTCCTGCTCTCACTCCCAGTCCCAGGGCAACATTGTCACCTGAGAAGTGTTTTGCTACATTTTTTTTTTTTCATAATGGTATAATTTGGTTCATGGAGCTTCTGAAAGTAGTAAAATAGTGCTTATTCATGTTAGAAAAACTTAGTCACTACGCCATAAAAATACCTTTTGCTGCTTTTCACTAATCTGTGTGTATGTTGACGTGGAAGGAGACTGGTTTCCTTGTTCATAGTGCTTAAAGAAAGTACTTTACAATACATGATTGTTAAACTGACAAGGCTTTACTCCTCTGGCCACATGCTGTGACCACGAGGCAGGAAATGGCTTCCTTTGGGCTCCCAAGTACCCTAAGTTGGTGTGATTTCAGCAAACTCTATTTTATTTTTGGTTAGTTCAAGTTTGTTCGGGTTATGCAATTTGAATCTAACCTGTTAGCTGAACCACACTCTTGAGGCTTAGATGTTCTTTAACTGCTGTGAGAAATCACATGCTGATATAGTTCATTTCAAACTAAACATTTTCATAGGTTCTGAAACATAAAGGATAAAGGGATTTGGATTTGAGTTGCTTTTCATACTTTCTAGCAAGAATATGTATTAGGAACGGGTGTCATCCTGGGCAGATCACTCTGTGTACCCAATTCCTTTAGAAATATGCCATTCTCCCTCAAAACTTCTTCTGGAAAAGAAGTTTGTAAGTTTCCCCAGTGAGTTGTTAGAGCTGTAAAGAGTTTGTACACAGAACTCTGTGTGTTCAGTGTTTGGAGCTGATTATTTTGGTGACTAAAGCATAAAGCCTTAGTGCACTGATATGCAGACTTAATGCACTTAAAGACTTAGGCCCTAATAAAAAATCACAGTTCACTTTCAAAGGCATTCAGCCTGCAGCTGGGGGCACACGATGCCCAACACGCTCGTGTGCTTTGGTACCACCTATAGGAAAAGTCAAACTGGGAAAAGTCAAACTAAAGTTTGAGTTCAGGATTTTTGCCCACTTTAAACAAAACTGCCTTTGTTTTGAATTCTGAACCCTTCCTCTCCAACTTGGTGAAATGTAGAATGTGTATTTTACTTCTAATATGATCTTGCTAATGCTCCTGCACTGACAATCCTGAATTTCAGTTTGCTGCTCTGAATAAAGCTCCCTGCAAACATTTTGGTTTGGTGCCTTACGCTTTGACGTGCAGGAGTGAGAGTGACCGAGTAGAAGAGAGGTCCCTGCAGAGCGGAACCTTGGAGTAACACCGAGGGAATCCGTGTCTCTGGAGTTAAGGTTTCTCTATGTTTTGAAGAATATAGTAATCTCAGCCTTTACTCACCTTCTCATCTTTGCTTGTCTGTAATATGGCAAAGAAAAAGGGTTGATTCACTTGTGTGACACCTGCCCTTGTGTGAGATATCAGCAGTTTCGCTGGCTGGAGGGGTGGCCTCAAACCGGGACAAAGGGGTGCCCAGAGGCCTGGCACCTTAGAAATGACATTGTCTTGTCTTTCATTTTTATGAGCAATTATTATGGAGCAGATAATGGGTCTGATTTACAAAGGCTGAACAAAAAGCAATAAATAGTATCCAAAGTCAGAACATAAATTTTATTAAGCATATGCAGTCTTTCATCAGTCTTTGAGTAGCAGCGTTAAGGCTAAAAAAAAAGCAATTAAGGTGGAATTAATTGCCTTTAAAATATTATTCTGCCTGTTTAGTAGCGTCTATTATGGGATAATAAAGCTCAACCATTAGCAATATGAAATGAGATTTCTCTGAGCTGATTTGCAAAGACACCAATTCCAAAATCTGGAAGATCTAACAAATCTAGTGACAACTCTGTGTTCGGGGCTGGTGGTGAGAGGCCAGAAGATGAATGGAAATGAGACATTGCTCTGAGTTCTCAAGAGAAGAAAGAACTTTATGGGTTTGAGATGAGCCTAAAGTATATATGTCAGAAGTATGTTTTTCCAGTTCTCAATTTGTATAGTTTCTATGCTCTGAGGTTAGGAAATTGCTTCCACCATAGATACTGGTTGGGAAAAGGTCTCCTACGGTGGTTTTATCAGACAGTGCAGGTGTCGCTGTGGTCAGAGACTGGGCAGGAACAGTGGAATGCTCCAGTCCACTGTGGTTGGTCCAGTTCTGCTGTGCCAAAAGGCTTTCTTTTGTCATGTCACACAGCCATAGCTCTGCTCAGATTGTGTCCTGAGATTTGCATGCTGGTCTGCCTCAGATTATAAACACGTTGCTCTCCTGGGATACAGGCCTTTTCCTACACATTCATTTTCTTTTCTACAGACTTATAGAGCTGTAGGAGCTCGGTTTTAATTTTTTTTTTCCCGAGCTTTCTGGCCCCACCGTACCCTCCCAACAGCCCCAGCACTGGTTTTTGGAGGCATGGCTTGTTCCGGTTCCAACCCCGGTCTTTACTCCTGTGAAGCAATGAGGACAGCTAGCGGTCAGCGGCCTGCATGGCAAGCAGGCGTTTCAAACCTTTCGGTGCCTGTGACCTTACTCGGATTTCAGAGTTCTTTGTCTCTCCTGTCCTGTACGGAGTAGAAAGCGCCTTCAGTGAGGTGACTCGGATCTGCCGCATGCCCAGAATCAGGAGCCAGCAAAGCTGGTGAAGATCCTGCCTTCGAGTTTTGGTAGCGTTGCAGGGATTTTTGCTATATTCTTTAACTACCCGTAACAGTTCTCTTTTGAAACCTGAAGTAATACTATTACAGAACATAACAGGCTTCTTATAGTTAACTTTTACAGGTAATTCTCTGTTTAACACAGTGCCCAAAGCTCTAAAGAGTGGTGCAGTATAGAGGAGGAGTCCTGAGCTGCCACAGGCTCAGGCTGTGGTGTGAAGGGCTGGTTGGTGTTACGCTGATACATCGCCTCTCATGTCATCCAGTGTGGCAGCTCCTCAGCAGCCTGGTATTTCACACCCGCTTCATGCCAGTAGAAATGTCTTACGAGGTGATGACAGCAAAGAACGAAGAGCAGGACTGTAGTAATTTCATCTTGTATCTTTAAGGAGTAGCTGTGTCTCTACTGTGTTTGCTTTGTTAATCAGTACACAGGCTCTTTAAAGCCTAATGCCGGCTTCTAGGCTGGCACCGCTGAGCTCTCTGCTCTGAGACAGACCCCAGGCGTGTGAGCGGGCAGTGAGATGTTAGAAGTGAGGTGGAGTCAACACTGGGATAGATGATTCTCAGTTGCTACTACTTTGTTCAGTTACCTCGGGCTAACCAGACAATGTGTGTTCCATATTTAGCTGTAAAATAGAAGTAACACTCATGACCTCACGTGATATGATAGAATTTAATAAATGCCACAAAAGAGAGCTTGTTTGAGGACTGCAAAATGTGAGTTCTTTCTTTCATCACTTGTGTAAGGAATTAGCTAACATATGTTGCCATGCATTTAGTCTTCAGGAGGGCTAAAGTAGATGGCTGTCTCGTAAGAGCACTGTAAATGTTGCTGGTTCTGATGAGAATATCTCTTTTCCTGTTAGTTTCAGATGCTCTGTGCTTTGAATTTTTAACACCTTGCGATGGGCTCGATGGCCTCGGGCTGTGTGAGTCCTGCCCCTTACACAGTGTGATCGACAGTGGTGGAATTCTTGCAGCCTACCCTGATAATTCACTGCCAAACAGAGGAAGAAATCAAAGGAGTCTGCTCAAGAAGCTTTCCAGAGCAAACTGCGAGCAGACCCCAAGCCCGTGTTCCCTGCCTCCGCCTGCCCGCACGTTGCCATTGTGGCAGGACCCCGGCTCATTTCCCTGCCCGCAGAACAGGAGGGAAATCTTGACCCATAGAGAAGCAGCCCATTTTGGTCAGTTCATACCTGACACAGCAGCAGGTTTGATGCATGACAGAAGGTTTTCAGTCCCTGCCAACGCCCCCACAAACTGGGAGGTGAATGTTTGGTATGAACTGAGTGCCCGGCTTGAGTTAAGGAAGATGTAATCTGGCCTTCCAGAGCTCTGGTTTTTGTGTGTTTGTGTACACACATTTAACACTCTGCTGCTGGTACAAGCTGGCGTGTCTGCAGCTCTTTGAAATTCAGGAGAAAACAGTGTGATTTTTTTCCTATATGGCAGAAATGAAGTTGGGCTGTTAAATCCCATCTGGGGAAATTCTTTTATCTGTTAGACAGTGAGCTGCTGACCACAGACTGCATGTGCATTATTTTAATCTAATTCTTAACTAGCATCAAGGGTTTGGTGGGAATTTTTTTGGGAGGGGGCATGACTGGCTGCTGGAACTAGTGTGTTTCCCTCCCCCCAGGTAGGGAAGATATCCCTGGATGTGACTCTCTCAGTCCAGGTGACCGAGTGATCTGCAGCTACATTTCCTATGGCAGAGTAGTCACTCGTGAATTAAAAATAGTCTCAGAAATAGCCTCTCATTAAAGTGGTATTTTCCACTAGGTGGCACTTTGAATACATGGCACAGACAAAGCCTGCATGGCTGCTTAAGTACCCCTATTAACTGCTATTCAAACTGTAGTAATTGACCAAGCTAGAAAAGGATCAATGTAGTGCTGCCTGCAGCAAGATTCACAGCTCCTTTTAGTGCTAAAATTGATTAAATCCCCACCCCACCCGGTGTAAAAGACAATGAGCTCAGAAATGATCCCCTTCTTCAAATCCCTGCGTCCAGCTTTCTCCACTGCCCCACCAGTCCCTTTCCCACAGAAATCCAGCTAATCTCTTCTCTCCCCAGAAATGTGATAGCAGAGTTCACAGAATCCCAGAATATCAGGGATTGGGAGGGACCTTGAATGATCATCCAGTCCAATCCCCTGTTGGAGCAGGAACACCCAGAGCAGGTCACACAGGAACGCCTCCAGGCAGGTTTGGAATGTCTCCAGAGAAGGAGACTCCACACCCTCCCTGGGCAGCCCCTGCCAGGGTTCCCTCACCCTGAAGAAGTTTTTCCTCATATTCAAGTGGAACCTCTTATGTTCCAGCTTGCACCCATTACCCCTTGTCCTATCATTGGATGTCACTGAGAAGAGCCTGGCTCCATCCTCCTGACACTCACCCTTTACATATTTATAAACATTAATAAGGTGACCCCTCAGTCTCCTCTTCTCCAAGCTCAGGAGACCCAGCTCCCTCAGCCTTTCCTCCTCTGGGAGATGCTCCACTCCCTTCATCATCCTGGTAGCCCTGCCCTGGGCTCTCTCCAGCAGTTCAACAAACAAGTTTCATTTTGATTTGCCCCATACAACCAAAATGAAGTGCTGATCTATTTTCCCACTCCGAATAAACACAAGTGGGCATCGAGCATCCCTGCTCCATTCCCAGTAACGTTCAAGGCTCTGCTCAGAGGCTGGAGCACACACAAAATAGACCATAAGCAAGGACGTAAGTGACAGTGGAAGTAAAGGGTAAAGAAATAACTGCCCTGGAGGAAAATGGGAGTTGCGAAGGGAGAACTGGGTAGGGATGTGAGTAGTATTAGTGTTTGTATTGATAAAGTTTTGTGATGTTTCATTTCTATTTTGGAGAGCTTTACACAAATGATGTACCCCATGCCCTTTCCGTTCAGAATCACGCAGCGTAGCAGTTAGTGACTCTAAAGCTCTGCTGTCGGCTCTTGTAGCTGCCGGTGGTGTTGGAACTACCCAGGAGCTGCAAGGAAACAATGGAAGGAAACATAGGGATTTGTGCTCTGTCTCTTTTGAGGTGAAGGAGTTGGGATCTATTCAGGGTGGAATACCAGCAAGACCTAAGAATGAGAAGATCCTCAGTGAAGTTACCTGATGTTCACTGCCCAACCCAAAAGCTGCTGGTGAACAGAATGTCCGTGGCTGTAACAAAGCCGTGTTGATGGATGTGGGCTCAGTGTCATCACGCCTCAGTTTACTCCCAGTAAGCACGCTCCTCCCTGCCGCTGATCCCGCTTACCGTCCCGAATTACTGAGTGTATGGCTGTCTGGGGAGAGCAGAAACCATAAAGATGGTGAACAACAGCTGAGGAAACCAAGAGTCAGTTTCCAGCAAGTTCAGTTTTGCTGTTGGCACGTTTACTTCATCTATTTAATTTATGTCAGTGCGATGAATCTGGAACCGTTCTGGGGTACAATGATGAAACCTTCTTCTGGCTGTATAAAACAGACAAATTCAAGTCACTGAGAGAGCTGAACTGAGTTGCATCTCTTCCAACAGCTCTCATTAAGGATGCAAGTACGTTCTTGGCAGCTGAGGTATAGAAGCCTGAGTATTAAGCTTGCACATGGCTTATAGGGCTCAAAATTTTTCAGTAAACTCAAAAACAGCCTTTAAGCTATTTATGTTTTGAGGGAAGCTAAGTGGTAGGCTTGCAATTAGCATTGTTAAAAATTCATTATGAACTAGATGAGAATATTAAAAATAAATCAAATTCTATGGGTTTGCTTGTTCTGGATAGTGGAATGTATGTCTGCAAATCTGGGTGTTGGAAACACTGGAGTTTGGTGTTAAAAGCAGAACTCCCAAAGTCACCCTGCAAGCAGCTCTGGAGTGTCCTCCGTGGGTGGTTTGTAACTCTCCAGCTGTTGCTTAAACTGTGCAGCATCTGCACCCTCGAAGCAGAAGATGGGTTTAAAAATAGAAATGTGTGGGCAGCGAATGCTGTTATTTGGGAAGTCCCCGTACCTGTCACCGCCCGGGGAGCCACCTTGTTGCTCCTAGCCTTAATGTGCCCAAGGGTCCCTAGCTGGGGGGCTGGGACCCAGGTCTGTACTGCAGAATTGAGGGGAGTTACACAAGCCAGCAGAGAGAGTGGCAAATGTTTTCTTAGAAGGGAAATGCAGAGAAGCTCCTCTCTGCTGCTCTTCCAAAGGTGCCGAGTGGGAGCGGTTCGAGCTTTTATACGGGGACAAACAGCGTGTGCAATTTACTGCTGCAAGGTATTATTCAGAACAAAGAGCTCAGGAGGATTTGGATAAAGATGTGATAATTACATGAGTCATAGCAAACAGAACGTTTAGAGAATCTCAGTCCTTGCGCTGCGAGGTACAGATTGTCAGGGGTGGCTTTCCAGAACTGTCTGCTGTGGGGGTTACTGAAGTTTTCTCTAAAGGAGCTGAGGTAAAAATCTGATTGTTTGAAAGACGGGATCCTTGAACAAATGCGGCATCGCATTCCTTTTGCCTAACAGTCCGTGGTTCCACTATTGCAGCTGTATAATAGTATTTCATACATTTTACAGTGCCTTATTTTCATGAAGATCAAAGTGTTTTGCAGATATTTTCTATCTTTATACTTCTAGCAGACGGGTAAGTATTTTTGCTCAAATCTAATCTGTTACACTGTGACTTCTTAGGCTGCTAAAGTGAGCCTGAGATGGTTTGGGGGTAGAAGATTATCTGCAGATACTTCTATGAACTGTTTGGAAATCACTTGCCATAATTAGATGGAGCGAGGACATTTTGAGAATAAAGAATCACGGTGAACAACGTCTATTTGCATGTGTGCTGAGCTTAGTGTCCTACATAGACTCTTCCTGAATATCTAGTTATTTAAATAGTTGCCTCTGGTGGAACATAGGATCATCTCACGACACGTGACCTGGTGTGGATGATGTGTTGAGCGGTGAAACTTGGATTATGAAGTCAGTGACAATGTCAAAACAGGGAGGAGGGGAAAAAAAGGCATGTCAGGACTCTTCCATTGTATCTTGACTTCGTTTTGCAAATAGTCCTTTTGAAGGGACACACACAGAGCCCTAGCGTATGGATTCCGGAAAAATAACTAAAGAATACCCTTCTGGTAATTTTTTTTTTAATTACTCTGTGAATTGCAGAAGTGGTGAGCATCCAAAAGATACAGGCAGTAAAACTAGGAGCAAATCTGAAGCAATATGAATCTTCTCTCTTATGAGGAAAGGCTGAGGGACTTGGGGCTGTTCAGTCTGGAGAAGAGAAGGCTGAGGGGGGAGCTGATCAGCACCCAGAAATACTTCAAGGGTGGGTGTCAGGAGGATGGGGCTGTCTTTTTCCAGTGGTGCCCAGGGACAGGACAAGAGGGAACGGGCACAAACTGGACCATAAGAAGTTCCATCTCAACATGAAGAGGAACTTCTTCCCTGTGAGGGTGGCAGAGGCTGCCCAGAGAGGTGGTAGAGTCTGTGTCTCTGGAGACATTCAGAACCTGCCTAGAGACATTCCTGTGCGACCTGCTGTGGGTGTTCCTGCTTTGGCAGGGGGTTGGACTGGATGATCTCCAAAGGTCCCTTCCAACCCAGAGCATCCTGTGATTCCTTTGTGCTTATTGAGGTCTTCCAGCAGTTAAATGCAGAGCTGTGGAGAGGAAGGCACTATCCCATTCGCTTCACTGGACTGAACTTGAAAGTTGATGAGAGTCTCAGCTGGCATGATTTACATATAGAGATGCTAGATGAAGGTGAAAATCCCATCAGCTTATGCTCTTATTTCAATCTCTGTAGCTGTAATTGACACCTGAGATTAGGGTTTGGAAGGTGCTGCTCGTGTATTAATGAGACAGCAGAGAATAACTTTGAGTTTCTCTCCTGGTGTGTCTGTTGGAGGTAATTCTTCCCTGCCTCAAAAGGCTTCGAAACGAAACAGTACAACTCCCACCAGGCAAGGTCCTGTGCCGAGTAGGGCAGAGATACCTTTCCTTTTTGAAGCCAGCACAACTGGGCTGTTGTCAACGTGGCAGGAGATCAAAAGGAACTGTGTGACTAAGCAGTGCTTGCTGTTGCTATGGCAAGACTTTTCTCAATAGAGAGGAAATCTCACAAATACAGAGTAAATGGCATTATTGTACCAACACCGTTAGTTCTGCACAGGCTTTAGGACTGAAGGAGTTACTGGAAGTGTCTGCCTGTGTCAGTTCTCTGCTTGTCCTGGACTGAGAACTGGAGGTCCCTTCCAATCCCTGATATCCTGTGAGTCTCTGAGCAGTGATCCGTGTTTGTGGATACATAAAGGGGTGGAGTGAAAAATCTTGTTGGGGTTGGAGAGGAGGGATACACAGGGGTTTAAAATCGAGGTGATTATCACTACACTGGCAAAGCTTCTCCAAAACCAAGCTTGGAGGCTGCGATGGAGACCTCTGAGTGTCCCACTGACATTTTCCACTCATTCTTAGGTGCTTATTGTTCTCAGCTTTTGGTGACAATGACAGAAGGAGGGAAAATACATGATGGTTGCTACGTGAATACACAGATCCTTTTCTGTATTTTTGTAGGATAAGGCATTAAAGAATATGTGCTGTCTTTGGTAATAAAAATAACCTTCCCCACACAGGTAATAGTTGTATTAACTGAGGTGGAGAACTGCTCACGTAGTGCCGTAAGCCCAAGTATCTCTGCCCCCTTTATGGATATGTAAAGAGGGATATTTGCCTCCAGTGTTAAATACACACTGTGTTAGATCCAAGAGCTCCCAAAGAGCTTTTGAATAAGCAGCATAAATCCAATATAAGGCTAATGGGGAAGTTGCTTTGACGATTAAAAGGATGGAAAAATACTACTGAAATGTCAGTGAAGGACCCTGTGTAGGAGAGGACTGTACAGATGGCGATCTGGAGTGAGCCCACGTATTTGAGGAAGATTCAGAACTCTGCTAACTGATTTAGCAGAAGGACCTTTTGTTCTGCTAAAGAACAATGCGAGAGAGTCTGGTCCATGAATGGGGCTCCCACATGTGCCTGTCAAAGTGTTTTACTCCAGCTTTACAATATTGAAAGGGGGTTTTATAGGAACTTCCATTAACACCCCCCCTCCCCCCCATTTTTAGAATTATTCCTGTACTATTTATTCTTCAAGTATTGCTCTGACTAACTCCCAAGTATTTTTTCCTGCCATATTTCCTTTTTCTGACTAGAGCTATTTCTTTATTTCTCTTAAGGTACAGGAAGGAGCACTTGAGGGCTCAGGCTCAGTATGTTCTTTCTTTTTTTTACCAAAGCCTTCCAACAGGATGTCCCATTTTCAAAATAAATACACCATTTCGCTTTTGGAAAACAGGAAGGGCAGGCCATGGAATGGATGGCAATAAAGATTGTTGCTGAGATTTCCAAACTTGGATCTCAAATTTTAGCAGAAAGTGTACAGAAAAACCCCCATGAACCTTCCCTTTTCAAGGTTTTTAAGGAAAAGAGATCCGAGCAGGAAATGTTAGATGGAATCTGTTTTCAGTCTTTTGTCTAAAGATATCTCTTATCTGTAAACAATGTCACTTTAAATAGACCCTACCTTGTAAACATGAGGAGAATTCTTTTGTAAACAAGGTTTAGATATTAACTCTGCTGATCAGTGCATGAATAAAAGCCAACCCAAGGTTTTATTACACCCCAGGCAGCCAATGCATCTTATTCTGATGTTTGTGCTGCAGTCTTCTTCAGTCTTCTTCAGTCTTCTTCAGTCTTCTTCAGTCTTCTTCAGTCTTCTTCAGTCTTCTTCAGTCTTTTTGCTTTTTTTTTTGGTATTTTTTTTAGATTTTATTTTTACTTCTTCTCCTACTACAGTCATGGTGCAAAAATGTAGTGAGCCATCTGCTGAAACGCAGTCTTGCTCTGTAAACCAACAGGGAAAAATAGCAGCCTTTCCTCAGAAGAGCTATTCCTTAGACACCTTCAGAGTGGTATTTTCTCAATTTAGTGACAAACCTCGCCTTTCTTTTTTTATTATTATTTCCTTTTAGATTCATAGAGCCTGAGAAACAGCTCTTGAGTGATCTCTATTCTTTAACAAATGAAACTGTTAAGCATCCTGTTACACAGACAAATTCTGTACACACAGCCAGAGCGGCGAGAGAAGCCCTGTGCAGCTCCTGCCCATGGCCAGCTTCCCACAGCCCCCGGGGCTCCCTGCAATCCTCAGCACACCTTTGTGGTGGTGCAGCTGCTCGGGTGGTGGCGCTGGGATTGTTTAATGACATTTGAATAAAATCACTTTTCATAATACGTCAGGAGTTTAAGGCAATTGAAAACATCAGCCCGGGTTGAGCCCTTGTTTGATGATATGTAATTAGCAGGAGTTTTTCCATGACAGAGTACTCGATGGGGCGTCACGGGGGACATGCTTTCATAGAATCATAGAATTGCCCAGGTTGGAAGGGACCTTTCAGATCATCCAGTCCAACCATCAACCTAACCCTGATAAAACCCATCACTAACCCATGTCACTCAGCGCTGTGTTAACCCGGCTATTGAATCCCTCCAGGGATGGTGCCTCAACCCCTGCCCTGGGCAGCCCAGTCCAAGGGTTAAGAACCCTTTCCGTGGACAAATGTTTCCTGATCTCCAACCTGAACCTCCCCTGGTGCAACTTGAGGCCGTTTCCTCCTGTCCCATGGCCTGTTCCTTGGGAGAAGAGACTGACCCCCCCGGCTACACCCTCCTTTCAGGGAGTTGGAGAGAGCCAGAAGGTCTCCCCTCAGCCTCCTCTTCTCCAGGCTGAACACCCCCAGCTCCCTCAGCTGCTCCTCACAAGACTGGGTCTCCAGACCCCTCACCAGCTCCATTGCCCTTCTCTGAACCTGCTCCAGCATCTCAATGGGTTTTTTTTTTGTGATAAGGGGCCCAAAACTGGACACAGCAGTGCCAGGTACAGGAGTACAAACTATTTTATGAGATTTTAGAAGTTCCTTCATTGTCAAATGTTTCTAGTCTCATCAAATCAGATGCAAAGCATGCTGTTTGGTAACAGTTAGGTACTTTTGCACAAGCATAGATACATTATGCTTATGCCCTATCTGCAGGCTGAGCTGGAAACATGCTCCTCTCTCAGGCTGCACAGAAATGTATCTCACAGCAGCTACATGGATCTTGATAGATCATCAGCTGCAGACATTTGGGTCTTTTCCTGCCTTGCAGTAGTGATAGTTTTTATCAGCAGCCTTGTTTCTCAGGAATTCCTGATGAGGACATTGCTGCTTATCAGAGTTCCTCCGTTTGAGTTACTGTTTCTCATCCCAAACCTCAACTTGTGAACAAGTCTTGCATGTCAAAATTTGTAAAAGTTAACTACAACTTGGATTTTCTCATATCTCACCCAAAAAGTTTCATTTTTATAAAATCTGAACTTAGATGCTACCTCTGCTGACTGATCCACTCTACAAAAAGCCTCCAAACTGCCCAAACCAACCAAATGGAGCCTGGTATGGAAATAGCTGGGCAGGCCTGGCTGTGCCTGTGATTACCCTTTTGTGTGTTTGTTGTTACTTTTCAATATATGTAGGTTTCAGGCAAAACTTGCCAGGTTTTCTTGCTGGCCAGAATACAAGACAAGTCCAGCGTGGGGAGGTCTTCCTTGCTCCAGCAATTGGTGGGAAGGAAAGAGTAAAGCTTCTTGGATAGGTTTAGGTCATTCTGAGAAAGACCAGTAAAGAACTGCAGTTTCTACTTCTGGATCTGTGTAATGAGTATTGCTAATTATAGCACTAATATTCCTATCGTAAACAAGAAGAGTTAGATCTTTCTCCTGTTTGTAACTGCTAACACATTAACTGCAGGGGATGTAATTTGGTTTCAAGGCATGTCAAAGTGATATTCCAGACTCACTGAATGCATCTCATTTTGCCTAATGAATAAGAGACAGTAAAAAGATGCTCCAGCTGGAGATCAGTGCTGCTTTTTCAGCAAACCATCCTGTTGCTATGAGACAGCGGGGGATCTCAGCTGCAGTGCTGCAGTTTCATCCAAACCCAATATAGAAGGTTTGCTCATGCTAGGTGATGCGGTCTAAGGGGGCTCGAGTATTTACAGGACCTCCTGAAGACTTGTTGATATAATATTTCTGCTATTGGGATGTCACCAGAACAAAAGAACCAGACTTCTTTGGGATGTAGGCTTGCAAGGAATAATGGCAAATGAAGGATTGCCTGTGAAAGGAGGTTAGAGCTGAGAGAGGACCCCTGTGGCTTTGCACAGTCTGCGTTCCTCCTGGACCTGGGAAGAGAAAGTAAAGACCTGCAGATCTGTACAAAAATCTAGTGAAACATCAAAGGGAGAGGCTTTTATGTATAAATTAGTCTATAAAATGTCAATATGCAATAGGTAGAGATGAAGGAGATGCTCTCTTTGCCTCCATTTGTAGGCTAGAGAACACTAGGAGAGGTCTAAGAGTCTCTTTGAATGTACTCTTTGAATCTTGATTAGCACTGAATGCTTTGAAGATAATTACCAACACAGCGTATAGATCAAGCCACGATGCCTCTAAGTGAGGCAGTTGAGAATGCATTATAGTTGCTTTAGTGTCAATAGAACTAGAGTGTATCTTCCTGCTGTTTCCAGTTCCATCAATTGAAGTTCTAAGCAAACACTATTTTCTGATGGGGTCTTTGAGCTTATAATACAGAATTTTAGGACTGTTGTGTCTTTATTCTAGAATAATCAGCATGAGCTTCTTCACATGCTTCCTTGGTCATGGCTTTGAGTGCTGGAATGATAGAGGTGGTGAGAGAGGTGCTGTGCACAAGCAGTTGCTGGGGGGTATTGGTGTCCAGTGAAGGTATCTTAGAGCTTTGAAGCACAGCTTGAATGCACAGCTCGGGAAGTGGCTCCCTTCTGCTTCTCTCTCTGTAGTCAAATTGAAATTCAAATATAGAAAAGCTTGACTGGTTTAATATAATAATTTGCTTATTTTCAGCCTGTGCATCTCTAGAATTTGCAATAGAAATTCAGTGGTAAATAAGCAACTCTGGGACAAGGGGAGCTTTTTGGAAAGATGTGACTCTTGTCCTCTCTGCAGCGGCTCTGGCCCAAACCCGGTGCAACTGCTCAGAAACAGGCTGGGGGGAAAGAACGACTTCAAGACGTTCCTTTCTTATTTCAGGTAGCACAAATGCTGCTTAGGGTGTATGGGAGAGCAAATGAAAACCTTTGCAAGCTGCCTTTTCATTTGGGGCTTTTATTCTTCCTCCTCCTCCCCCTCTACCTCCTTCTTCTTTCCACCCTTGTCTTTTTTTTTCTTTTCTCTTTTCTTTCCTGGATGGTGTAATTATTAGCAAAGGAAAAAAGGCACCTTATTTTGAACTGATCTTAATTTGACAGTAATTAGCAACATCTTAAGGGAACTAATGCCCGTTTGGAGGAAAAACCCGTCCACTCTGTGTGATTAGAGGAGCTCAACAGTAGGATGAAGGGAGAACGGAGTTGCTTTCCTTGCACGTTTGCTGTGTAGTAAAGGAGCTGGGAGCTATTTTTGCTGCCTTCTGGTGATGCTGTAAAGGAACTCACAGAAGCAGAGTGGCTCTTGCAGGTCCCATATTGCAACACAGGATGTAGAAAATACAGCTCCTAGCCCGATTTAGTAATCCTTAAAAGGTTTGTCGAGATACCTGTAGTGTACACCAAGGTACCAGCAGCCTACTGGAAATGCAGTTTGTAAGAGTTATTTTTTTATATAACCTCAACCAGCACTCAAAATACTTCTGCTGTACCAGCACAAAAAAATAAAAGTCATGTGCAATTATATTTCAAGTCATGCTCTGGCTGAGTGGGGTTTTTTGGGGGGATCACTCTCCTGACAAGGAGGTAGATCAGAAAAAATTTAAGCACATTTCTTAGGTTGTATTTTCCCATGATGGGAACGGTCCTTTAGAAAATGTGATCAGTCTGTTGTGAGATCAGTGGGATTTCAGCCTGGGCTGAGCTGCTTGCTTTTCTCAGCTGAGTCACCCCCACATCCACCCCCTGCTTTTGCTGCAACCAGAGGGCAGATGGCTGTTGCTGGAATTAGCCAGGCACTGCACCACCTGCTGCGAGTTTCTGTAGGTTTGTTAGCTTTGCAGCCATCTTTTCACAAATGAGGGGGAGGAAGAGCAAGGGACTTCTTTTATGCTGTAGTATGAAGTGTTTCATTTACGTAGTATCTCTGAAGAACGGGGTTCCCACCCCAGGGCTCAGCAGGGACCACGAGGAACCTGCTGAAGGAGCCCCCAGGAAGCACACAGCAGTGCAGGAACACTTCAACCCCAAACTGGAGCTCAAGTGGAAAATAAAAGTACTCCAGTTCAGGAACTGCTGTGACATCAGATCCCTTTGCAGTGTCACCTCTGTCACTACCCGGGTGGAACCAACAGTCATGGACAGTTGGATGGGACTCATTGCTTGTGTGGAAGTGTGGTCTTCCATTCTTGGCAGTAAGTGTCCCAAGTAGCCAGCAGGGATCCTGCTGACCCTCAGAGAGGCAGCAGTGGCAGCAATGCTTTTCTAACATCTGGAAGTTTTATGTTTGAATAACATCATGCCATTTTAATCCTCATCCTACTAGATCTTCCTCTGCTTGCAAATATGGACACCTGACGCTGTCCTGATGGGTACACGAATGCACCAGTTTCTCCAGGTAGAGAGAGAGTAGGAGACTCCACACTCTCCCTGGGCAGCCCCTTCCAGTGTTCCCTCACCGTAAAGTTTTTTTCTCATATTTAAGTGGAAACTTGAATCTTCAGTGGAAATCAATTAGGTCTTATTCCCGTTTTTCAAGCAGTACAAATTTAGGCACAGGAAAGCTGATTGCCTCTTTCAGAGTTCAGGAACTCCGGTCTTGCAGGCCTGATCTGAGCCCACAAGGTTTCTCTGCCTGGTTACACAAGTAGATGGGAACTGGGCTCATTCTGGCTGAATTCCTGACCCCTGGACTGAGCTCAGCAAAACAATAGGGAATCTCTATTATCTTTGTTCCAAAGACTGTTGAGGTTGGGACATGCAAAAAAGAAGGAAAGTGCCTACCCTCTGAATCTCTGCACTGAGTTCTTGGAAGTAAAATGTCTTACTCTGCACTTGTGCTGTGCAGAGGTGCTTAGTGACACCCTTAGGCTGGCAGCCAGCAGGAGCCACAGCTGGTGCTATATAGTACAGCTTTTAGTACTTTATGCAGTGCCCTTGTGGAACTGGAACTTTTACATTTGTGGTTTGTGGCTTTGGAGTTACAAATTATGTGGCTTAAGGCTGGTGCAGATTGCCAAGACCTGTTTGTAGGGGTTCTGCTGAGCGTTTACTGTGTAATTGTGGAAGTAATTGGCTACAAGGATTCAAGTGATGTTCCTCACTTGTACCTTGGTGTTTGCCTCCTTCAGCCTTTCCACAGAAGAACCAGCTTCTCTCTCAGAGAGAGGTTAACAACTTTGCAGTTGCAGCTCAAACAGTTGGCAATTTCAAGTAGGGTCCCCAGTAATTCAGAGGGATTTTATAGCAGTTGTCTGATAAAAGCAGAATGCAAAGCTGGGACAAGTCTGAGAGTCCCTGACTTCAGTGTTTTCTGCCTTAATGTTAATTGATCTTTACCTTTGATGTAGCTATCATCAGCGTTTCCTTTGTGTATCTTAGAGTGCTGCTCTGCACAGGCAGATGGGAACTCTCATTCCTTTTGCCAAAGAGCTTACAGTCTAATAGATAATGCAGTCAAAAAGTGGGAGGGGGAAAAAAGGGAGAGAATGTTATTTACTGAGCATCAATTACCAGGATAGCAATAGAGCTGGAACAGAAACGTCACCTCGGAGTTGGGTGGGAGAGAAGGACATCAGCAGGTTAAGGGTATATGGAGAATGTGCCAGGAGAGGGCAGAACTCAGCCCTTCAGAGCTTTCAAATTAAATCCTCTTATATCTCCAAAGAAAATCAAAGGAAGAACAAGCATTTGTTTAAGGTTAAGAATACTCCGCTCTTTCCATAGAAAATCAAATATAACCAGCCCTGCTTTAAATCAGATGCACTTCTGAGTTTCTGACCTCTTGTGGTCAGTTCTGACACTGCTATTTATTCCTGCAAGTGGAGCTTATTTTACTTAGATTTGAAGTCCTGGCCTAAATTCAAGTGCAGATAACATAGGCTTTTGTTTATTTACTATTCAATCTCAGGAGGGGAAGTTATTCCTAAATGGTTATTGAGTGCTGTGAGCTGCTTTATGTGGCTTCCTTCCCACAGATTGCCTGCCTGGGCCATAAACCTTGTCAAATCCTGGTACCACTCCTATAAATGCTAACCTTCCTTTGGATTAAAAGTGTTTGGTTTGGGTTTTTGCTTGGTTTTGTTTTCCTCCACCAGGACAGTAGATAACAGCCCCACTGAATTCTCTTAAGTTTGTGTGTGATGAGAGAGATGGGTGTTCATCTGTGTGAGGGCCCCTATGTTTTACTCCCAGACAGTATGGGAGCATGGTTGTGGTCACCTTCTGTCTGGCAAAGGAAATATAATCATAAAATATTTCCAGTTTCTAGAAAAAACAAATTCTGGTCTCAATACAAGGAATCTTCTGTTTTACCAGATCTTCTGCACGGTCTGGGGTGTCCTCTCTGTGCTCTGACCGTGGTGAATGTAAGCACAGGTCCCAGAGTGTGGTAATTGGGAGGAATCACTGGATCTGGAAACAGTCCTTAGACAGATGCTTGTCTGCATCAGGCTGTCCTGGAGTTCAGGGGAAGAGAAACCAAACTGGAGACAGGACTGTACTGGAATGTTGATTTCCAGTAGAAAATAACTTTATGTGGATGTTTTATAAACATGCAACTAAAACTGAAGGTTTGACTTGGTATTTTTCAGTTTTACTTTGTTTTTGGATAATGCTGTAGTTGAGTTGATCTGTAACAAAGAAACAATGATTAAGCAAAGTCCACTCCTTGTTTTGATGAATATCTTCTTTTTCTCTAGAGCAACATGCTTTCTTCTTGCGTACTGAAACACCTTCCCACTTTGCATCTGTTATTCTTCACACCAGTACTGTTGATATAAAAAATAGTGTAAAAATAATCATGATAAAAAAAACCACCTTGAATTTCAGACTTGAAATAATTTATAATTCATGTTTGAAAATCTTTAAATAGGTAATTGATTAGATTGCTATAAAGTAATAAAGAACATTCATGAGAAAGAATTTTTCATGCAAAATTGCTATGGTGAATTCTGAGTCTTCAGGCCAAAGCCAGTTGGGAGCTGCTCAGCGTACGGGTAGGCTTTGCCTGCTCGGTGTAGAGATGTGTTCAGCTGAAATGCTGGAGACGGGGACAAAGAGGATCAGGAAATGAAACCAGCATCTCTTCTATTTAGGCAGGTGTTTTCTTAGGAGGCAAAGCTGTTTCCCTGCTGCTCACAGGTCTGGTTTCCTGCACAGAACAGCCTCAGTGTTCATCCCTTCACAGAGGTGGACAACGTGTGTTGAACGCGGGAGTGATGCTCCAGAGCAGTCACTCGGTGGGAACAGCAGAGGCAAACGCTGTACCCCGTCTCAAATTAAAGCTTGATTAACTTGTTAACAGGATTATATACAGGGGACTGCACTCAGTGAACCAGTGATGTCCTTTTCAATCCTGTGTCCCCAAATCATGGAGCATGTGTCACCAGAAATTGCCAAGTGTTCACGGAGGGCACGAAAATGCTTGTAAAAATAAACTTGTGATGGCACATGGGTTACGTAATGCCAATGTCCGTGTCAGGGGCTGTAAGGACCTGTGTCACTCATGACTCTGCTGCTTCGAAGTCAGATGTCATAGCAGTGTAACAGCACTTAGAGAGGCTCTGGGAGAGGGGAACCAGGAATTGCCAAGAGCACTGTGCCTGAAGAACTCACAGTTTGTGTCTTTACACAGGTGGACAAGGCCCAGACTCCCTTTTTGGGGGGTTTCCCCAGTGAGTTGGGTTTTTTCTTCCTTGGGTAGTATTGAAAGTGAGGACCTGACTTCCCACAGCCACTTGCACATTCACAAGGCATTTCAGTCCAAGTCCAGGAAGATGTTTTGCAAGGAGTGAATGTGGAAATTCTGGCTGTGCTGCAGCTACTTTCTGGCAGTGGAGCTGACCTAATGTGGCAGCAAAGCTGCTGGAAGGCTCCCAAGAGGAATACTGTGGCTTGAGGAACATCACAGTGGGTGTATGTCAGATTGATGTCTTCAGACTGCAGGAGACGTGCCAATGGCACATCATCCACAGAAGAATACAGCAGAGATTTTCATACCTGATTTCTCCCCCAGTACCACACTGGTGTGTAGGATCATTGCAACTGGGAACACATGAAAGCCTCTCTTGGGGCATCTGTGACTTACAGTAGGTGTCGTTGTCCAGGTGCAGGTGTATCTCCAGGATACAGACGTATGAGCCACAAACTCAGTGCTCATCTGTCGTTCAGATGGTGATGGTGATATTTAATTAATTTTGATTAAAGTGTGAAAGGAAACAAAGGCAAAGTCCTCCAACAAGGACTGGGCCTTATGGAGCGTGGTAACTTTGCAGTGGTACAGAAGTGACAGAGGATTCCAGGGCTGGCATATACTGCATTGCCTCATGCTTTCAGAGCAATATGCAAGTGCTAAGACTGTTAAAAAACCCACTTGACTCACAGCTCCTCCTCCACTTGATATTTAAATTTCAAGATCAGGCTTAGGAGAAGCAAATCAGAATACCTGTATTTAAAATCCGGTGACACCTTACTGGTACCACTTAGAGATGGCTGAGTAACGACCAGCTGAGTAGAGGAGGAGTCTGACCATCAAAGTCTGTTTTCAACTGGGGTGCACAGAGGTACCTTTGTTAAGCATTTAGTTATCATCACATTCACAGTGGATCTGTGCGTTATGAACATTGACTGAGTTCTGTGACAGGAGAAAGGCTTGATGCTTGTGAGGAATTCCAAGAGCTCTGTGGAGCAAACGTCTTTCCTTCCTTCTTGGTAAAAAACCCCAAGCAACCAAAAAAAACCCAAAAACCCCTTAAAACCCACAAAAGGCACACACAAACCCAACTAACTTCTGGGAACGTGAAAGTACATCAGAGTACAGTTTGAGTCATTTTCTGTAGTTTAGCTAAACATTAAGGAACAGGGAATTAGGGGTTTTAAAAGCTACATTGTTTTGCATTGGTCCACTTACTGCCTACTTCGTTTTGTTGGCACCTTTTTGTGGAGGGAGACAGTGGATTAAAATCACAGGACAGTGAGGTTAGATTCTGTCATCTGAAGCACATGGAGAGTCTGAGACAAGGATGTAGAGCTTCCTCGTGCTTTAGTTTGAGCCCCTAGCAATGAACAGTGCAGTAATTACATTAGTGGAGATTTCTGGTACTGTTTATCCTGCATAAGTGCATATCGATATGCAGTACGACCGTGTGTATATACAGGCTCTGGTTCTGTTCCCCTCTACCCTCATCATTCAGTCCATCTTCCCAGTGGAATTTTGTTCCACATGGTGTTCCTCTCAAGGAAACTCTTTTTCATGTCTTTGTTTCATAGTTTTTCTTGACCATTCAAAAGATAGAGCTGTTGTTTGTGCACAGGACAGAAAACAGCCACCTACTTGCTTCTGTGCTGCGTTTGCCTTTAGTAGATGAGGAGCCCCAATGACTCACAGTGCAGAAGCCCAAGAATTCAAGTCCTTTGGTAGAACCACCTATTTCCTCTCTGCTCTTCGAAGTCTTAGTGTGGAAATTCCCGTTTAGTGAATTGTTTAAGCATTCCAGGACTCATTCCCAGCCTGACCCATGCTTGAGCACCCAGTTCTGAGAAGGTCCCACTGGAGACAACCCCAACTCTGAAAGTCAGAACTAACACCTGAGACGGAGAGAAAGGTCATTTATATCAGTGTGTTCAATACATTTTTAAAGCAAGCCTAAAATTTTGTCTCTATTGTTAGCTGAAAGGCATCAGCTCTGCAAAACTCATGTCACGTGTGACACTTGGGTACGTTACCAGACTAAACCAGACCACTTTGGTCTGGAGAGGTTTTTCTTCAGTGCCTGACAGGTAGCATTTTGCAGTCAATAGTTTCAGCTTCCCTGAGCTGAATGCATCTGGCAGACAGACATAATCATGGTGTGAGAAACAGCAGATCTGTTGTGGGAAATAGGGGGCAAAAATCCTGCTAGACCAATCTGCAACACAACAAAAGCTCTCAGCTGGTTTGTTTTCCTCTGCTTACTTATTCCTGTAAAATGGGTTGCTTAAGCTTATTTTGAACTAGGCCTAATCAAATGCTGACCCTGCCTGCAAGAAATGTTTGTCTCTATCAGCTACATGAGCATTTTGAAGCTAATTTTGGTCCCTAATTTATGGCTCTCTGTGTGTGATGATAAATGCATCATGTCTCTTGGAGAACCATTTGTTAAGGCTGACAATAGTAACCACCAGGTATGTGGTAGGTGGAGTTGTTTGGAGTCTTTGCCATCCTTTCTAGGGAAAATAATTTATGTACTTCTTCAGACCAAGAACTTCATTAATGACCTTCAACTGCATAGAAAGAACGGGAATACACCAGGGAACGGAATTCCCAAAGCACAAACCCCATATCCATTGGCTGAGGCAGCAAATGGCCTGGGAGAAGGGGGTTTGCAGAGGTCCAGAGCGGTGCTTGCTCCTCTCAGTAGAAGACTAAACACAACCACCAGGCAGTGACACTGCGTCATTCTGCAGGTGAGAGGACTGAATATTCGCATGACTTTTCTTTCTTATCTGCTTCCTGAGGGCATCTGAGCAAGTTCTGTTAAATGTTTGCATTTTGTCCTCTTCCATTCTCAATGCTGACATTTTGTTTACCAGCCTTCCCGCAGCCAAATTTGTGTCCACTGACCTAACACTGTCCTTTGCCTGCCCCCACTTCCCTCCCAGTTGCCTCAGAATTCCAGCATTGATTTCCATTTTAAAACCAGGCCTTTCCCTTGGAGCAGTTTACAGCCTGGTACCTGGATATTGCTTGTTTGAGATCTGTTTTTCTATTGCTTTGTCAGCATGTCCAGTCCCGGGTAGTTTCATATGGCAGCTTCTCTGGTTTGGCAGGGATGGGCCCTGCCTCCCCTCTGTTTTATCAGCTGCCTCCTGGTTGAGACTAATCAGGCCATACAAAAGCCAGCAGGCTGGCTGATGGCCAGAGATGCCAGGAATCAAAGACTCTTAAGAGACAAGTCATTTCCCCCAGTTGGTTCCACAGCAAGGCACAGACCAGAGGAGACAGGGTAGGAGAAAAGGCTCCTGGTAAGGAGGATCACTTGTTTGCCTGTTTCTGTGCTCAGGGAAAAAAGGAAGAACTGAGGTTAAAGAACTTAAAATCAGCCTTTCCTGAGACAGAGGTCCTGGCAGCTGTACTCCTGCCATGTGAAGACCTACCCTCAAGGCCACTACCTTGTTGTGCCACCCACTGCTGAGCTGAGACCTCGCTGCTCCAATGGAACAACCTGCTGGCAAACAGCTGTTGAAGCCAGTTGGGACTCCTGGAGGAGGGAGGAAGAAATAAAGGGCTGCAGGCACTTTTTTTTTAACCCCTGTTTCACTCCTCAGCTTGCAATCCTCTCTCATTCCTTTATAGCTGAGTGAGGAATGAAGCTGAACCACGAGAACTGATGGCAAATACCAAATGAAGGGTGTGGAGGCAAAGCTTACCCGATTCTCAAACATAGGTAAAACACACACCCCATGTGTGACCAAGTGACATTAACGTGATCCAAATATAGAGCTTCAGGAGCTGCACGTGTGATGCTGAATGAGCAAAGGAAAGGATTGTAATATCTCTCTGGGCTATCTAAACTGCTGTGTCTAATTTTGGCCTCCCTGGGTTTCTGGAGGTTGCTGTTAGTGAAAGTCAGCTGTGTGGTGGTGGGTGGAGCAGTTCCCTTCTTGGCAGCTCAGCCCGAGAAAGCTGCTGCAGCACAGGCCATCTCCCACCTCGAGGGCTGCTGGCCAGGTGGGCCAGCTGGATGCCAGCAGAGGAAATTATAGAATCCTTATGGTTGAAAGGAGTCTTTAAGATCAAGTCCCACCATCAACTTAACACTGCCAAAGCCACCACTAACCCATGGCCCTCAGCACCACGTCTGCCCATTCTTTAAATACCTCCAGGCATGGGGGCTCCACCACTTCCAAGGGCAGGCTCTTCCAGTGCTTGGCAGCCCTTTCTCTGAAAATTTTGTTCCTAATATCCATCCTAAACCTCCTCTGGCACAACTTGAGGCTGTTTCTTCTTGTCCTATTGCTTGTTACTTGGGAGAAGAGACTGACCCTGCAACCTCTGCTGAAAGGAACCTTTCAATAACTTTCTCTTTTCCTGTTATGCCTTCAGTGTTTAGATGGTGCAAGTACAAATCCTGCTAATCCCAAGGAGCCTTCAGGTGCCATTTGGAAATATCTCAGCAGTCTTAGCCTTAGATGAGCTTTAACTTGCAGAGTTGTGCAGCTGCTGAGTGGCAAGAGACAAATGAAGCTTCAACTATTCCAAATCCGGCCCGGCAAGAGCAATGTGAAACACTGGGTCTGCTTATGGGCACCAACTCGAACATAAGAAGTTCCATCTAAACATGAGGAGGAACTTCTTGCCTGTGAGTGTGGCAGAGCCCTGGCAGAGGCTGCCAGGAGAGGTGGTGGATTCTCCGTCTCTGGAGACATTCAAACCCACCTGGACACGTTCCCGTGGGACCTGCTCTGGCAGGAGGTTGGACTAGGTGATCTCCAGTGGTCCCTTCTAACCCCATCTCATTCTGTGATTCTGCTTAACTTGAAGAATTTAATCTCTGTGTCCTCTCTTGAGAAGATTCTTTTGTCCTTCCATCTCTGTTTAGGAGTCTTGGATCTAAAACTCTTGGAGCACAGTTCAGAGACTTGATAAACGATTGTCCTTGCTTATCAGCTGAGACACGTGATGCACAAAGAAAGCACCCCAAAGATGCTTTGGTAGCCCAGCATGACTCAGTGCATTGCTAAAGACTCTGCTACATCAGAGCCTCGAGCTAGCCCGTGGAAAACAAACTATAACTTAGAAGGAGGTTCGTTTCAGAAGCTGATAGAGTCTGGGAGCATTCCAGAATTGCTTTAGTTTGCCTCTGGGAAGGCTTGAGTACCAGTAGCTTGGGAACAATTCAGTGACAGCAACAGCTTGTTTCTCAAGGATTTAACTCTGTATTTGTGGTGCTTGCAGGGATAAGGCAATAGCTTCTCCTGATCATTTTGAATAAATGTTTCATGAGCACATAAATAGCTAATGTAAAAGGAATTTAAATGTGTTATCCAGAAACGATTCGCTCTCACCCAGTCTGAAGTAGGAAGTGAAGAGGCAGCAAAGGCTCCCTGTAGTTAAAACTGCAACAAGCAGTGAGGAGCCTCTGCCCAGGAGGTGCTACATGCCATTGGGCTGGCCAAGCACAAACATCCCGACACCAACCTTTAGTGCCATGAGCTGCCATTGGCAAATCACAGTTAAGTTACCTTTTAAAATGATACCCTTAACATCAGGCTTCTGATTTATTCCCTCCTGTTCAGAGTCTTCCGCCTCGGAGAGATGATACTTCTCATCAATCAGGCCTCTTCCCACCAGGGCTCAATGTACCGCCCTGCTTAGGCCAGGAACAGGGAGGGAGCAAACCCCAGACAAACACTCTGAGAATCTGTCAGTGTATGAAGACTGGAGTCTTCTGAGAAGGCGTTTAGGACTTCAACCAAGTAATTGTATAAGCAGGTGGAATAACCACTGTTGCTTCCCGTCTCCAAGAAGGAATTCGATCTCTAATCTCATACGGCATCTTCTAGTGGCAACAGTAAGTGTATTCGGTGGAAAAGAACACGCTTATTATGGGTTTTATTCATTTTTTGTCTTATATGGCAGCATTTATTTAATTTTGAACTGTACAGCAGGGTCAGGGCCTCTTTGCACTCATGAGGGACAGTCGCCACTGAATTTGTGATAAATGAAATGATGTGTGGACAGAAGAAGACAGAGAATTAACAGTAGAGCTAAGTCATGCTGGTCAAGTCAATCAGTTTAAGTATTCTGGCATCAGAATCAGAAATTGATACCCCAAATTAAAGTGTTTCTCCCTGTTACAAGACCATTCTTTCTTTGTGGACATAACCAAGAAGAGAACAGTACTTGTACCCGGTCTATAATAACTGCTTTTGCACCTCACTGAATCTGAAGTAAAAATGAGCCAAAGAAAGAATGGGTAGGATGTTCAATCTGTCAGGTCACTTAAAATGTACATCTTTTTAACTGGGGAAGCAATTCAGATCATTAAGGGGAGTAATAGTAAAAAACCTCCAGATAAAGCAACTTTTCTCAGGAACACATTTATCCTGAAACGGGGAAGCTGCAGAATTGGATGAATTAGATCATTCACAAAGACCTTGTTGAACTCGGTGCCCGGAAACCTTCAGGAATTACAGGAGTGACCTATTTTGATTTCACTGGAGGATGAAGTAGCTGCCTCCTCAGTCACCTTTGTACAGAAGTTGTCCTGATTAACAGGGAGCAGCTGGAGCTACTGCTAAACTTATTGCTACTGGAGGAACTTCTTTGTCAATGCCAGCATTTGCATTTAAATGAGGAAGTCAGACACCTTGAAGTGTGGCAGTGGTGCATTAATCACTGCAGAGAGGAAACAGCAATTCCTCCCCAGTTCTGCAGCCAGGGCTGGAATATTCACCTGCGAGAGATTTTCCACCTCGTTCCTTAAGCTGTAATCCAGAGACCCTCAAAATAAAACTCAATTCCGGTGCGACAGACCTTGCCCTCTACTCAGGCAACAAAATTCCAAGCTATCCTTCTTAATTTTGGTAATTGTTAAATGACAGGAGGCCAAGTTCAGAGAGAAAATCTTCAACATCTCAAGGCTTTCATGAGAGCAATTTGTTCAGAGCCTCGGGAAGTTTAAGCCCAGGCCATCCATCCTCCTCTGCTTTCACCAGTCTGAGGTAGTTTGATGAAAGCAGTGATTTCTTCTTATTTTCAGCCCTGCTTTGTTGAAAGAATGTAATCATTCTAATGCCTGTTACAAATTTTAGGGAGAAAACAAATCAACAAAACTCCTCCAAACTACTTTTAAAGTAACTCATTACCAAAAGGTCTTATTTTTTTTTAATTTTTTGCTAGCCAGTGATTGTAATTTGAATTCTCACAGCCAAGCTGCAGTTTTTCATCAAGGACCAAGGTACCCAAAACCACCCTGTGGACTGGTTTGTATGAACTGTAAATGCCTTTCTGCTGGTTACCAAAAGAGATCAGAACTGTTGTTTTCAGATTTTATCTAGCAAAGTTCACAAAACTCCTTGTTTCTCTTAACCCTTGGGAGTGAAACGTTATCAGGTCCCGGGAGGGCGCAGCGTAAAGCGGTGACAAATGTGACGTCCCGATGGGGGTTGCAACATGGCTAGAAGGCAAAATTTTGCCGAGCAAGTAACCAAAGAGTGACCATTTGAACTGTATACACCAGAGCACCTGCAAGTTTAGCATCTGACATGTAAGGTCTTCTGGTCTGTTCATTCCTGTTTCTTCATGATCACCACGTGGAGATCCCTTGAGTTGAAGCCATCGAAGCAGGTGTTAAAGCCCTGGTGCTGTGCTGACTTTGCATGTTCTGGGAATTCTCCCTTAGGGAGAGATGCTGTGAAATGTAATTGTGTCCCTGGAGACAAAAGGCTGTGCAGTGATTTATTTAACACTCTAGATAGTACAATGAACCCAATTGCTTTTTTACCTCTAAGAACTTGGCTCAGATGTAACTCCACATCATGGTAATCTAAACGTTGCTCTAAGGTGATGATGGCAGCTTTTCTCAGTAGATTAGGGATAAACTTGATGGGCATTGTCTAGTGCTCAAGAAAGCTAAATGCCAAAGCCAGGAATAAGGAGGATAAGTCTTATGAGGATGGATTGAGGGAGTTGGGAGTGTTTAGTTTGAGGAAGAGGAGGCTGAGGGGAGACCTCATCCCTCTCTACAACTGCTTGAAAGGGCATTGCAGAGAGGTTGGTGCTGGTCTCTGCTCAGGGGCAATGAGCGATAGAGGGAATGGCTGCAAGCTGCAGCAGGGTAGGGTTAGGCTGGCCATGAGGAAAGAGTTTTTCCCAGAGAGAGTGGTCAGTCAGTGGAATGGGCTGCCCAGGGAGGTGGTGGAGTCCCCATCCCTGACTGTGTTTCAGAGTAGATTGGATGTGGTGTTGAGGGATCTGGTGTAGGGGAGAACTTGTAGAGTAGGGCTGATGGTTGGACTTGATGATCCCAAGGGTCTCTGCCAACCTATATGAATCTATGATTCTATGATTCTATGAATATTTCCACCTAGATGGCTAAAGTGGTTTTGAACTCTAATGGGGGGTGAAGGGAAGAGGGCTGAGATGGCACCTCTCCATTTCCCGTGGTTTAAGGCACGTGCCCTTAACACCGAGTCCACCTTCTCCAACAGTTCTCCAGACTCCTTTTCTAATGCCCTGTAGTCCTTCACATAATCCCTATCTTTGAAGAGCTCCGGATCTGGGATCTATGATGGAAGTGGAAGTAGCCCCTGCTGTCTGGATGCTGCAGGTGTACACAAAACAGGTTTTGGGTGGAAATCACAGTGCTCAGTTCTCCACCAGAGTGAAACCTGTGCTCAGGCAGCAGCCAGGCATGTCTGAAGGAAGGCAGGCTAAAGCCCATAGCGTTCAAATCCAACCCCGCAGGAAGCGAGATAGCATCAGCTGTCCTGTGCTCTGTGGGGCTTCGGGTAATTAACTGTTCCAGAAAGGAATGGCAAATCCTGACTGTTTGCAGAAGGGATTTAACATCTCGGAGTGCATGGGCTTGTCCCAGAGATTTAAAGAAGTTTCTGCAACTCCAGTAGAGTCTCTCCAGCAGAGAACTTTAACACTAACTTGGGAATGGATGAGGCTACAGTACGCGTTGTCCTCTCTAGAGGGAGGAAGTTCATTTCCAGCCTCTGAGGCCCATTAGAGCTCAAAATTCCAGATGGCCCGTACTTATCTCAGTCAGCTTCAGTTTCTCTGCTTTACTCAACGTCTATTTTAAGTCATTCCATCTTTGAGGAAAAATTTCCTCCGGAGTTTCACCAATGAACCCAATGAACTTCCATCAGAACAACTCTGCCTGTCGCCAGGTTGGATTCCCAAGGATTTTAAAGTCTTGTAACTTATTAATAGGACACAAAACCCAAAGGGATCTCACACACTATCCCCGTGCAGGTCTCAGCTAAGTGAGATGGTGATGACTGGAGGAAATGCTAGAATAAGCACTAAAAAAAAGCAACAGCTGCTCTACAGAGAGAGGCACTGCTTATTAGCCATCTTCCTCAGGGCATTTTAGTTTAATTACATTTCTTTTTACTGGTTAAAATTTTGATGAAGTAAATTTAGAGACTTCTGTATGTTTTTTTTTTTTTTTTCAAAAACTCTAGATCTCAATTATCAGGCTTTGTCAAGACTTGGGACTTCAAAGGCCAGGCCAGGGTAGTTTAGAAACTTTGATAAAGCAGCCCACTGTAACTCTGGAAAGCTCCAGGTTCCTCCTGGACTTGGACTCCGCCAGTTCAGCAGGTGTTACAACCTACTGTTCTTTACTTTGCCTATGCTTATCTTAAACTTGTATTAATTAGTTTAAGAATGCACTTTTAAATCCCATCCCAGAACATGAAAATAAAATGTTATACATCAATTTTCTGCAATTCAGAAAGCAATTCTGGGGAAAAAAGCCACACCAAAACCAACAAACCCGAGTCCCCTGTGAATTCAGGGCCTCCAAAATGATCCATTGGTCATTTCAGGTACATTTTTGCGTTCAGCCTATTTTGGACCTCAGGGTTTGCAGTGGTGATCCAGCTCCACCAGCTCATATCTCATCAACTGATCATTTCTCTTTGAAGAGGCAGATTGCTCTTAGTTTGATGGAATGTTTTTAAATTAACCAGGAATTATTTCCTCAACTCTTAGATATTGAGGTAGGTCCCAGATCACAGTGACCTGGTTTTCATAAACTATAATCACCATTTCCAGAGTTAGGCATTTTATAATACTTTATGATAAAAAACAGACTCCCAAACATAAAGATCTTCTGAAATAAGAAATTATTTCCTATGAGCTCAAACCTTTCCTTCCTCCCTGCCCCTCTGTAGGAAAGCCCTAGAGCTTTACAGAGGTTCAGGGGTGAGGTTATCTTCTAATTTACTTTTTTGTTGTTCATAGTAACTTAAGCACCTGCAATCTTGAAAAAGAAGGACTTTTAGTCACAGAAAGGAATTATGATGGTTACCAACCTGGATAATACAACGTTTTGTTCCCCCCAGAACACTACACCCACAGATGTAGCCTAGAAGAAAGGCAAAGCAAGGCCTGGACCTGGGGAAATTGGGTTATTTGCTTCTCCTCCTCTTAAAGCCATCGTCCTGGAGGATGCTCGTGAAGGAAGAGCTGGACTTTCTAACCAGTTCAGCAAAAAAAATCCCCAAAAGGCATTTCTAAGCTTATAATTTCACTCCTACTTGTTTTCCCAAAAGTTTTATAAGAAACAGCTAGAGAACTTCTGAAAGACACGAAGCTCCCGCAGCCAGGAATTCTTTGGTGTGCGTCCATCCGCACTGTCAGAGCTGAGGGGAGGGTGGGCTGGAGAGCTGCCGTACCGGGTGGGTGGAGTTGGTTTGAAAGTGGGCTAAGAAACTGAAGGGAGAGGCTAAAATTCACATTTCTACCTTTCTTTCTCCTTTTTAAAATTGATTTTTACTTTTTTTTTGGTCCATTTAGAAACAGGTATCTAGGCTAGAGCAGAAGCAGTAAGGGAGCAGAACGGATACCCTGGTAGGCCTGTTGTCTTTCTCCCATTTCTCCACTCTTTTTCTTTGCTTCTTTTAAATGTTCCTGTCTCTCAAGAAGGACTATCACCTGCCAGCTCCTTCTTTTGAACTGCCAGACACTAATCTCAAGTCTGGATCACACTGACTCATGGAGGGAGATAAAATTATCACCCTTGAGTCACTTGCCTGAGCAGTGACCTAGTGGGACAGGAGCCCAGCTAGGTGGGTGCTGAAGGACCAGTTGTTAAAGAGACTCAGTGGGGTGATGGAATCAGTGTATGTTAAATTAAGCATGCAAAGCTACAAAGCTAGCCCCAGCAGTTGGACAGGAGTCATTCTGGTGGCTATGGGACATTCCTCTGTGCTTGGTCAGGCTGGACCTGGAAGCCTATTGTCAAAAATGCTCCTGTGCTTTTTATTTTGTGATTTTTTGTCCCGTGCCATGCTCCCATAGACTGCCTGTACCAGTTTGCAGGGCTGTGCCTGCTGTCCCAGGAGAGCAAAGCGGGTCTGGTGTCCAAAGATCCATGCCCTTGGAGCTCTCCTCCCTTTGTCCTCAAGGGAGAGCTCTGCCGGGGCTGCAGAACTACTTTCACTTCTCCCGTTTCACCGTTAGGTGTCTCTGACCGATCACCGTTTCTCCTCGGCGGCACTGCGGCATCCCTGCAGTCGGGGTCACGGTGGCACCTCTGGAGAACTTGTGGGGCCTGGGAGAGGTGAGCAAAGCACGGAGGGTTCCTGAGTTCTTCCCCTGCCGAGCAGGGGGGAAGCAGGGGGGAAGCAAAGGGGGACAAACAAGCAGAAACTTGTTTGCCGGGCCCAGAGTCTTACCCTAGGTGTGCAGTGGTTGGCTCTCTCTCCAATAAATGCTTCTTTGCTTAATGCTAATTTGAATTTGGCTAGGGAATGCCCTGAATATAAGGAATGCTAAGGGTGATTGTTTTTAACATAGCACCCAGCCACTTTTTGGGTATGAGTTTGAGTATGTCTGGATGAAGTTTCCTGCTTACAGCGATTGCCCTGAGTGCAGGAGCAGCAGAACCTGCTTATCAGGGAGGAATAAAGGGAAAAAAAGAAAAGAAAGCAGGGTTCTGGGCAGGATTAACGATTACATTTTGCTTCGTTATCTAGAGCTAAGGCAGGGCTGCTTCTTCTGTGCCTCATGTGGGGAGACATTGCTGTGCTGTTGGGGGACAAGTCCCCCGGTCCCTCCTCCTGTTTGCCTGGTGAGGCTGCTGCTCTGGGAAACTGGGTGCAGGGTCTACAGTGGGATCCAGTTGGGTGCTGGAACCCCCCCCAGTTGGTGATGGCAGTGGGGGGGAAGGGAAACTGGGTGCAGGGTCTACAGTGGGGTCCAGTTGGGTGCCTGAACCTCCCCAGTTGGTGATGGAAGGGGGGGGTGGAAGGGTAACTGGGTGCAGGGTCTGCAGTGGGGTCCAGTTGGGTGCTGGAACCCCCTCCCAGTGGGTCAAAAGGCTTTAGAGAAAACAAGACATTCCCTTTACACATGTGATCCCACAAACATTCACCTCTCCCTGCCGAGACCGGGGCTCGTCAGATGGCTTAAAGCCCACCGGAGTCCTGTTGGGTAAGTGCCGGTACTCCGGTGGCAGATCTGGGGATACAGCTTCCCATCCCTGAACTGCAGTCCCTGTCTCCTCATGGAAACAAACGTGGTTTAACTGTTGACACGTGTGCTCCGGATCTGGCTGCCTTTGTTTCAGTGGAGACCCGTCAGCGGAGCAGCGGTACACGCTGCACGGGTTGGTAACACGCCTCTGGGTACAGGTCAGCATTCATCTCAGTACTGACAGCAGTTATTTTCAGGAGGGCTAACAGAAGGAGTGACAATTGTGACATTTTTTTTATTCTCCAAGCAAACAGGGAAAACAAATTTAAATTATTATTTTTTTTTTAAGTGAAAGAAAATGGGAGGAAATCTCTATTAAAAAGAGTTACCAGAAATGCACATTCTGGGTGAATGTTGCCCTTATGGTAATGTTGCTGTTTGCCTTTGTAATCAGGACTATTTTTATATAACCCACTGCATTCTTTTGCTCTTTGGTTCTTCAAATGTTGTTCTCACTGTTTAAATCTGTATGTATGAGACCATATATATATGGCTGCATACATAGTAATGGAGAGTCGAGGGCAGAAAGCTCTGCTGTGCAGAAGATAAGAGATTTACTATTATTCATCTGTTAAAATAAGATGATAAAACAGTCCTAAAGAAGGCAAATCCATTTTATTCCATATGCCTGTGTGCCATTCACCTTGGGAAAAATGAAACAGAAGGCTCTTGTGATTATAAAAATAGCAGAGAAGTAGGATTGCTGTGGCAGAACTTAAACTGGTGCCGCTGTAATTCGAACCCACCCTTTTCCTTTTCCATCTAATATTTCTAATTTACAGTCCAAGGAGACTATAAATACTTGGAATTGTTTATCAGGGAAGTCATCACCAGAATGGCCACCTCATGGAATTAGTTCCTAATGAGATTATTAGTCCTGTGTTTATTCTGTGGGCTCTGAATAGCGGACATAAACTTAGACGTTGTTATTTTGCTGTCAAGATTGTGTCTGAAGCTCGTTTTCTTTTCCAAGACTTTAAACCTAATATAGGAAAGCTCCCAGAGAGTAAGAGGACTATTTGTGTTGTAGAAATCTTCATTATGCGCTGGGGAAAAATGATTTTGACCCGGTTGGCAGCTGCCTCCCTGCCTTGTAATAACCAGAGAAATAAAATACAGCAGAAGAGTCAGGAAGAGAAGTTGGTTTTCTCTTTCTTTGATGCGTTTTCACAGAGTCTTGTTCTCAATGTGCTGGTTTCACCTAGAAGAATGCCAGCGAGGGGAAGCCTTTGATGGATGAGCAGGGCTCTGCAGGAGCAGCGTGTGAGGATGGTGATGCTGAAGGGGAGCACCCTAGTGTGTGACAAAGCCTCACGATGAGGCTTTTCAGCAGTTCAGATGAGCCAGCGATGAAAGGTTCTGTCTCCACGTCAAATCCCAAGGGAAGTTTGGCAGAAGCGGTGTCTAATTCCTCAAGCAGCAGTTTGCAGTGCTGTGGCTCTTTAATACATTTGAGTGGGCTATGGATTTTTTTTTTACAGTTGATCAGAACACTTTTTAGTCCCAATCTGAAAACTGGGTACACTCAGCACCCCGTTAGGTGACACTGGGACGTTGGGGGCTGCGGGGAACAGAGGAGCTGCCGCGCTGTATGAGAGCTCTGCATCTCCCTTCCATTAAAGTGCCTCTGCCAGATCAGAACTAGCCACCTCAGGAAGGCAGGCGAGAGATCCTTCGAGGCACACAATCATAATTGAGCAGAGAGTTTATTTTATCAAATAAACCACCAACTGTCTGTGATTATGTGCTAGAGGTTGAATATTTAGTTGTCTTTATCCTTACTAATACAATTAATACCCTCTTCCCGTCTGACCTCATTAACCACACAGCGTTCTTAGTAAGAACCGCTGGTAAAGGACTACAGACCCAACCACCTCCAGAATCTCCTGGGCTAATCTGTGGAGCATGCTCTTTCAGGAGCACTTTGGTTCCTATCAGTGCTGTTCCGTGCTGGGTCACAGCAGATGTACCGTGTCACCCCTGCTCCTGGGCTGAGCTTTAACCAGCAGTGATTTGGTCCATCAGGTATTAATTAGCTTTGCAGAGCGTTTCCTTAGTCTTTGAAGGAGGTCTCACTGACAAAGCAGGATAAACAGCAATTTTTGCTTAACCAAAAATTCCCTTGGTTATTTTATTCTGTGTTGAGGTGTGAAAGCTCTTTGAAGTGTTTCTCTGTAGAGCTGAGCTATTGGAGAATCAGTTTCACATCAACAAAGAGCCCAAGATGACTTGTGTTCCTTTCTCCAGGGCCCGTTCCGCTTGCCCAGGCCTTGGCTACACAGAGAGCCAAGTTAACGGAGTCCTCAGCGATCCTCAAGTAATTTATTCAAGATGGGATTACATCTCTTTCCAGACACGGGTTAATGTCCATACTGGTGTAACACCACATCCTCCAGTGAGGTTTATATTGGTGTAAAACCAGCTCCTTGTTTTCAAAATCATGCTTTTCCTACCACTTGTTGATTGGGTTGTTTTATCATTTGGTGTTATTGTTTCCTTTAAGAATGAGCTTGGGACTAATTATTGCCTTTTAGTGTGGAGTTTCCCAGTAGCCTTTCTTTTTTTTTTCTTCTCTTTTTAAAAAATAAACCCACTGAGTTCAGTTACTGTGAGATGAATAGGCAGGGAGAGGAGATACCAGAAGAGATAATGTGCTCATATTTATAAAATCTTTGACAAGCTCAAGTGAGTTCTCTCATTAACCACTGGAAGGCTATATGGCTGCTGAATAAATTAGCAGAAAAAATAAAACCCACAGTCAATTAGAACTGCCTGGAACCAGGTAATATATTACTGGTCCTGCAAAAAGTGTTCCCCTTGGACAAATGGTGAGGAGAAGCTCAGCCAGAGGTGTGGTTCCTTTCTGCGGGGGCCAGCAGGGGATCAGGTTGTTACACTGTGATCTGCAGGGGTGGGGGAGGAAATCAAGTCTACGCTTCTTGCAAAGTTAAGAGAGTCCATTTACTCTATTTTAGCTCAGTACATTTGTTCCATTTAATGATATTTTAAGTCAGTTTTGAAATAGAACACACACCCCCCACACACACCAAGGGATCACTCTTTGGTGAAGGTGATGTAAGAATTCTTGGGGACTGAATTACCACAGTGGGTCTGCTACTGGGCAGGCTCCATATCACCAGGGATGCAAATCATCATACCCCGAGCTCTGCTGCTTCTCTGACCAAAAAGGTGGCCTTTTGGCTTTAAGGACTGTCTGTGGGGTGACTTTGGGGCAGCTGCTTGGGGAATTGTGTGTGTATCTGTGCGGTGACAGGGAGGATGAGGTGTATAACGGCAATGGAACTGGTGAGAGGCCTGGAGAATAAATCTTATGAGGATGGACTGAGGGAGTTGGGATTGTTTAGTTTGAGGAAGAGGAGGCTGAGGGGAGACCTCATCACTCTCTCCAACTGCTTGAAAGGACATTGCAGAGAGGTTGGTGCTGGTCTCTTCTCACGGGCAATGAGCGATAGAAGGAGAGGGAATGGCTGCAAGCTGCAGCAGGGTAGGGTTAGGCTGGACATGAGGAAAAAGTTTTTCCCAGAGAGAGTGGTCAGTCAGTGGAATGGGCTGCCCAGGGAGGGGGTGGAGTCCCCATCCCTGACTGTGTTTCAGAGTAGATTGGATGTGGTGTTGAGGGATCTGGTGTAGGGGAGAACTTGTAGAGTAGGGCTGATGGTTGGACTGGATGATCCCAAGGGTCTCTCCCAACCTAAATGATTCTATGATTTCACAACAATTGTTTGTGAAATCACCTGTTACCTGAGGACACGGGGTGCCATCTCACACCCTGTTGCTGCTGCTTTTAGTATCCAGCAGGTTGGAGTACCAGAGGTTTCAGAGAAAGGTGCAAAAAGTTGCAGAGAAGGTGGTAATGTAATAAGGCACTTTTGGGAAAGTTTCTCTCATGTATTCTGACTTTGAATCCCAAGGGCGCTCTGTTTCTCCTTTCATATTGTATATCTTTGACCCCTTCTAAATGTGGATCTTCTAATTATCCACACAAATGTTCAGTTCTCTTTTGGCTTTCACTAAATTCCTGCAGGTCACCAGCTCTGGCTCGTAATTCCATGAGTCACTGCTGAATATGCACAAATGTTGGTAGTTAGGACAGTCTGACCCTTAGCTCCCAGCACAGCAATGTTCCATTCCCTCTTTTAAGAGATTGCTTCAAAGAAACCCTTTCTCTTGGAGATCCCATGCAGTTTTGTCATTATTTGAAATGATAAATGTATTTGCCTTTCAAAAATGGTTTGGTGAGGAGGTGGGTTCACTGGGGGAGCCATGGGAATGCAATCCCCAGTATAAGCAGTGACAAGGGCTGGATCCGTGTCTGTTACTGCCCTGTTCCCCTCCCCAGACGAGCTCGTTTAAAGCCGCAGGTGTAGCTAATGCAGAGTAATTATCTTTCACTGCACCTGAGAAAAGGAGGGCTTGGCATAAAGTCACTCCTCAGCCGTGGTCAGACTGTTCTGGAAGACTGTTTTGCTCAGGTGTGTAGTAAAAGAGTTCATCTGTATTAATATTAATGGTATTTGTGGTGGTGGGGTAGTAGATCGCTTGTGATGTTATCCCTGTTGTATAGGGCTATAGCTAGAGGATGTAAGCCTTGTTGGGTGGCCTGTTATGCTCTCTCATCATTCATAGCTTCCCCTCGAAGCTTCTCACTTAAGTTCAAAACCTTTAAAATACTGATTAGGAGGTGCTCGTGGTTATTTAGGGACAGGGAGCTTTTTTTGGAGAGGTTTAGATCCCGTGCTCTGGTGAAAGGACTCTCTGACCTCAGACTGTTTAACTGCTCTTTGTTTCTGACAACTGATTCCCCCAGGCAAAGCCGGTGTTTGTATTATTTTGCTGAGTCTCTGCCTTTCCATGAGTCTGTGTGAGGAGACAATGACCAAGCTGCTGCACCAGAAGGAGCTGTACGTAGTGGGTCTCTTGCTCTAAGGTTTTGGTCAAACAGCTTCATTTGCTAAGCAGCAACTCCAAGTGTCTTGAACTTTTGATCTTGGAGGTATTAGTAGTGTGTGGAATGAAGGTGGCAGTGAATCAGGTACTGCACTTCAAGAGTAACTTTAATTAAGTATTTGAAAACTGTGTCCTTTTCCAGTGCTTTTCCGGCTGAAGCACTGTTCTCTATGAAATTCCTTCTAGAAAAGGGTAATTTTCCCCTCTGTGGAATGCAGCCTTCTCTTGAGCACAGTGTGGCTTGAATTACTCCATGGCAGTTTTTTGGGGAGAGTAGGTGAAGAAAATGGATTTAACCAGAGGTGCAGGAGGAGGGAAGGCAAACGAATCCCTTAGGATTTAATCCTGCAAGAGGCAAAAGGAAGTTCTTTGAAGTCACTCAAGGCCTGCTGGCTCATTTGGAGATCTATAAGGCCAGGAGGGACCATTAGGCCACGTGGACAGACTTGGTGTGTTACAGCCCTCAGAACGTGCAGGGACAGTAATTAGCTATGTGGAGCTAATTGGAGGAGCTGGGCCAGGGCCCAAGCTGAGTTAGGATATTTTGGTAAAGAGGGTGCAAAGCAGTGGCCACTGTCCTTCCCCAGCAGCAGATGTGCTGTGTGGAGCCCAATACCCAGCTTTCCTTCTTAATGCCAGGCCGTGACAGTGAAGTTTGCTGTGAACCTGGGTAAAATGGAGTCCCAGCTGGGTCCTGCTGGTGTGATGGGGCTTCTTAATCCCTTCCCTCTCTGCAACAGGAGTGGAGCTGGGGTTCTGTTTGAAAATTAGCAGGGAGCTCGTTGTACTCTGATTTATAAGCTAATAACCGTAACAAATCTGTTGGAGCCATTGACTGTCAGAAAGATAAACTTAGTGTTTGTAGACTTAATATTTCCAAAAAGTGCCTTTTTGGTCCCTTTTGCCACCTTTTTATAGCTCAAAAAGGATGTTTTGGTTTTCTTCCTTTGTTTCTGTTGTAGTTTACCAACCTGCCAGCTAATAAGATTTTGGGACAATCCAATTCTATTGAGAAGTTCAATTCAATTTTTTTTAATAGGAATTTTATTTGAACACCCTTGTTCTACCATAGCTGCCAGCAAGGAGCAGTTCTGGTGTTTGCTGGAGAAGACATTTCATTTCTTATTCAAGAGATGTGCTGGGTTTTAATCGTTTCCAAGAGCAGGAGTTGCTTCTCCAGTGACGCTGCTGTTCCAGCACAGCAGCCTGGAGGCACCCTGACAAAAGTGTTGCCAGGAATTGGTTTGCAAGCAAAGACAGTGAGGTTTTGTGTCTTAAACTGTGGAAGTGAAGATCAACCAGAATTCTCTCACACTTATTCTTGCTCAGTGTCCACTGGCCACCCAAGTTTGAATCACAGAATGATATGGGGTTGGAAGGGCCCTCTAGAGATCCCCCAGTCCAACCACCTGCCAAAGCAGGTCCACCCACAGCAGGTCCCACAGGCGGGTTTGGAATGACTCCAGAAACAGAGACTCCACCACCTTTGGGCAGCTCTGCCACCCTCACAGGGAAGAAGTTCCTCTTCATCTTTAGATGGAGCTTCTTATGTTCCAGCTTGTGCCTGTTCCCTCTTGTCCTGTCCCTGGGCACCACTGAACAAAGCCTGGCCCCATCCTCCTGACACCCACCCTTGAAGTATTTCTGGGTGTTGATCAGATCCCCCCCTCAGCCTTCTCTTCTCCAGACTAAACAGCCCCAAGTCCCTCAGCCTTTCCTCAGCAGAGAGGTGTTCCAGGCCCCTAATCCTCTTGGTGCTCCTCTTCTGTCCCCTCTCCATCAGTTCCCTGTCCTTCTGGAACTGGGGAGCCCAGAACTGGTCCCAGTGTTCCAGCTGGGGCCTACCCAGAGCAGAGCAGAGGGGGAGGATGACCTCCCTCCACCTGCTGGTCACACTCTTCCTGATGCCCCTCAGGATGACATTGGCCACCAGGGCCCATTGCTGGCTTATGGGCACGCTGCTGCCCACCAGGACTCCCAGTTCTAACTGCAGTCTTGAACTGATCAGTGTTTTTTGGAGGAGCCTCAGCTGAACATTTTATGTGAATGTGTTTGGTATTTCTGTGCTGTGGGTGGGTTTCTGAGACACCTGGCAGAGAGCACTGCAAGCTTCACAGAAGATCAGAAATGATGACATAATTAACAGAATTAACTTAATAAGATACTGCAAATTTTTTACTTGAGTTCCTCCTATTTCCAAATTCTGAAAGAAATAGTTTTAAGACATTCAGCACTTTCTGGACATACACTGTCCCATCTGCAGGCTACTTAGGGTTCTGTTTGCTCTTTGCCCCTGGTACACGTCCCTCTTGGCTTTCTTTGCCAACCTGAGTGCTCAGTGCTTCGGGAGCAAAGTTTGCATTTTGTATTAAACTCCTTGTTGCTGCAGTTGGCTGGTGACAGACTTTGCCACGTCCAGTGCTTGGTGGAAAACTGAGCACGTACCTTCTGCTGCTGCCGCCAGAGATTTCTACAGCGTCGGCCTGAGAAGTTCAGAGGTGCTTTTTTTCCGAGACACTGGGGGCTTGAGATGTGCCAATTCTTTTATGGAAAGGATATGGAAAAGGTTAATCTTTTTGGATTCACCTCTGCCTTGGGAATAAAGCACAGTGTAACGGTGCTTTCTGTAGCATTGGGTGAAAGAAGGAGTTCTCTGTGCCCCCAACCCTCAATGAACTCAGAAACCCCCAAAGACTCCAGGCTCTCTGGAGTCCTGTCAGGCTCTTGTGCATGAGCTGTGGCTGAGCTGGAGGTGTTGGTTGGACTGTTGGTTTTGTTCAGTCACCATTCATCTTTCTGGTGTCCTTTGCGTTGTTCCTTCCAGGGGCATTGCCCTTCCAGGCATAGGGACCGACCTGGTGTCCTGGGCACCTGAAGTCAGAAATAGGAAGTTCTTGTTTCTCTTTTTGCATCCTGATCACCCTTTTCCACCTCATAAATCACTGAAACTTTCAACAATAGCTTCTGTATTGACTTTTGGCACCGTGGCAGCCTGTTCCCACCGTTGGCCTTATCACTTTCTGGTTTCCTTGGCAGTTGTGCTGGCTGTACAGACATCAATTTGTGGGGGTTCTTGGAGGGAGACCGAAATCAGCCTCGGCATTGACTGGGTTGTATCCTGGAGGGTGTCACAGCATCTTAAGGCGGAATCAATGAGGTGCTGCTTCTCAGCTCTTTCTGCCAATGCTTTCCCATCTGGGCTGAGGGAGTTGAGAGCTGTCAGTGAACCACGGCTCCCGTGGCATCTGCCAAGATCCTCCTTCTCTGCAGCCCCACAGTTTGGGGCTGAGGTTGGGCTTTGCAGGCTGCAGTGCCTTCTGTGCTGTCTTTGCAATCTTAAACAGCATTTATCGCCCTGATAGCTTTGGAGCAGCTCCTTCTTGGTGATCTGTCACTCACGGTGCAAGACCTGAGAGTATGTTCTTACTCTTGATGTGTCACAGATTGCTGAAAGCTCCTTAAATTAAAGCCTGAAATGTTTACAGTGCAGTGCGTGTTTCTGAGCTGTGTTACCTGTGCCTGGCCAACAGGGATGTGGTGCAACGCTGCTCAAACTTCCAGCATCTTATTTTAATAGTGTGAAAACTAGGAATCATCTTCTTTGGCTTTTCCATGTTGTAGATGGGGGACGAATTTTGGCATGTCTGCTTATGGATATTTATGATAATCCATCCTTCCTTTTTGAGGCAGAGACAATGAGAACAATGTTATTGTCTTTCCTTTTATTCCTCAAGTATGGGGGATTTTTGTTTGTTTTTAAATAATACATTGAGAATCGGCCTGGGCAAATATCCCTATAGGTGCAGAGGCTTCAGTATGTGTGCCAAAATAAGGCAAGGTTATATAGGAAACCTGAGTAAACCCCCTCGGTGCGGGGTGAGCTGGCAGAGATGGTGCTGTGCCAGTGAACAGGCTTCCTCTGCACAGGGGTGTCTCCCTTCTGTTTGCTTTTCCATTCGAGTAGTGACGTAGCAGCAGCAGGTTCAGGCCAGGGAAGGTGTTCAGGGCTGGTTCAATCAGACCAACTGTTGAAATCCTGGCTGCTTCTCCAAATCCCTGTTCAGCACACCCTGCTCGCTATCTGGGATTCAAAGCAGCGAAGTGAGTGAAATCCAGTATAAAATCTGTAGCTCCCTGTGTGTAGGAACTGGAAAGGTGTTTTTACCTGGGAATGAATTTGTAACGTTTTACAAAGAAGGTCAGTTTTGTTTTGTTTCACAGAATCACAGAATATCAGGGATTGGAAGGGACCTTGAAAGATCATCCAGTCCAATCCCCCAATTTCCTCAAGTTTTCAATTTCCAAGTTTCCTCATTACAGAAATATTCCACAATCTTTGCCTAAAAGAATAGAAATAGAAGTTAAATGGGCTGAATGTCCCATGCTACTGCATCCTTGGGATAAGAATTACTAGGAAAATGGCTGGAACCACAGTTACACATAGTTCTTCAATTAATTATAATCATATATAAATAATTTTATTATATAATTAATCAAAATATTACAAATAATTGTAATCAGGATATTATGAGGGTTTAGTGGAGCTTTCAAATCTTTTTTTACACTGATGTTGGTTTCATCTTTGTCATGGCCGTGTGGTAAAGAAGATTAGTCAGCACAAAATGTTCATAAATGACCAAAATGTGTTCAAATACTAAAAAACAAGGTAACAGGTCTGAGGAACTTCCAAAATGGTGGCATATTCTGGATCAATAATGTTGTATACAGAGTTGAGTGATTGTGCCCCAGCCTGAATCAATGTCTTTTGTTCCAGCTGTGAATCTGGGGAGTAACTGTCAACATCTGTGGCAGAAGCTGTGGGGAAGAAGAGTAACACAAGATCACAGGCTGCTCTAATGCCTTCAAATTCCTCCCATCAACACTCAAATGAGGCTGACAGAGGGAATTTATTTCAGCATTTCCCATAGTTTATGTCTCTGTTAGTATCGTTTCTCAGCTGGTTTGGCCAAGCTGTTGTGTGGCGGATTTCTGAGCCCGTCTGTCAGGCAGCAGGGAGTTCAACTGGAGTGTATGGGAAGGGGCTGTCTTTCCTGTAGGTGTGTGCTGAGGTGGTTGAGATGAAACCTTACCTGTTTATGTTTTGGGGGTTGTTTGGTTTGGGTGTTTTTTCCAACAGACAAGTCAGTTATTCAGTTCTTTTTATGGATTTTCAATCCTAAGGACTTCAAAATTTTAACACTTTTTCTTTCTTTTCTGAAAAAAAATCAGCACCTATTAATCTGCTTCTGCAAATCCTTATTTAAAGGCCTTTTTCTCTAACAGACCTCAGGTTAACCCCACGGAAAACAAACTGTCCTGTCTGGAAACTCTTCCATCTAAAACAACTACAGAAGTCTTAGCAAGTTAATAAATCCATAACAAAAAACTTTCCCAATGAAGAACTGTGATCATTTTCCTGTCTGGGGAAGATGAGTCCTCATACTTAGGAGTGGTGTCTATTCTGACTTGATCATACTTGATGCTGCACTGAGGTTCGTAGATTCTGTGGGTTTTCTCAGCTCTGCAAGACACACGAACCAGGGATGATGAGTTGAAAGGATTTTGTGAATCTATACACATTTTTATCTGTGGCAAACGAAAATATTGAAATATGAAGTGTCTTTGTCACATTTTCAATCTTTCTGTGAGCAAATTACATTCACCAGTAAATGTAAATATTGGAGCTGTGTTAAACTTTCATTGACTATCTCTGCAATCCCTTTCATCCCTCGTTAGAATAGAGCCCTAGCAAGCATTCTTTGGAGGGCATATGTGACAAACTTCTTTTAGTTGTCTGGGAAATGGTTTTCTTTCGGTTTCATGCTAGAAATATTTCACATGATACTTCGTGTCACTTTAGGGGACTTAGATTTTAAGATAAAAGTGCAACACTAAGGAGTTTCTTCTTTGATGGGAGTTTTTCTTTATCTGCTACATATCTTATGCTCATTTCCTCCTAAGTATATAACCACCCTGCCAAAGGAAGGCTTTTCTTTGGAGATCTGTCACCCCATGCCAAAACTTCTAGTTTGGAGCTTTTAGGTTCTCTTCAACTCGGGGTCCTTCTATACTAAAAAGGCTTTTGGTGGTTCGTTGCTCTCGTGGTACCCTCAGGCATTTAACTCGCGCATCAGAAGTGATGGGAGCTGGAAAGTTTGGTTTGTGCCTGTTCCAAAGGCCACCTGTGCCATGGAGGGGCTCCCTTTAGTCTAGGACTCCCCCAGCCTCCCAAATTTTTCTGTGCCTGGGTGGTTTTGAGGTTTTTGTTTGGTTGGTTTGATGTTTGTTTGGGTTATGTTGTTATTGTGAATGCAGCTTATGAATTAAACACAGTTTAGTGGCTTGAAATACCAGCACAGATCAGGAGAGAATATTTTATCTATTAGTTATCTATTGCAACCAAACATATGCCTCATCCCTCCAGAGCAACAGTGAAGACCTACCCCAACCCAAATGGGGTTACTGGGAATGGTGAGACGATATCTGAAGTGTGGGAATATAAACAGCAGTGAATACTCTCCCATGGAATGCGGCCTATGCAGGATTTCTTCCCAGATGTCAGGCTTCCATTGAAGAGCCTTCAAAAACAAGGGGAGGGTCTTGAATCTGTCTTGGGATTTATGCTGTTCTTTGCTGGGCATTTTTCACATACTTTGACATAATTTGTACTGCACTTACAAAAGTATTTGCAGTCTCTGCCTGCTTTTAAAAAAAGTCGAGTATGCTCCCTGCATAGTCATTTGTTGTGAATTTCCTAAGCCCCCAAATACCCAGGGAGCCAGGGTACTGAAATGGTCAGATGGTCTTCTGCAGTTTGATGTCTTTAGAGAAAGTATATGGTGAGGATGACAACTGGAGGAAGACTAAAGTGGAAACCTCCCCAGAACCAGTAACAAGGCTAGCAAGAAGATCTAGGAACTGGGTTACGCACTGGTCTCTGATAGCGTTTTCCACGTTTATGCTGACAGTCAAAGACAAAAGTGCCTGCAGAGCTAGTTCTGCTTTCACCTTCTGGAGGGAAAGACCTGCTCAATGGGTGCTGATCAGACACTTGCCATTATTTGAATTGACTAAATACTGGTGGGTGGAGGTGGAGTGTAGGTTTCTTTGCTGTTAAGCGTTGTGCTCTGTGCAGGGTTACTGTTTACTCTGGGGATAACGGGGTCCATCCCCAGCAGAGGTTTTAGAATCTCACTTAAACCCTTCTTTGTTGTTTTGCCTCGTTAATGGCACTGTGTGGTGGTATGTTGCACCTTTTAGGAGAATGATGTACTACAGAACAACCCAAAACGTAGCTGTTTGGTATCAAGAGAAGAATATTTATGTTACGTGTTGGAAAACAAGAAAAAATACTCATTACCTTGTAAAGGATTGTGTGATCTTCCCCTGAGCATCTTCTTGTACTGTCTGAGGGGCACATGCCCGAGAACACTGTCAAGTCTTTAAATACCATTTAAAAAACCCAAAGAACCACAAAATGGTATGGGAATTTGATGCAGTCTGTGACAAACTGGAAATACAATGATGCACCAGCAAGAACCCCTGAGCAGGGGGTTCACTGAACCCCCCCCAGGCTTGCAGGGGTGGACGTCGGGGGGCTTGGACTGAAAATGAAAGGGGGACCCTTGTCCTTTACAAGCTGATGGGCTGCTTTGCTTCTTTCCTGCTGTGTGACAGACTGAACGTCCTCATCTTGTTAAGGTCTTGATATTGCATACCCTGCAGCGTTCCAGTTGTGTACAGCCTCCCCTGAGCATCCCTTGTGCTGTCACACTCACATCCATGCACAGGTCTCCTGCAGAATTTTCCACAGAAATCCCCCCAAACTGCAGAGCTTTACTCACCACTGGCTCGTAAATACGTTTCCAGGAATCTGGGGGTTTGTTTTGTTTTGTTTATTTGGTTTTTGTAGTTCAGTTGTTGGGCTCTTGCTTTCCCACAGCCCAACAGGAACATTGCTCTGGTGCTGTTTATGTGTACTCTCTTCTCAGCCGCTCTTTAAGTGCTTTTCACTATCCTTGGCAAGCGCTGAGAAACGTCTGCCATCAGTCCAATTTGAAGGCCCTGCTATTGGAAAAGGAGGACCAAAATGGAAGGAAATACTCAGCTGAGGAAAAAAAATTGGGAGATGATTGTATTTGTCACAACAACTTGTTGAACCTGCTGAAATTCAATGAGGACGAGTGTCAGTTGCTGCACCTGGGGGGGAATAACCCCCTGCACCAGCACAGGCTGGGGCTGACCTGCTGGAGGGCAGCTCTGAGGAAAAAGCCCTGGGAGTCCTGGTGGGCAACAGGATGCCCATGGGCCCTGGTGGCCAAGAAGGCCAATGTCATCCTGCGGGGCATGAGGAAGAGTGTGGTCAGCAGGCGGAGGGAGGTCATCCTGCCCCTCTGCTCTGCCCTGGGGAGGCTCCAGCTGGAGCACTGGGACCAGTTCTGGGCTCCCCAGTTCCAGAAGGACAGGGAACTGCTGGAGAGGGGACAGCAGAGGACCACCAAGAGGATGAGGGGACTGGAGCACCTCTCTAATGAGGAAAGGCTGAGGGACTTGGGTCTCTTCAGTCTGGAGAAGAGAAGGCTGAGGGGGGATCTGATCAACACCCAGAAATACTTCAAGGGTGGGTGTCAGGAGGATGGGGCCAGGCTTTTTCCAGTGGTGCCCAGGGACAGGACAAGAGGGAATGGGCACAAACTGGAACATAAGAAGTTCCATCTCAACACAAGGAGGAACTTCTCCATTTGGAGTGTGACAGAGCCCTGGCAGAGGCTGCCCAGAGAGGTGGTGGAGTCTCTATCTCTGGAGACATTCCAAACCTGCCTGGAGACATTCCTGTGGGACCTGCTGTGGGTGGACCTGCTCTGGCAGGGGGTTGGACTGGATGATCTCCAGAGGTCCCTTCCAACCCCATAGCATTCTGTGATTCACTGTAGGTGACATCCCTTCCCCTGTACCACTGTTGCTGAGCACTTGGCATAGAAACAGAAAGGGAGTGAACTTTCTGAAGGGCAAATCACGGGCTGTATCTGAGACTCAAACGGGGCCTGTGCAATAATCCAGGTATCAGCGCAGTTCGCACTGGTAGGTGTCAGGGGGGCTTAACCAAATCCTTGCTAGAAGCAGACTTTATTAGTGTCACAGTACCAATATTCTCCTGTCTTTGCCTAGATTGTCAGTCTACCATGAGTTCTTGCTTTCCCTTTTCAGATCTTTCCCCTTTATATCAGCTTGGATAGAGCAGTATGAACAGGGTTTTCATTTGCTGTTCTCTTGCTCTTTTTACTTAGTCGGGAGGTGATATTTAAGCTTATTAAACATTTGACTCTTTACTGAATGGGGTTAAATAAAAAAGAATATGGTAATCAGTCTTGTTTAAATAAAACAACTCCCTGACACCTAAACACTGACTGAAGTCTTGGGAAACAGATTATAGTTAATTGTACCGCTGTTGGTACAACGGGCGTGATTGAGGGCAGTACTACATTGCATTCCCTGCTGAAAGAGCCGTGCTTTGCTCCCATCTGGAGAGAATTTCTGGCTGTGCTTTAATAAGTAAAATTTATTCCTGGATACATCTGGAATCTGGTTTTCTGTCTTTATCAGCTGGGGATGTTCTTGCACTTCAGTCGGGGAGAATGTAGGCTATTGGAGATGAGGAGTGGAGAACTGCAAAATCACTGCTTCTCTGTCCCCATAAGGAAGTGCAGGAGCTGACACTGGTCAGAAGCAGGTACTTGACTCACAAAGCAGAGAAGCAGTGCAGCGTGGCCATCTCCAAAACTGCCCTTGGCACCATTGGAAGAAGAGAACACATTTTCTTCTCGGTTTCTAGCTTCACCTTTCTGGAAGGAAATAACGGTACAAAGGGAAGGGATGAAGATGAAGATGACTTCAGTTTCCCTTTGCAATCTTTTGGTGGGTTCCATTTATTACAAAATCCTGATGGTATCAGGGATCTCACAAAGTCAAAGAGGCATCAAGGCAAAACGGTGTTGCATCAGCACAGACAGAATTACAGTGGCAGGATGCTGAGTCCATAGATATCAGTGCGATGCTCTGATCTATTTATGAGTCACGATGACATGAGGAGGAATTATTGATGTAACCTCCAGTGCAGCTTGGAGTTCAGAACCAAACCATCAGGTAGACAAGATGTCATTTGTGGTGTCCAGATTTTTGATGGAGTTATTTTAGTGCTTGGGGGAATCGTGTTTTGGCTTCAGTCCAGCACCCTGTCCCCCTTCCGTGGGGTTGTGAAGTCATGTAGTGCTTGTGTGTAACTTCAGGGTGCTTTGCTGCTTGTCTCTTTGGGTAAAGAGAGGAAAGGAATTCTCTACACCCCAGATGTTTCAGTAGATGTGATAGAGGAAGCCCATTACCTTGATGCACCACGTTGGTGATTCTCACCCCTTTCCACCTGCTCTCCTTGCCTTACCCCTGCTTGTCTTTGTAGTTCTGCTCCGTGCTACGATGGCTTGTGACATTCTAGCTTGGGGCATAAACAGTGGGAAGCAGGATTTGAAAAATATACATGAATAAAAGGTCAAAACTCTCGCAGGAAAGAATAATTTTTTTATTTTTTTAAATTTTTTTTTTAATGCATAGTTATGAAAAGCAAATTAACCTTTGGGTTTTTGAGGAATTCACTGTGACAATGGTCCAGCTTAAAATAAACAACTGCTAGTCCAAGTCAAGTGCCCAAATATGCCCGGGTTGGCCCTGAGGGTCACCAAGTGTGAAGTCCAAGCTTTAAAAAGTCACTCTGGTATTGCTCATCCACAGCAGCCTGGAAGGGCAGGAGGCACAGGCCCACGAGGGCCTTGCAGGGCTAATTCTTTTTAGTTCAACAGGAAAACAAGGACTTCATTAGGCTCTTGGTCTCTTTGATCTTACCTGCTGTCAGGCTGGAATTTTTCTTCAGTGATGTTACAGTGCAAGAAAGAAAGACAAAAGAGAAGAACTATGAATTACAAAGTTTTCACAGTAACAACGGGGACAGGGAAAATCTGTGGAAAAAAGGAGAAACTTGGAGTCAATCAAGGAAGAGAACCATGGTCTTCTTTCCCCCACGTCACCTGGAGGAAATAAAATTCCCTCTTCGTTTGCGAAGGAGAAGTCTGGTTTTTTAGGTTTTCTAAAACTTATAAACTATAGTGATTTTAGAAATTTGGTCTGATTTGGGGAAATGGGCAGTTCACAGTGAATACAGTGGGCACAATCAGCCAATGACTAGTGTCACCACTCAGGTGTGGCAGACGGATAAACTATGCTATGGGAGAACTTATGGGAAGAAGGAGAAAGGACCTGCCTGGAAATCTGCTGGGTTCTCTTCTCAGCCTTCTAATGTGACACCACCCCACCCGTTACCTTCCTCCTATACCTCTCCCATGCTAGTCCCTGTTTTCTTCTTGAATTTGTATCACCTGGAACCACCAAGTTTGAATACTTTAAACAGATTTTCTGGTCTCAGGGTGTTCCTGGTGTTCCTCAGGGCTCAGTGGTGGGGCCTTTCCTTTTTAATATCTTCATTGATGATATAGATAGGGACATAGAAAACACTATCAGTGAGTTTGCAGATGACACCAAGTTGGGTGGGAGTGTTGATCTGCTTGAGGACAGGGATGCTCTACAGAGGGACTGGGATAGACTGGATAGATGGGCCAATGTTAATGGCATGGCCTTCAACGAGGCCAAGTGCCAGGTCCTGCACTTGGGCCACACCAACCCCATGGATGGCTACAGGCTTGGGGCAGTGTGGCTGGAGCTGCCTGGCAGAAAAGGACCTGGGGGTGCNGGGCAATGAGCGATAGAAGGAGAGGGAATGGCTGCAAGCTGCAGCAGGGGAGGGTTAGGCTGGCCATGAGGAAAAAGTTTTTCCCAGCGAGAGTGGTCAGTCAGTGAAATGGGCTGCCCAGGGAGGGGGTGGAGTCCCCATCCCTGACTGTGTTTCAGAGTAGATTGGATGTGGTGTTGAGGGATCTGGTGTAGGGGAGAACTTGTAGAGTGGGGCTGCTGGTTGGACTTGATGATCCCAAGGGTCTCTGCCAACCTATGATTCTATGATCTCCATGTGCTGCTTCTGTCAAACCAAAAGTCTTTGACGTTGTGTTTGCTAAAAGTGAGGGACAGAGAAGTTAGGTACCCGGGCTGAGACCTAAGAGAAGAGCTCACATTTCTTGGTTCTTGGTGTTGTTCTTCTTTCCCCAAAATTCTTTTCCAAGGCGTGCCACAAGAGTCCCTTCCACAAGTGTAACTCAAGCCCTGTGTGATTAATAATTCACATTCTGTGCTAAAAGCAAATGGGAGTTAATTTTGTATATTTGCCTCCTGCCATTTAATACGTCGGTTCCCCCCGAAGGAGGCTCGGCTGCCTGGCACACCATGACTCACGCCTTATATAAGTAACTCAAACATCTTATAGTTTACAGAGAAGAATGTTCTTGCTCATTATGTGGATGAAAGGAGATTGCTGCATTTCAAATGACATGTATAATTTAGACACTTATTTCTAGGACTGTTTGGAACAGGGAATGAAGAGAAACTAAAATGTTTGAAGTGACTTGAGTGCTTCGTAGTTCTTAATCTGACGAGCAAAATACACAGACCAGTAACTTCAAGACAGTGCTAATGGAAGAATGACTCCAAAACTCCTAACACAGTCTTTTTTTTCTTTCTAATAACAGTATTTATTTTAAGACATAAGTAGAAACTAGTATTTGTCAAAAATCTGCAAAGATCCCTTATTTTGTTCTGCCAGCAGTTGCCTGCTGTGCCACCAAAGCGAAAGCAGGAATGGGAAATGGTATTGGAGAGAGATGAGGCAGCTGGTGAGGAAGATGGCGTGGCTGCTGCATCTGACCATCGGTGGGACATGGTTTTGGTTTCTGCTTTTCCCTCAGCCTTCTCCAAGTTTGGCATTAGCTGCAAAATAAGGGCATGGAACTGTGGGGAGTTCAACTGTGGGGAGTTTGTTCAAGTGGGAATTCAGTAACATCATCGTGGCTGTGTACTGGGAAACAGTTCATTGTGTTCTTTTCAGAACGTTCTGGTAAGGTAAAGGAAACCCAGTTGCTGGAATTTTGCATCTCAGCAACCCCCAAATGCTGCCTGGTTCTTCACAGACTTATGTACTTCCCTGCCTTAGTGAGCATGAGTCCTAGAATGCAGAATTCTAACTCCATCTCCTCCCTCAGTCCCGTTTATTTTATTTTAAATATAATAGGACAGCAGTCCCTGCGTTTCACGGACTGCAGTTGGCAGCAGTTAGAGCTGTGTGTTTCCCCAGCAAATGGGGCCAGCAGTCTGAGATGTGTGTTTCCCCAGCAAATGGGGCCAGCAGTCTGAGATGTGTGGACCTTTCAAGCAAGCGTGGTGGTTGGGGTACCTCTGAGCAGCGACAGCCTGGCAGGCTGGGGTCCCCAGTTCTCAGCCCCCTGCAGAAGTTCAGAGGAGATCTGTGCCTTGTAAAAAGCTCTCAAAACTGTTGCTTTATTTATTTATATTCTGCTTCAAGGACAACACTGCTCAAGCCCAGAGATGACACAAAGGAGCCCTGGGCTGTATAAATATAGAATCTTTTTATTTTTTTTTGTTTTGGTTAATAGATACAGTACAATTTTTGACTACATAAGAAAGCGTTGTTTTCAGTGCATACATTCTTCAGACAGGACCAGGGCAGACAATCATTCCTTAGTGTTTGGAGTATTGCATGGCACTTAGTTTATTTTCTCAATGTCCCTAGTTACTGGCTTTTCCCAGTTTTCATTACCTGCTTTGACAACTCAAGGCCTAAGGAGAAATGAGCTGAGCAGTAAGGATGTGCTGGCTCATGTGGCACGGGATCCTCGGGCAGGACAAGGACAAGGGGACAGCACTTGGCACAAGCCACACAGGTCTTCCTGTGACCACAGCCCTTCTGGGTCATGTTTTCTTGGGGTCCCAAGTGACCCAGTCCAGCAAGTTTGCTTTTCTGTGGTAACACCATGTGAACCCCCCTCCATGTCGAGCGAACAGGCCAGCGCTTGGGCTCAGCACTCGGATCCTGTGCAGCGGCTGCCCCTAGACACAGTCACAGCCCCAAGTCCCCCCTGGACTGGCCTTGTGTGAGATGGTGCTGGTGGCAGTGCTTTGGCAAAAGTCTTTTGGATTTACTTTTTCTTTTGGTGACTGAGTATAAAACCAGGAAAATGGATCCCAAAGTTTGGCCACTACTATTTGCAGGGAGGGGCAGAAGAATGATTTCTGCCTCCTGTGTTTTCTGTTCACTTTATGATAAGAAAAGAATTCTGTCATCTGAGTATGATACTGACCCTGGCTAACCCCTGTCTTCAGGAAAAGCCTATAATGCTTCATCTTGTTGTGTAGCTATTTCCTAGCAGTGTTTCCCTGCAAACATTTCCCAGTGTTGACCGGTTGGTGGTGATGGGAGCTGAGACCGTTGAGCCAGGACTACACCGTTACAGCTGGAGTGGGGCCAGATCACATTTGTTAAAGCAGGAAGGGCCAGGACAAGGCAGTGCCAGTGCTCAACGTGGGGGGTCATTGAGAAGAGAAGTCACAAACTGGTGAGTGGCCACTTAGAGGCTCACACATGGAATAAACATTCCCGCAGAATGCAAGAGTGTAAATACAGAGAGAGAAGTGCTGGATGCTCAGATTATCCTTATCCTCAGCATTTGCCAAGCAGCATAACTGGAGGGGAAGGTTTTATTAGTGGGACGTCTTAAGCAGAGCAGAGTGTGCCTCCAGGCAGCCCTAGATGTTACACATCTTCTGTGGGTTTTGTTTGAGGCTGTTACTCAGACTGTAGGTTTTTATCTGACCTTCCTTGATATCCTGAGTGGAAGGTGTGAGCCCAGCATCCAGGACCCACCCTGTGAGGATAACTTGGAAGAGAAGCCTCATGGTTTGAAAGTGACATGGGTAGTCACCAGCTTTTGGTTCGCTCCAGATACCAGTATGGAAAAATCAGTAGGTTAAGAAGCTTCTCTTGTTCAGGGAAGGCCGCAGAGAGGCTTCCAGACAAACCAATATAAACTGGTTTTCCTGGCCTATATTGGGAAAAACTGTGATGTGACCAAAGCTTGCTCTAGATTATTATCTAGCTCAGCCTCTGCAAGCGCCGAATGCCCGGGAAGCAGCAGGGTGAAACGAGTGCTATACCTGATCCCATGCCAAAGGGACTGTGCAGAACAAATAGCAAGAAGTAGATGACAAGTAGAGAAAAGAGGAGACAGGAAACCAGACTAAGAACACCAGCCCGAACGGTAACCGGCCGGTGAAGGCACTTATCCTGGGCCACCCGTGTGGCAGGTGATTGCTGGGGAGAAGGCAGCACAGTTCTGTGGTGAGCTCTGGATTCTGGAGCTCTAATTCTCTGGGGTTACAAGAGGACAAAAACCAGTAGGAATAAGCACCGTTAAAGCAAACAAAGGTATGTGTTAATACCAGATAGCATTGAGCTCGGTCAGGCTAGGTGAAGCAGGTGGCTGACAGGAGTGAAGAATCCCTGAGAAGTCTGAAACAATAATAAACATCACATCATTGACACAATTTGGCCCCTTCTGCTCCTGTAGCCGATCCCCCAGCCTTCCATTAAAACAGGCAGTGGAAATGCCTCGCCTTCAGCAGGAGCTGCGGGGTGGCGCTGCCAGGAATGAGATAAACCTGCCAGATTCCTCCAGATCCCTGTTTCCCAACTGAAACTAAATAACGTGGAGAATAAGTGAGAGCCAGAGATACTCGGAGCCCAGAGGAGAACCGCTGTGAAATGGCACTGGTCGGGCACTGTAAACTGGAGCCTGGCCTGCAAGCGCTAGTGAAGTGTTTAGTCACAATGCTGAACTCTGGTATGTCTGCCTGTCTCTCTTTTTGACTAAAATGTTACAGTTTTTACCATATGAATAGCTATATTTGTTTCTACTGGGTAAACTATATACAGCACTGTAAGAAAAGAACAACAATTAAATTAAGGGAGAGAAGAGGACAAACAAAATATTAGTAAATAAAATAGAAGACATATGTTCAATAATACTTTTCAGGCAATAATTTTGCTTGTTACATTTACTATAAGGAGGAGAAAACTCTTTCACTCAAACTAAACACTGGAAACACAGCTGCCCAGACCTCACTTGCCATTTCCAGGACCCTTGGAGGCCATTTCCATGGGCTGGAGGGTGTCTGTGTCTGTGCTCCCTGAAGGACTGGCCATCGGTCTGGCTCAAGACAGCTTTGATATTGCCACTGCAGAGGAGACCTCAGCGTTCAGGGGGGTGTCGATGCCCCCATTGTTGTAAAGTGTCCTCAGCCCTCGAGCCTGGGCTCTGTTTCCCCATCTCAGGCAGCGCAGAGAGGCTGATGGACACGGCTGAGAGCCAGGAGGGACCTGACTGCTGGTGTCCAGGAGCACCCATGAGGATCCTCCCCAGGAAACCTCCTCCCCGTTCCTCTGGTCCTCCAAGAAACCTCTGCAGTTCATTCTTGCTCAAGTGGAAAGACAACGTACTCGGCTCTCTTGGGAGCAGACACTTCACACAGCAGTGTTTCCCATTCTTTTCCAAAATGCAGAGCAGACTTACAGGGTTGGGGTGTTTTTTTTCCTATATATACTTATTTTTAACTTTATAAGTGAAGGTTTTTAAACACTGTAGTTTTCTTACCCTACAGAACAAGGCACAGTAACAAACCATCTCACGCTGATGCCATTAACAGTAGAGCCAAACTCTCTACACCTCTTTTTTTTTCTTTTTGCCACCTGAATAAATTATTTCCAAGCGGAGGGATTGGTTATTTGATCAGAGCTACAGAGTCCATGTACTGTCTGGTGGAAGAACCCATCCAAGGAGCTTTCTGGGGCTGATCAGATGAATTCTTTCCCAGTAGTTTCTTCTGTTATATGGCCAGCTCTACTTAATACATAGGTACTAAAATATGAAGAAGTGCAAAAATGGCCGTGAAGCAACTACAGTCCACAGCTATTTAGCAGACCCGCTGTTAACCAGGGGCTTGGGAGCTGCTACAGGTGATTTCCTTAATACATCGAGTCTGAAGTCAGGGAGAAGTGCAGTTCCCAGGAGCCCATCCTTCAGCTGCTTGAGCCTTCACAGTTAACATGGGTCAGGGTTTGGGGAGTTGTTTCCCCTTTGGTAATACCTGAGGCTTATTTGTGTTTACTTCAACGTAACCAACTGTAACCCATCATCCAGGAACGGTTTCTCGGCTGTGGCCGGGGTGTCCAGGCTGTCTTTGCCAAGGTATTAGCCTTGTTTTGCAAGTGTTGGATCTTATCTTCTTCCTTTACTTTGTAATAGTAAAGAAAAAGTGTTTTTCTCTGAAGAAGTCAAATCAGTGTCGAGTCTAAGAAGAAAAGGAAAGGGTTGTGCAGGCCTTGGGAGAAACCGCACCGTGAGAGAGTTGTTCGCAGGTCTAGGATTGTACTCGGGAGGTTATAGCCTTGACTCGCCGAACATCTTTCTCATCCTTGCCCTCTGTGCTTGCAAAATAGGCTCTTTTCCTTCCTTGATTTTGGAAGTTAACCCGGATTGCTACAAAGCAGGTGAAATGACAAGCACTTTTTGCTGGTTTTTGAAGTTGTGAGTACGCCCGGGGCACGGGTGGGAGCAGGGAAGGCCCTGCAGGCCCCCAGTCCCTGCCGGCCCCCAGTCCCTGCCACGCACAGCTTTTGGGTGAGGGCAACACACTTGGAATTTCTCAACTGTGAGAATCTGTGATCTGTGCAGCCCTGCACAATCAGGCTGTCAAAATAGTTGTAAATGGCCCTGAAGGGGCAGAGAGGGCATTGTGTATCTCACCAATATTTACCTTGGCAGGACAGTCAGACCAGTACATGTCATGTGTGCTTCCAGTTTAGTAGGGGCTGGTATTCCCAGGATCAAACTGCTGGGAATCTGCCACAGAATCCCAAGGAAAGGCTTTTTTTCCTGTTTTCTTTTTAGTGACTAGCCTGTGTGCAGAAAGGAAACTAAAAATGCTGCTACCCCGCTGGTGCCTCAAGGTGTAGGTGCATTTCAGCGTGTCTCTCGTCTTGGTGATGAGTATCTGATGCACGTTCACACAAACATGTGCAAGTGTGCAGGGAAATTTGCTCTATTTAAGCTTAAGAAGGTTCTTGAAGGTGGTGATTTTGCCTTGCAATCCTTCCAGGTGCATCTCCCCCGAGGCTCCCTACTGCATCTATGCTAAATAAGTTGCTGTTTGAACAAGTAGAAAGCGCAGGGAAACAGACGTAGCCAGGTGGTGTGTCCTGGTGGCCCGAAGGACCTGCCTGCCTCCTGCTACACGGGCACCATCTGCTGGATTCACCCCAGGAGTGTATCCTGAAGGTGGTGAAAATCATTGCATCACCAACTGTAACCAAACTAGCTGGGATTTCTAACTGGTTCAGAAATCTTTACGGAAGGGGAGATCCTGCATTAAGAATGATGTCCCGATTTTGCATTTTCTCCAAAGCCCCAACCTTTATGTGTGTGTGGCCGTTGGTTTCAAGTGATCCTTCACAGCATCCTACTAAAGAATCCCTGCAGGATGTGTGTGGGACCAGTAGAACTGAATCTTCTTTGTCACAGCTGGCTTGATGTGATTCTTATGGAGGAAAACCTGAATAGAGGAACTTGTAAGTCCGGGGCTGCCGATGAGCAGTCGCACCAGGGGAGGAAGGAGCGGGGGCGGTTCTGGGTCACGGCTCCTACTTACAATTCCAGTAGACAGAACTGGCACTCACTGTGTGGGTTGCAATAGGCCTTTAAAGGTAGCAGAGAAGATGCTCTTAAAACGGTTCTGTTCACATCAGAGATGTGGCAGAAGATACATGTGAACCATTGTCCTGTCAGATTTCCCTTTGTGGTTTGACCTGGCCCCCTTCTCCAGGCGTGGAGGGACGTGAGAATCCGGTGTGGCCATGAGGTGTGGGACAACCTGTGCGGGGCTGGGCTGTTACACTGGCGGGGGCGAGTAGTGAATGACGGAGTTGTAATCCGGAGGTGGGCTGTGGCATTCCAGGGTGGGATCCATAGGAAGGAGAACAGAGTCTTCCAGTGCGAAGTCCATGGTGTCTTCTTCTACCTGTACTGCTGGCTGGTACTTGACAGCCTCATGCTCGTGGTCAGACAGTATGGATTCTTTGCTCTTGCTGACAGCTCTCCGCCTGTTGGGAACAAAGAGGATGACACATGTTGACCCTGTCTCCATATGGGCTTGCCTCTGTGTAATTAATGGTCAAAATGATTTAAAACCAATAAATAATATATCTATAAAGCATTTCAGTTTACCTTTGCAGCAGCCTGTAAGACAGAGACATTTTACAGATTGGATCAGGAAACCAAATTAGGTATTTCAAATAAGTTGGTGTTTTAAAAGTAGATTTAGGAGTAAATCCAGGAGTCCTGTTGCCCTGTCTTTCCAGCTTGCCAGGCTCCAGTGCACTGTATATATCTTGGTTATAAATGTACCTGTCCTGTCCATACACTTACGTTCTCTCTCATTGTTCTGACACAGGTCAGTAAAAATTTGACTTTCCTGAAAGCAGAGCTGAAGGCTGTGACTTTTCTTTCAAACTAATAAAGGATGGAATAATGAACAATCTCTGACAGGCTCCAATTTGAAATGATACTGAAAGCTGGAGAGCCTGGTGAACACACTCTTGCAGTGGAGGGCAAAATCTCTCTTCTCTTCTCTTCTCTTCTCTTCTCTTCTCTTCTCTTCTCTTCTCTTCTCTTCCCCTTTAAAATTACGGAGCAGTTTGCTGGTGAAGGGCAGCTCTTTTCAGTGTTGCAGCTGCTGGCCTGTAACTGATGCTATTAAAGAGAGCCAGCTTTCATTTTCTGCTGTCGTCTCTTATTATAGGTGATGAAGGCAGTGGGAGAGAAGCAACTTCCATCACACAGAGCAACCTCAATGTTAAAAGTAGGAGAACCCTGGAGAGGATTTGTATCACGGGGTGACCTTCAGGAGCAGCAAATGGTGTGGAGGAAAGCAAACAAACAGAGAGGTACTTTCTGTCGTCGACTGCCTTTAAAATCATGTTTTGTTAAGGCTGGTTTCTGCCATCTGAGGAATTCTTTGGAAGATAATTTAGGGTTAGTTCTCAAAAGGATCCCAAGGTGAGAGCGGCTTTTGAACTTCTCCACTCTGGTTTAGGGACCCTTTAACGTGCTCTTTGGGCTAAGCCTGACTCAGACTGCTCATGGCATTGCTCCTGGCTTGGTTCAGAATGACTTGTCAGTGTGCTGGGGTGAACTTCAAATCAGGCAGTGCTCAAGCACTTTGTGTGTGCATTTCATAGGTGTTTAAAGAAGCATAAAACTGCATTCTAACAACCCTCAACCAAATCCAAATAATCAGCAGTTCATCAAATGATTGTGTAATTCATTACACTTGTTTGGTTTGTGCTGCTGTGGTGCAGCAGTCGATCATGGTCTCAGAGTGTGGTGCTTTAAAAAGAAAGCAAAGCCAGTTTCTGCTCCAGGAAACAAAACAAGAGCTGAGAGACAGATACAGTAACTGGAGGAAGGGGAACAAAACCCATTAATAGGAAAAGTAGCAGATCCAAGACACCAGCTGCGTGTGCTGTCATGTTTTTGTGATGGTACAGCAGAGAGAACGCTGCAGGCCCAGGAGCAGGTTGATGCTTGGCGTGACAGAATTGTAATATACAGTAGGCCCAGCTCCTTTCAAGTATGAAAGGGTAAATATGTCTCGCTAGATTATGCTGCTGTGACTTTAGAAGTTGTGTTTTCTTGCCTCTGAATCTGGAACCTGTCAGAAGCTTCACTTTTCCCACAAGCTGCAGATACTCTCAGTCGGGCTGACAGGACTGGGGTCGGCATCTTCACTGCAGTTTTTGTGCTAATTCTGGAAAGGTCAGGGGTGTGCTGTGCGCTGGCTGGAGCAGAGCACAGCTTTGTGATCCGTGCGTGGCCACACTGAACAGCCTGGGGGGAAACAGCGTAGGGGAAAGGGACCTGGGGATCCTGGTGGACAGCAGGATGCCCATGAGCCAGCACTGTGCCCTCATGGCCAAGAAGGCTAATGGCATCCTGGGGTGTATTAGAAGGGGGGTGGTCAGTAGGTGGAGAGAGGTTCTCCTCCCCCTCTACTCTGCCCTGGTGAGACCCCATCTGGAATATGGTGTCCAGTTCTGGGCCCCTCAGTTCCAGAAGGACAGGGAACTGCTGGAGAGAGTCCAGGCAGGGCTACCAAGATGATGAAGGGAGTGGAGCATCTCCCAGAGGAGGAAAGGCTGAGGGAGCTGGGTCTCTTGAGCTTGGAGAAGAGGAGACTGAGGGGTGACCTCATGAATGTTGATAAATCTGTAAAGGGTGAGTGTCAGGAGGATGGAGCCAGGCTCTTTTCAGTAACATCCAATGATAGGACAGGGGGTAATGGGTGCAAGCTGGAACAGAGTTAAATATTATCAGTTAAATATGAGGAAAAATTTCTTCACAGTGAGAGTGACTGAACACTGGCAGGGGCTGCCCAGGGAGGTTGTGGAGTCTCCTTCTCTGGAGACATTCCAAACTCGCCTGGACATGTTCCTCTGTGATGTGCTCTGGGTGTTCCTGCTCTGGCAGGGGGATTGGACTAGATGAGCTTTCAAGGTCCCTTCCAATCCCTGACATTCTGTGATTCTTCTGTAAATTAGCTATCCCTGTAGCTCTCTTCCTGGGGGGAGTGTGTGGAGCAGGTGATACCCTGTGATTGTCACAGCCCATGAAGCTGGGGATCATCCTAAGCCAGGAGCTGAGACATTCAGCCAAATTCAGAGTTAACAAACAGCTACAACTCTACGAGGGGAGATTGGCTGCTTCATAGTTGGCTTGATTTTAACAGTTGTTTCCCTTAGATTGTTTGCATCTCCAGCTTTGTCTCCAGGAAGTGAACCCAGGACCCCTGAGTTGTAAGACCCAGCCCACCACGGCGTGTAGGTCTAGAATAAACTTGGGTTCCTTGGATTCTAAAATGCAAAGGCCGAGACTGTATATGAAAGCTAATGTTACTGGACTTGTAGACCTGTACAAGGCATTGAAACCAAACCTGTTGAGTGGCAAAGCAGAAAGTCTAAAATAAATAATAGCCCTGAGAAGTTCAACAGAAAAGTAGCACACTCAGCTTTCACAATCTGTTTCCTCTTTGCCCAGAGAAAATCGGGAGTGGAAACTTCTTCCATATACCATCCATTTGGCAGCTGTCCCTTTCTATACACACACTTTCTCTGTAGATACATTCTTCCTGGGCATGAGGAGTGGAACCACAACTTTGCTTCGCTGTTCATTTATGCATTTTTCTTTTTGTTGCTCAGTTCTATTGACTCCACGGATGCTCTGGCTTCTAATTTGCCAGGTATTAAAGTTGTCAGTGGAGACAGAGAGAAGCTTGAAAGTATCTGTTTAACTTGGCCCCCAGTCTGCATATGTCAGAGTGCTGGGCAAAAAGAAACGTGATTAGGGTTTAGTTTGGCCACACAGTGGGAAATTTTCAGACCCATGTAGGTTCCCAGCAAGTGCTCTTGTTGGGTTTCTGCCCCTGGAGGTCAGGAGGCTGGATATCTGGGAATGACTCTGCCTGTCGCTGACATCAGGCTGGTGTTTGAAGAAGGACTCTTAAATGCTGACACCTAATATTTACTCCAGAGACAGTGAGCTGATGAGCTAGGTCAGAAGCAAGTTTGGTTGGCTGCTGTCTTATGGCAGACCAAAGTGCAATTAACTTTCAAAACTATTCCTTTCATCTAAAGGCATTTCCTAAATTAAAGCTATCCAAGGGTCTTTGCCTTTTTCCCTTTAGTGCTGTTACTGACACTTCGATCCTCTCTGCTCGTGCTCAGCAACAGGGAAAGGTACACATGCTTGGACTGTGTCTTGGGAAATGAGACTGCAGCATCCCTTTGCTGTCTCTCCTTGAAATCTCATTTCCTACACGGGAGCTGCCACCCTGAACCCCACACCAGCCCTGCCTCCGGCGGTGGTCAGCACCCGGCGCTCCTCGATGCTCTGAGCCAATTGTACTGCCCTGCATCAGAGAGAGAGAAATCCTCCCTGAGCCCCACCGATAAACAGTTTCTGACTGAAGGCATTGGATTTGATTAATCACACAATTATGCAGCTACAGGAGTTAATAATGGTTATGTAATTAAATAATTTCATTAAAAGCTAGCCATTACTTGGTTCAGTGCTCCAATGCTTTGGGGCATTACACTGCCCCAAAAGGTATTTCCTTACTGACTTTGCCTCCTCCTGACTTGTTGGAGGCTGCAGCTGCAGGAGAAGATAAAAGAGGTGTTCACTTCTGATAAACCTGCCCAGCACTGGGAGCGTCCCAGCCCCGTCTCACTCGGCTGTTCGTGCTCTCACTGCGGCACAGCGCTGGAGATCAGGTCACTGAGACACATCCACTCACATCTGCCGGTCACAGTGTACACAGTGACCCACCTGCCACCTTGTTTGTTCTTGCAAGCATGGCTGCTGTTTGGGGCAGGAGAAGGGGAAAGACGAGGGTCTGAACACTGAGGTTCCCCGCCCTCACACAGAATTTGTAACCTGAAGGACCCTTTTTCGTAACGTGCGCCTTTCTGTAAGAGCTGCCTGGGGCAACGTGTTTCCCAGGATGGGATGAGCTGGTGTCAGCCTTGTTTCACGGGCTGAGACTGGAGTTGACCAAAGCTGGACTCCTCTCTTTCAGAAAAATACCTACAAGCTCAAGATGTTATGGGGGGAAGTATAATATTGAGGAGAGCACTGGAGGAACCCATGCTAGAAGATTAGGAGAATGCAAGTGGGTAGAGGCAGATCAACTAAGATTGACAATCATCATTAGCAGTGAATCCTGCTACAGTTCAGGCTTTATTTCTCTAGTGTGCCTGGGCCTGGTGCCAGGCTCGAGTCCGTTAGATGTCAAACCAAATGAGGTGGAGGAACCTATTGGTGTGGACCCAGTGTTGGTAACTGGAAGGGAGACATGATTTAACGGTGGCTTCTTATCAGAGCTAGGCTGATGGTTGGACTAGATGATCTTAATGGTCCCTTCCAGCCCAGATGGTTCTATGATTCTATAAGCAGCCCAGTTCTGAGAGCTCGGGCTCTGCGCTGTCGGGTGCCTGTGCAGTGTGTCTGTGTGAGGCCACAACACTCAGATCTCACGCCCCAGACGAAAGCTTGGACGAGTGAATTCGGGTGTAGTACTGGGGTAGCGTGAGCCATTAACAGTTCCCATCTTACTGTGCTGTGTGTGATTTCCTAGTACAGATGAAGCTGAAAAGTCTAGGGATGGAACTAGATGAAGGAGAAGTTAGCCCTGAATATTAACTAACCTTTCACAGTCTTTTCAGTTTTCTGGAGAGGTGTCAGAATAGTTTAGAGGATACCACAGAGGGTAATCCCCTTACAGCAAGAAGGCTTAAATGACCTAATGAGACTTTTCCATCCTGCTGTACGAACCAGAGAGCGTGGTTAGAGGTAGAAAAATACTGAAATGGTCAAAGAGCTGGGAAATCATTACTGGAGCTGTTTATTTAAGTGTGAAAGGGAGCCAGTTTCTATCAGACTGAATCTCAGGGTGTGTAAGGAGATCCCCCTGCCCAGCGCTGGGCTGCGGGACCGACTGCAGCACTTAGTCCTTTGCAAGGAGATGCCTGAGTATCTTGCTCTCAGTAGGAAGAACTAACAGACTGTTGTGTCCACGCAGAAGCCCTGGCCTTGTTCAGGAGCTCTGTTTTGGGGAAGATGAGAAATTGGGCTGAGCGTTGCCAAGTAGAGCAGATTGTCTCGTGACCTCATCTCGTAATAACATGTAGGAGCTTCAGGGCTTTATAACAGCTTTCATAGGTATCTAATGAGACCCAGAGTAAGAATGATTAAATTGTTGAAATTTTTCTGCAATGAAAGGAATGAAAGGGTTGTTTTTTCCTTCTGCTGGTTATGACTGATTCACAATTTGCTTTAACACGATTTCGAGGGGATGCTGTGCAGTTAGAATTTAATCCTGGGTCCCCCTCTGGCAGTATCAGCGCATGAATAGTTTGCTGGCACAGAGAGCTCAAGGTGATTCAAGAATTCCTTGGTTTGAAATATTTCCAAGCACAAAGTACAGCTACAATAAAGTTTTAACAGGCCAAAGTCACCCACTCACTGAGTGTGTGTCCCTTTGCACCTGCAGCAAAGGTGCTCAGCTGGCCCTGACGCTGCCTGCAGCCCTTGAAATGCAGTGAGATGACCAGTTCTGCCACGGAGCAAACATTCCCACACCTCAGCTTTCTGAGGATTTGAGACCAAAGAGGTTTTGTTGGGCACCTTGTGTTTGGACATGGATGCCTGACACCCCTGACCAAAATCAGTTTGTTTCCATGTTATTGACTTGTCTTTGGCCTGCTTTGGCTTTGGCAAAGGCAGAGCCCTCAGTGGTGGGATCTGGGTGCAGCAGCCAGAGCCCAGAGCTGATCAGCTGGTGTTGGGGGACTTAGCCAGAAGTAAATCATTCCAGAGTGACTGAGGGTAATTGGGCTGGGGTGGGGAGCAGGAGGGAAGAGGATGGAGTGAGGACAGCCAAGCCGATATCAAACCTATTCTAAGTTCAAACAATAACGTGGTTACGGTCTCTGGGTGAATTTTAAAGCAATGCTTGGCAGTGGCCTGTTCATGTTGTGAGATAAAACTTGACATCAGAGTCATCTCATTGTTAAATCCCCTCTGTGTTGAGTGTGCTTCCTTGAATTGTAACTCCAGTTAGATCCAGTTTATCTCAGTCGGTCTATCCATCTCCCAGTGCAGCTCTGTTGTGACTTTGTGCTTTAGCAGTACAAAATGCTTAGAGCTCAGGAATGGTTAGTCCAGTCTAACAGTGGTCCCAGGCCCAGAGTATCAGATTAATCTTCAGTAAACTCTTGACACTGACACTTCATGGTGTCTAGTGGTGCCAAATTCTAAAGTTGACAGGGAAGTGAATGCAAGATAAATAAACTGCAAGATTTTGGCAAAAATACGAATGCAGCCACCCTGGTTTAGAAAACATGCTAAGCCTTTGAACAGTTTTGTTTTAGAAAAGAAAGGCTGTTTGAAAAGGATCCAGGGTAAATGTTTTTGATAAAGAGAGATATACAATTAACAAGGGTGACTTTATCTCCACTATGAAACCAACACTCTTTTCTGCCCTCTCCTAGACTGTTCTATATGCTTTGGAGGCTTGCTTTTCATGTCAGCAGTGCAGGAGCGCCAGGGGTTTCATGTCCTCAAATGAAAGGGCATCAGGGTGCTCTGTGACCATGTAAAAAGTGTTATTTGTGCCAATGACAGTCTGCAAGATTAACAACAACAACAAAAAGCTGACAAAATAGCTTGCTCAGCTGGACCTCAAGCACTCCAATGAAGGATGTGGCCAAGAAAAAGCACATCTCTGTCCATTCAATGGTAACTAAGGTCCTGGGAATAAGGAGACAGCAAACACAGCTTGCTGCAGGGCTTGCCTTCCTAGCAGATCTCTGGTAAGATGGGCTTCCCTGGTCTGGTGGGCACAGAAAGTACTGGGTATCTCAGGCTGAACGGAATCCCTATGGAAGTGCTGAGTGTGAACAGAGAGAGCCCCGGCTACACCGAGCCCAGCAGAGCCCCGTTAACTCCACCTTCCCTCCTGGTGGGCCGGAGAGCAGCTCAGGAGGTTTTCCTGGAAATCTTGAAAGAACAAGCTGTAATGGAATTTTTGTGTTTCTACATCTGGCTGGCTGCTGGTTTTTCTGATCTCCAGCAGAAAGCCTGGAAGGGGGAGAGAGAGAACCTTCCTCTGCCAACTCTTTGTCTGAACGGGGGAAAGGCAGTCGGGGAAGCAGCAGAGGTGACCGAGAGAAGTCCTTAGAAGGATGAATTCTGTCGGGGAGGCTGTGTGTGTGTGTGTAGGTGTTGGGTTTGTGTCGGCATTACATCAGGCAGGAGAGAGAGGTAAATCAGCCCAGGTGAAGCGTCGCAGTAACGCGGATCCTGACATTTGAGTTCCTTTTTATAGAGCCGGTGCCAGTTGGTCTCCATAGCAATGCACCGTGCTGGGCAGAAATCCTCTCGGCGTTTGCACAGGATAAAAGCAGGGAACCCTGGCTAGATCTCTGCTAATCCCCCAAGAGGGACAACACCTTTCCAGCAGACTCTGTACCGTTGGGATGCTCCCTGTTAGTGCTGCAAGGCCCTGCGGCCTCCCTCACCAAACCTTTTCCCTTTTCCTTCTCTCCTGCCTTCAAACATGTAGAAATTTATGGGTTTAAGGCCTGAAAAGACAAAACAAGCTCCTTCCATCCTGTTTGTTTTTCTCCTGGGATGAGGGCGTTTGCCCTCTGAAATACTGTTAGGTCTGGGCTGTGCACTCTCCTGTCCTGTGCAGAGATTGCAATAGTTGATGATGTAGAACAAGCAAAGAAAGATCATTGGGTTTAATACAGAGGAATTGAGTAGAAATCACCTCAGTAGATTTCAGAGGAAACTCTAGGCAACTCTAGCTGCCTTAAAGGTGCCAGTCCTTCCGCTCGTCTAACGTTAAACACTGGTATGATTATAAATCTTATTTGTGGATTAAGAAATCTAGTCCTTCAACCTCTGTTCCATCAGTGAACAAGAGTACTGGAGAGGACACACCTTGAGTCTGGTGTCCAGTTCTGGGCACCTCAGCACAAGAGAGATCTGGAGGTGCTGGAGCGAGTGCAGAGGAGGGACACGAAACTGGTGAGAGGCCTGGAGAATAAGGCTTATGAGGATGGATTGAGGGAGTTTGGATTGTTTAGTTTGAGGAAGAGGAGGCTGAGGGGAGACCTCATCCCTCTCTACAACTGCTTGAAAGGGCATTGGAGAGAGGTTGGTGCTGGTCTCTTCTCAGGGGCAATGAGCGATAGAAGGAGAGGGAATGGCTGCAAGCTGCAGCAGGGGAGGGTTAGGCTGGACATGAGGAAAAAGTTTTTCCCAGAGAGAGTGGTCAGTCAGTGGACTGGGCTGCCCAGGGAGGTGGTGGAGTCCCCATCCCTGACTGTGTTTCAGAGTAGATTGGATGTGGTGTTGAGGGATCTGGTGTAGGGGAGAACTTGTAGAGTAGGGCTGATGGTTGGACTGGATGATCCCAAGGGTCTCTTCCAACCTAAATGATTCTATGATTCGATGATTCTATGAATCAGCTGAATTAGACACGTCTGCTCTCAGCTCTTTTACTCCTGTCAGTTGCCACATGCAGAACATTCTGCCCCGGGGGATCAGATCCTGAGCAGGAGACACCAGCTTTGCGAGAGGGCACGCTCTTGGTTTCCTGGATGTGGTACAGAACCACAAGACAACTTGGCATTTTGGGAAGAGGAGTTAAATGGACTGACAGGACACTGTGTGCTCAAAGCTGAGGAAACGAGTTTTCATTTTTATCACGCAAATTAACATTTTTCATGTTAATTAACCTTCCTGTAACTTAAACTCAGCAGTGCAGCATTCCTTTCCGAGGCTGGTGACTCTGTTTTATGCTCAATTTCTTTCTGGAAGCAAAGTTTACATTATAACTTCCTTCATCCTAAAATACATTAACCACGGGCTTTCAGTTATAGGTCTGAAATCCAGAGTAGCTTCTCCTTCTAGCATCTTTAGGTAGTCTAACATTTTCCTTTGGGAACCAGAAACAAAACTGCAAATTTTGGAAATATTTTTCTGAATGGGAAACTGAGAGAAAAGAAAATACCAGCGAGTACTTACGCCAGAGCCATGATCCCATAAGGCCAAGAACGGATTTCCAGCCTTTTGGGGCTTTTTATCTCATCTGACGTCAACACCATCCCGCTGTCCGACTCCTGGGTGGCAAAAAGAGAACAGCAGCAGAGCGGTAAATGATCACAACAGCGTGAGGCACTTCCAGATTAGAAACAGCTTCCATGGGGAGGGTGTGGAGCAGACTCAGACAAAACCACTAATGAAGTCAGCAGAGAAGGAAAGCCAAGGAGCTTGTTAGAATCCCAAATTCCGGCAAACCCATCCGAACTCTCACTCGTGTTCTACTCAGTGAAGTGCTTAACACAGAGGTATGTCCAGTTGGTGGATGAAATTAAGCCCATCCTTCAGAATATTCTCTTATCAGGGCCCAAGTTAATCAGTTTTTATCCAGCTGGTAATGCCTCTGCTCAGCCCGGGAGCCCTGGGTTTGTGATGATAAAGGTTGAGCTGTGTTTTAAAAGAGCACCCTTAAACCCAACATATCAAAAAATAATTTGACATTTTCAAACTTGAAATTGATAGTAAGCATGAGGTATGGATAGCATCTGGGTAGGATAGCTGAGATATGAAGAGGCAGAAATTCATAAAGAGCATATCCAGTAATACTGGCCAGGCTCCTCAGAGGAAACGTACCCTAGATATCTAATAGAAATACACTAGAAACACTGGAATGTTAAGGAAGTGGAAATCAGTATCATTTTGGCAAATCCAGGTGCTTTGCAGAGATCTATAGCCAAAAAGCCTCATTGTTCTTTGGTTATGGCTTTTTTTTTTAATGAGCTGCTCAACCAAACTGTCTTGATTAAAGTGGAGGTTGAGATTCCGCTGCACTTAAAGTTGAATCTCGAGGTTGCAATTAATAAAGCTCTTATGGGAGTGCTACACAAGTTCACAGGCATGCACAGTCCCTGGTTTAAGTAATTAAACAAAATATTAAGTGTTCTGGGGGGGTTCCTTTGCGTTTGAACCATGTTGTGATGCTGAAAAGTTTTATGTCTGTTTGTCAAAACCCAGGAAAGCAAAAGGCTTCAACACGGGAAGTGAAACTCTGGTTATTCTCATTTTACCATCAACTCTGGGACACAAAAAACAATCCCAGCAAACAAGACATGAAAAGCAAAAGCTGTTTTTGTAAAGGCTTTGATAATGTATCAGTTGTTAGTAAGCTCAGTCTAGAAAACGGTTTTCAAAGTATAAAGTAAGATCCCAAATTAATTAAGTCTGTCAAAACCTCAGTAGAAACCACCTTCTCTCTCTGGGTTTTATCTTGACCATTTCCCCTTAACAGAGGTGGTCTCCACACAGTTTGTCTGAGTGCTGCTTTGCATTTTGCTTACAGAAGAGTTGTTGGACAGATAAGCAGCACAATTGCAGGAAGGTGTGGCAGAGCATTCAGAGGCCCCGGGCAGCTCGCTGAAATAATGACCTAATCAGTATTAATGCCTTGATCTGCAGGAGAATTGGAGTAACCCAAGTGCACTTACTTTGTCCTAAAGTAGATCACACCATAGTTTTGCTTTAAAAGGTCCTTGCTGTAATATCACATTTATTTCTGATCTGTTAATGTATCATTAGCCTTTTTTTGTCAATCTTTCCCCCACTTCATGTAAGGATTTTCTTTAAAATGCCAGGGACGGGGAGCATTTAGGAAAGTAATGCTCCTGCTGGCAGCAGTAATCTCTTACTGATGCTGGGTCTTTCTGCTAAATGTCTGTCTGTGATTGAGAGGGAGGGATTTTTATCCTGTGAGAGGAGAGATGCAGGAGCCAGAGGAAATTCTAAGCCTTCTAATCCCTAAGATGCACCGATAAAGGCGCAGAAATCACATCTGGTGAAATGCTGGGGAGTAATGGGCCTCAGTTTGTGCTCATGAGAAAACAGATGAGAAATATTTGTCAGGGACCTGAAATGAGTCCAGGACAAGTTGTGTCCCAAAAGAGCTGGTGTGAGGAACGGCTGGTTGGCCAAGAGGGACTCTCATGGAGCACGGGGTCGGTTCCCTGATTCCCAGAGGAGACAGACTGGCTTCTTTCTAGAAAACTGCCCGCCTGCCTTTCCTTTTGCTGTCCCCAGCCCTCTGATGCTTGCCCTCTTCCTCTGCTAGGAGGTGTCCTGAGGGCTCTGTGCTTCCACCCTGAACTTCCATCTGCCTCAAACATGGGTGCGTTACAAAGCTCCTTCCGCAGCGGCACAGAATCTGCAGTGAGGTGAGTGCTGTGCACTGCACATGGCACTGCAGCCACTGCATACCTGAGCCATAGAGGAAATTCATGAATTGGGTGGGTTGTTTTTTTTTTTAATAAAGAAGAAATAATAAATGAAAAGAAACCCTGAACCCTCCACCCCTGGAACCTGCCATTTCAGAGGAAGCCAACAAGCAGAGCCATCGTTCTGTATCAAAACAAGCTTTTGTTTTCCACTGGAGTAAAAATGAAACCATTCAACACCCTGCAGTGCCATTAAACTAGCAATAGATGTGTTTGTTTAGAGTGAGGAAAGCCCAGGGTTTGAGCTCTTTGTGTGAATCAAGTAGAACAGGAACTTGAATGTTGGTGTTGTCTATCCAGAGCTGAATGCCCTCAGCCACCACTGGGTTACTGGCTGTCTCAGCCAGCCAGAATGCATTCTGGACACATTTCCTTCAAAAGGCTCCATTTCAATCAACTGCCATTTTCTTATGGTGAAAAAACCATATTGAACTGTGTGCTCTAAAGCCCTTTAGTCTGATCAAAGGCAGGATAATTATGCCTGAGCTTCTCTTTGCATTATTTATTAAGATAAATGTAGTTCCCCCTTTGTTGTCACACAGACCTATGTGTGAGAGGCTTGGGCCAAATCTGCTTGAGTTAAAGCTTTTTCTTACCAAACAGATTTCAAAAGCTTTAATGACTGTTTCTGGTGCTGGTGACGAGTGATCTGCGGACCCGGTGGAGAAGGATGCAATCACCTCACTTACCTCATGCATCACTTTCTCCTTTTCCACTGGCACCTCATCAAATGTCTTCACACTCAGTGGCCGCTTCTTGCTGTTGTTCCTGAAACCGAGAGAGTTGAGGGCTCAGTGTAAAACCCAAGGAGAGGCTGCATCCCCTGGCAGCTCAGTCAACATCCCCGACACGGCTCAGCTTGCTTTTCTCTTCTCTTGTAACTAATAAACAACCCCCTGACAAATTGGTCTGCCCAGCTCCATGCTGGGAGAGGGCAGCAAACAGCACCCAGCAATATCAAATCCTTTCCTCCCACCCCCTGGATGTATTTGTCTTACCCAGTTTCCACTGCGCTCCAGCGATTAACGCAGTTGCTCAAGTTTTCTTCCACAGGGCAAGGTTTGGCATTAGATTCTCCATCAGGACACAAGGTGATGTTCAGTGGGATGTAGTCTTTCCCGTCCTATGTCATTAATTACGTAAAAGAACACAGAGGGAGTCAAGTTCACTTTGTGCTGCATCTCTAATGTGAAAGGCTCTTGTATTTTATGGAGCTTTACACTGAGAAAGGGCTAGATTTTATTCTAGCTTTACTTTATGATGTGTTTTCAAAGTGATTATGATGTTTTCCATAACATGTGGAAGTTAGAATGTATACCTTTACCCAACATTTGCTCTGTAGGAGGCTTTGTATGAGGCAAATGATACACTTTGGAAAACCTATGGCGTAGGATGGCTGGGAATGCTCTCTGACGTTCCAGGACTCGTCTGCAGTCAGTGTGTTTTCTCCTCCAGGCATCTCAGCCCCAGCTATCTGGTCTTCAGAGCTGTCACAAGACTTCTTGAAGGCCCTCTTTGACACAGCAACGCTGCACTCATATTGAGGGTATCGCTATATGTGGGCCCAGTTTAAAAGTAGTGGCTTTGGTGACTAAACCCAAGTGTAAGGCACGTGTTTGGGAGAGGGGAGGGAGCAGCATGAAGTCACACAACCCCCATGGCCATTAGGGCTGGAATAGATGTTTGGAATAGGGAAAAGACTCTGGTCTGTGTATAGACTTGTGTTCAGCCTAAGGAGTTGCACCTCAGGAAGAGCTGGCCCTTCACATGGGGAGCCTTGAAGGATGTTATTTCTTGTCCAGCGGTGCTGCAAGTTGGATGGCATTCGGAGCACATCTTACTGACCTCTTGATTTGGTTTTGGTTTTCTTTCTTAATTTTGAGAAGCAGCTAAGTGCCCTATTCCCTTGTAATTTTTATGTCTCCTGAATTTACTTTGGTTACAGGGTAAAACTCACAAGCTGTTCATATTGCAAAGCGGGCCCTCTGCAGCTCAGCCTCACTAATTTTGTTTATGAACAGAGGGTTTGGTATCTCCTTAAATGAAATTGTGGGTTACATAACATGTCTGGTTATTTCTAGTGGAGAAGAAAACAACTGATTTAACCATTATGAAATTAATAATTATGTAATTGACTTTCTGAGCTTTAAAGTGCATCGTTTTAAAGCTCCTAAGAGCACTGATGAACGTAAGCTCGGAAAATGAGAGAGAAGGTGCAGACCAACTACTGGCAGTTTACTAGCTTGGAATCTAATTAAAATTGTTTGTGAGATAAAGCACTTGTTCCTCTAAGGGGCAACTGAGCCTTTTTTTAATTAATGTAAGTTTCTACTTGTTACGGATGGACAAACATCTAGTTTTGAACTATAATCCCCTTTGAATAGTTAACATTTTCTGTACTCATCCCAGCAGCTCTTGGCCTCGTGACCTCTGTGAGGAAGTCAGGTCTGATCTTCCTGCTCCATAGCTGTTACCCAAGTGCACACCTACACACTGTCCACATACAGACACATCTATAGGCCCACGCTGGTTGAAGAAATGTTTGCATTGCTCTACCTGCTGCACGTTGGCTTGAAGAAGGTCTCCTAAGCGCTCCACAAGCTCGGTGAAAGTAGGTCTCTCTGTGGGTACTCCATGCCAACAGTCCAGCATTGTCTGGTAGCTACAGAAAAACACAGGTATTAAGTAAAGCAAAGGGCAGGAGCTTTGCTTCCAGACTGTTTCTTTCTGCTGCTGCTTGTTGGGATAGCTTTGGATTTAGACAGGTTCAAATCTCTATCTGCTGGAATTCTATCCTAGCTTCCATGTGGGACACTTTCCCCTTCTACGCTCCTGCCTCAGCTGATCCTGTAAGGGCTTTATTTTCACCTGATGCTGGGCCCCACTGATATTGCTGACATAAGTCGTAGCTGTGCATGTCTAGTTTCTGTCACTGAATTGGAAATGAAGGCAGATACAGTAATCTCCTGAACTGAGATTCATGAACTACAACTGATAGGGTAGACCTGCTAATCTTGTTGTTGGCAAAGCTCAAGTTGACTTGGTCTCCCTAGCATTCATCTGTGGTATCAGGACACCCAAGATACGCACAACCCAATTGGCTGAAAACAAAACACATAGTACATAGCTGTCATCTGATGAGGTCTCCTTCTCCCTCCCCACTTAAATACAATCTCTTTTGTAGTAGTTAGATGGCGGGTGTCAGCTCGCAGTACAGAGCCCGGAGCTCTTACACTTCGGGAGTGGAGTACTCTGGAGATCTCATCCGGGTTCCTTCTTTCAGCCGTCGGCAGAAGTCCTCGTCTATCTGCACTCCGGGGTATGGCGAGGCACCTGGTGGAGAAATACAGAGGAGGCTGCAGAACAGCACAGTCTCTGGTTCCCAGCAGAGGGAATTACAGATGTATCGATGACTTCTGCTGGGCATTTGGGATTCACAGAATCATTCAGGTTGGAAGAGACCCCTGGGATCATCAAGTCCAACCATCAGCCCTACTCTACAAGTTTTCCCCTACACCAGATCCCTCAACACCACATCCAATCTACTCTGAAACACAGTCAGGGATGGGGACTCCACCACCTCCCTGGGCAGCCCATTCCACTGACTGACCACTCTCTCTGGGAAAAACTCTTTCCTCATGTCCAGCCTAACCCTACCCTGCTGCAGCTTGCAGCCATTCCCTCTCCTTCTATCGCTCATTGCCCCTGAGAAGAGACCAGCACCAACCTCTCTGCAATGCCCTTTCAAGCAGTTGTAGAGAGGGATGAGGTCTCCCCTCAGCCTCCTCTTCCTCCAACTAAACAATCCCAACTCCCTCAATCCATCCTCATAAGCCTTATTCTCCAGGCCTCTCACCAGCTCCGTGTCCCTCCTCTGCACTCGCTCCAGCACCTTGATATCTCTCTTGTGCTGAGGTGCCCAGAACTGGACACCAGACTCAAGGTGTGGCCTAACCAGTGCTGAGCACAGGGGGACAATCACCTCCCTGCTTCTGCTGGTCACACTATTCTTTATGCAAGCCAGGATGCCCTTGGCCTTCTTGGCCACCTGGGCACACTGCTGGCTCATGTTCAGCTGGATTGTTCCCCAGAGTCTGACAGAAAAGCCAGAGCAAAGAAGGGGTTGCAGTCACTTGCCATTTGTGTGTTTTGTTTGAAAACCTGTCCCAGACTGACTCCGTCGTTTTACAGATTTCAGTAATGCAGTTTCCTCTGCGTTTGTGATACAGCCAGAGCCACTCCAAGGTAAAACACAGCAGAAAAGAAATAAAGTTGATTAGTTTGAGGCTTTAAATGACCTGTTGGTCAGTGTTAGAAAAGTTCCAGCTCATTCAGTTGGTTTCATACTGTTTTCCAAACTGTTATTCTGGAAGTCCAGCAGTCATTGAAAGGAAGGAGTGACTTTCTTGTGTAAATGGTTATCTTCACAGTCATAACCTGCTAATCACCCATTGGCCAAAGATCTCAAACCAGGCTTCTGTCAGCTCTCAAGGTCTCTCTGAATCAAGAGATGGATAGAAACTATGGTGTCACTTTCCCACAGTTGCACAGTGACAAGAGGCTGAGGATAAGAACAGGCTCTGGGGGCACTGACTGTTGTCCAAGCTACTGAGCTGCTCTCTGTGTCCATCTCCTGAACTCTGGCTGGCTTGTCTTTCCTTTGCAGGTTTATCTTTAGGAACCTTTACTGGGGCTTCATCAATCCTCCTGCGTCTTGCCCAGTTGATCCTGTATCTGAGTGGCACAGCCTCTCAGGAGAAGTGAGCATAAGCTTCTCTTGATCTGGGGCAACACTGAGAACAGCCCTCTTGAGAGACGAGATGGGCTTCCTGGCCTGTTTCACCCATTTGCAAGAGCATAACGCAGCTGTTGTGGCATCATGGCCAGCCCTTTCCCTTAGGAGGAGCTGAATGGAGTCATGCCATTGATGAGGGGCTGATTTACACTGACCATGCTGATGGGCAAAAGAAAGCCCTCAGTTTGCTTGGTATCACTGGCCAGATCTGGCTCATGAGCCCAGCAGAGAAGAATTAGTCTTGCAGAAGCATTGATTGGAACTGAGACCTCCTGAAGGCAACACAGTAGAATTGGATGAGGAGGGACAGAGAGTTCTACTTGATCTCACAGTCAGAGTTATCCTTCGTCATCATTGATATCCTTCCTACATCATTGATCACATTGACTGCAATATGCTGGTGAAAGCAAGTACAGGGAAGGCAAAGAAGAAGAATTTTGATTGCAAGACCTTTTGGTAGTTTATATTTTGACTGGTGCTGGCCTTCTGCCAGCTGGCGGCAGCTCAGATCATAAAAGCAAGGAGCTCACCCTTTTCCACCTCTGCTCACCATTGTACTTCATCTGGACTCTGTGATAAGCCTAATAACTGGGATTTGGGAAGCTGAGGCAGCCTGGGAGAAATTTAGCCTGAGCCATATGGTGTCAGGTCTACATGAGACGTTTTCCTTGGGGGAAATCTCTTCCAAAACGCTCAAAGATGTGGCACGCACTGGATGTGGTAGCACTCTTTTGATCTTGGTTTTATTTTAGTAGCATAATAAGATGCTGATGTTATACTACCAGGCACTGCTTGTTTACATAATTATCCTTGATTGCTTTTTGAACAGAGCACATTTAAATACCAGGAGACACTGACATTCTGTAATGCGCCACGTAAGTGATTTCAAGATGCATTAAACATCGCTGCCATTACCTGACATGAAGTACCTGACCCCTTTTATATAACACAAAGCTCCATGCAAGCTCAGCCCCAAATGAAAATTAACACTCTCTCCAATCTCCCAATTTCCCTGTGGATCACCAGAATGGATCCAGTCTGCCAGCCCTTCTGGAGGAAGCCTTTCGTGCTTCCTTCAGCTTCTGACCCCAAAAGGACCCATGTCCAAACTAAACTGTGCATTTTACTAATCAGTACTTTTTCCTGCTTTTAAAGGGTGCTAAGTCTGTAGGACCCAGTAAAAAGCAGCAGTTGTAAATGGGAGCCAAAACATACCCAGTAGCAGCGACAAATAACTCCCATCCCCTGGCTCTCAACCATCTGTAAAACTTTTATGTAAGAGAGTTCAATCAGTGACACAAACCCGTAATTAAATATTTATGGTGAGAGCTGCAGATGTGAGCAGTGCCAGAGCACAGCCATGCCTGGATGAGCTGGATGAAAAACCCTCTTAGAGCAAATGATGGCTTTTGAGTCTGTGCCACGGCTCGAGGAAAGTGGTTTGAGATCTACGTCACAGGGAGGGCAGGGGCTGCTCTGCGGAATGGCAGCCCGTGGGGTCATTCCTCTGCATTCAGAAGAGGACAGTCTATTGTTCCAAGCCAGCACCTCCATTAAGAGGAGAGGCTATCTAAAATTAAAAGAAACCAGTTAATTTTTTCTTTTAAAGCAGTTAGAGATGAATTTCAGCAACTGTTCTAATTGATATTAGTTTCCAGCATTAAGGGCCAAATAACCTGAAGTTCATGTCTATTAAGCTTCGCTCAGGCTCTGGGGCTGGCAGAAACCCTCTGCTCTCTGCAGTGGTCCTCACCAGTCAGCAGAACTCAGGTTGGTTCCTTGGAGATGCCCAGAGGAGGGCCTGTCCCCCCGCGTGTGGCTCCGTGTGCTAATGCTGATCCATCCTGACCGAGCTGTCAGGACTGGGACATTCCTTCTGGAGCTTTGTCTTTCTGTGGGGTTGCCAAGCTCTTACAGCAGGTGATGCCGTTACCAGAGCCGTGGAGGTGTTACACCAAAGGAACAAAACTCTAAATAAGTAGGGCTGAACTCCAGAGACAGCAAAAACCGCTGCTTGTTTTCACCATTTGAGTGTGAACTTTCTGGTTTGTGTCCTGACACAAAGTAGAGAAGAATCCTAATAAAGGACTTGGACTGAAATCAGGTTGTGATCCTTGCAGCCAGCCCTAAATACAGATAAGGACAGAAACAGCCCCAGACTGTGCATCCAGATCTGGACTTGGTATCCTGAGCCCGATCATTAATTTCAGCTGATCCGTGAACCAAAGATAGTAGGAGATTACAGCGTTGGCTTGAAAATTCAGCTGCTCAAGTTGACAATGCTCCTTGTTTTCTTTTGTCTGTGGATGCTGATTAAAAAGCCAGAGCTGACATTCCTGAATTCCCTCAGGAACACAAACCTTGCCACTCTGTGAGGAGAATTGGAGAGCATCAGCTGCCTGTAAGAACCGCTTGTCTGAATGTCAGGGCTTTATCTGCTGGCCAGGAACCAAATCTCAGGGAGGCTGAGATTTCAAGCAGCAGCATAAGATGAAATCTTCAGCAAAGAACACCCCTGCTGCTCCTTCACAAAAGTTATGGCTTGCAAATGATATGGCCAGAAGAGGAGAGTTTCTACCTGCTCGCTGCCAAAACGGCTTACGCAGAGTCTAGCGCTGCTGCTCCTATCGACGTGATGGCAGCTGCTGCCAGCACATTTTTCTTACTTAGACAGTCTTAGTTTTCATGGAGAAGATAACCAAGCTGGGATAAAATGACATGTGGGCAAACTCCCTTGTGTTCCATGAGCTGCTACGACCAACGGCCCACCGCTGCGTCAGCACCAGTGGGATCCTCCGCAACCTGTGAGCTGCGTGGTGTCCAGAAGGAGAACAGCTTGGGGCAAGAGACAGTCTGACAGGGAAACTTCCTCATTGCTCTCAAAGAAATATTTCACTCCTGAACAGCAGAGGGTTCGTCATCTCTGTGCTCTGCTGCTTTCAGTTATTAGAAATATTAGGTACAGGATTTTGGATTTTGTTTTGTTCCCTCCTCCCCAGTATCGACTGGTTCATTGGCTTCAGTGACTTTATTTTACCCCGGAGCTGCACCGTGCTCCCGTACCAACTGAAACAGAGACACAGCACCAAGTCATCCCCTTTTGTTAAAAGCTTTTCTGAGCAACAGAGCCACAGTTTAGGGGAGGGAAAAAAAGGGGTTTAAACCATTCTTACCAAGAGAAAATATTTCCCATAGCAGCACTCCAAAAGACCATACGTCACTCTGCGTTGTGTAAATTTTGTCGAAAATAGCCTCTGGAGCCATCCATTTGAGTGGAAGCCTTGCCTAGGAGACACGACACGTTGCTGGAACCCTTGTTATGAATCTGCCTGAGCCCCGGGGGAATAACATACTTGAGATGAGCATTTCGAGCTCCCTCCACTTACGTCTCCTTTCCGTACGTAGTCGGGGTCTTTGTAAATGTCCCTGGCTAGGCCGAAGTCACAAATCTTCACCACGTTGTTCTCGGAAAGAAGGATGTTCCTTGCTGCCAAATCCCGATGAATGCACTGGGAAGGAATGAGGACAAGGGAGATCAGAGCCTGCCGGGATAACGGGCTCCTGCCAGAGATCAAAGCGTGAGACCTTCTTTGGAAATGGAGAGATAAATGCATGTGTCAAGCAGGTTAGAGAAGGGAAATCTGGTCCAAACGTAGTGTCTTATGCAGAAGAGAAAGTAACTGGGGGAACAAGCTGAGTATCCACTGGTTTTCTGATTTTTACTGCGTGGTGAGTGCACACTCTCAGTTTTGTGCATACTTTTCTATGTGTATTGCATGCAGTTTCCTTGGAAAGGAGGCATTCCACAGGCTGCAAACGTATTTTTTTGGTATGCAGAAGAGGTGCTAACTTTGCTGATAGTCCCCAACACCGCTGACAAGCTAAAGAAATAGCCAGAAACTCCCTCTTCATTTCTCAGTAGTGCTTTTCTTGACCACACCACATGGATCTTTCTCTATGAGAAGCCTTTTCTGCCTTTATTTATGAGACAGCTCTGTGAATTGTCTTACAACCTGGATTCCCTCCTTCCATCTAAACTCTCGTGTTACAGGTGCCAGTCCTTGTAGCCAAGAAGGTGAGGGATAGTCCCTCACAGCTCCGTCAGCGCTACTTATCGCTTAACCAGCAGAGCTCATGCCATCTCCAACGCTTCATATAAGAGCACAGAGAAGGTTACTCAGGCTCCAAAGTATATATTTGGATTTCTTCACACCAGGTACTCGTGGTTCTGGGAAAGAAGTTCAGCCCTGAGGTTTTAATGAGCTCACTTTTCGGGAGGCGAGAAACTCCATGCCTTTTGCCACTTGGAAGCTGTAGCAAATGAGATCCTCCAGAGTCAGGGGCCGCTTGTAGAGATCCTCAGCATCTAGGAGAGACCACAGACACAGCAAAACACTACAGCAGCAGCTCCAGGCCTTGCTGTCACAGGTGCCACCTGCGTGCTGATGACCCCAGCCCTGCATCCCATTATTGTTATGTGTTCTCTACTAGAATGACAGCTCTGGTTTAGGAACCCCTGACCCAGAGGCAGGAGGTCAGATGGTTAAAAAAGTTCCATCCAACGTTAATCCTGTCATTTAGCTACAGGGAAAAACCCAACCTCTGGGGATAAAAGGGCGGGAAAATATTTACAGTGAGTGAGTGAAGAGGCTGGAGACAGACAATATTGCTATTGCTCCTCTTACACAACAGGAGCAGCTTTTCTGTGCAGACATTATTGCAAATCTCTCTGGGTGCTAAAGTTGGGCTGGGGCACGGGCAGGAGAAAGAGAATTTGCCGTTTCAGGAACAAGTCAAGCTGTGTAAAGGCTGGCAAAGCGTGTGACAGGGTGTGTGGCACTGACCAAGTAACAGAGATCTTTACCATACAAAATCTGGGATTAGGTAGGCTTTCTTTTACCTTCTTCATCATCTTCTGAATCGCTGTAACTCTTATCTTCAATAAAGCCTGAGCTGGCCGAGCTCCCCGTGCTGGCGACACTCTCCAGGCGCCTCTTGATCAGTTCGGTCAAATCGCTGTTGGACTCATCCAGACTTTTCTCTGCTTGGTCCGAGTTTTCCTGGGACTAGGAATGGTATAAAACTGAACTTTAGCTTTGGATGGTGCAGTGCCTGGGGATTCAAAGTGTGCAACAGAATGGCATATGGAGGAAGTGTTCCAAAAGAAGAGGAGCTCATGTCTGAACACGATGTTCCCTGACTCACAGAACTAATACAGCCCGGTTTCCTAGTTACTAATAGTTACTAATACTGAACCTCCCATTTACTGGTAACAGTAATTCACCAAAAAGTTAGTTGGAAGCTGGCTGGGTGAGACTGAGAGTTGAGCTCAGATACATTTTAATTCTGCACCTCTTGCTTCTTTAGAAAACAGTGTTAAAAATCACAGTTCAAGGTATGTGCATGGGGAGCACTGAGACACATCTGCCTCCCCCTGTCCCGGGGAGCGGGACAGAACCGGCCCCTGCGATTCATGAGAACAATGGTGAGAAAAGAAGTGTTGAGTGACTCTACCAGGAAAATCTCCTTCTCTTACACAAAGTACCTTATGTACTTTTGTGCTTGTAAACAATAGCTCTAAGAATAAGAATAATAATCATGGAATCATCCAGGAAAATAATCTTGGGGAGGCTCCAGTTTCTGGCAGGGCTTGGATCAGCAAGCCCTTTCCATGCTGTATTTTCACCAGGAGGAGGGAGTCCCATCCTCTCCCCATCCCTGATTTCTGGCCTCCTGTGCCAGAAATATCCCAGCCCAATATCCCAGCCCAATTTGTGCCTGCACAAATGTTTGTGTGGATGCAGATGGCCGTTTGGAAACCCAAACCATATGGATAATTTGAATGCAGACCATGTTGGTGACCCAGTTCGCTGCATCCAGCACAGACTTGGAGGCTGGAGCAGGGGAGGGAGGACACAGAAGAAGGGAATGAGCATGTGATGGAGGGGGGTACCTGCTTTTGGTAGCTGGGGGGGTGGGCCTAGAAATATAAATCCCCAAACTAGGCTTGTATTCTGGGAGGGTTCACCTTCTCCCAGTTCAGTTAATACCAGTTTTTCACTGCTTTGTTGCCCTCCTTGTGCTGGGTAGGATCTCACAAGTGATCCCCCTTCTCTCTCGAGTGCATTGGAATGCTGGGGTATTTGCAACTCATTTTTTAGTAGGTGCTAGAAAACAAGAGGATGGGAGTGAGATCCTGCAGGGGAAAAGATTCCTTTTCTTGCTCATCCCAATTGAGATGTGGTGAGGAAATAGGGTGCCTGAGTAAATACCAGACTGACTCCGTGCCATGCAGAAGAAAATCCATCTGGTGGTCGGTGGTTGTTGAGTCTCTGCCTTATGAGAAGCCTGTATTTCTTATTTTTTTTACCTTGTATGCAATGAAGTCTCCTCGTTTTCCTCGTAGGTAGTTGGAGAGGTTTCCGTATTTGCAATATTCTACTATGACCATTAAAGGACCTAAAAAGACAGTGAAAGTCAAATGAGTTTTGAAGCCCTGCAAAGCACTTAATACTAACTTACCCTCACAAATCCTCTTCAAAGGCAGAGAATGCTGTCATTCCCATTACACAGAGGAGGAAATTAGGAAGCAGAGGAGTGGCTCCAGAAGCACCCAATCTGCAGTGGGTGCAGAGAGAAGGGAATACAATGATGATTCCTAGTTTTCCCCATTAGATGGTAACAGTTGGTATTTATTCCTTATTTATAAACAAAGGCAAATTCAGAACTCTAAAGGATATGGGATGTTCAGGTTGGGTTACTTTATACGTGAGCCATCTATTTTCTCTGTCGCCTGCGCAATCCTTTGGTTTGGGTGGAGCTGATGCCGCTGGAGGCCACAGAATATGAGGGATCACAGACAGAACTAGATCAATAGTTGCCAAAATCTTTAGTCTGAAGCTTTTTTGAAAGCCTGGAAAGTCCTATCAATGTCCTCCTTCCTTAGTTCTCTGCAAACTACCGTTGAGTTCAGTGCAACTGCTGCTTTTATACAATTATGCATGTTTTTTAGATCCGCTTGAAAATGCTTTTATGTTTCAGTGTGAGCTGCTGGGAAAGGGAAAAGCTGCATTCTCTACCCTTAGCATAATCACTGCTCCTTGGAATCATCAAATGCAAGGCAAGGTGAAACTGTGGGGCTGGAATTCATATAAACATCTATTATTATCAATCCTAAGCATCCAGATTTTCACAGCCAGAAACCTTTCTCTGCCCAGAGCGTCCATGGTCCAGACTCGGAAGTTTGAACTTCAAAGGAACCGTGCCGAGAGCTGCACTTTGCACTTGGCCATCAGGAAGGAGGCAGCTCCACTGGCACTTGTATCTGGCAGTGGCAGGAACACTAATAACCCATAATAGCTTCTCGATAATAACATTGCATTCTTCTGCTGGGCTCTGTATTCGTACCGGTCCTAGAGCACTGCTGGACTGGATGCACACCTTTGGGCTGTTCAGGATTTCCAGTTCCTGCTGACTACAGCTGGGGCACGCCCAGTACCTGTGCTCGTTGCACCAGTGACTGTGGAAACACAACTGGCCCCAAACCAGAGCTGCCAGTGGTTCTGACCACACGCTCTCCTCACTTGGGCCGAAAGGCAGCAGAGCTGGGATCCTGCAGTGCACTGAGAGCTCTGGGGTACGTGGCTCTGGAGAACCTAAAGCCCAGTGTCCCTCATGGGTGCCCTGAGGAACCACAGATTCCAGCACACCTTTAAAGCTCCAGTTAGTGATTTATTCATGTTTTTGAAACGCTTCCTAGACATGGCCTCACCATATTTCATTTCCACGTTGTAAAGCATATACAATGCATTAGTTCTAACTGCTCGACATCAGGCACTCAGAGAAGCTGTTAAAATTTGTTATTTTTATATTCTTAAAATAATATATGTGCATACTTGATATCAGTCTTCATTGGGAATACCGTTATGTGGTTGCATAAAACCTAACAAGGAAGGAGAAAGCCCTATATTCTGCAATGACATTTTAATAGTAACTCTTATCCCAGTGTCTGCCGTGGAGGCTGGAGGCTGCTTTTCTGCTCCCAGGCAAACAAGGCTGCTCCTGGGTGCCCTGCAAGGCCCTGTGGCACGGCTCTGCTCTGTCCCCTGCTCCCCAGGGCAATCCCTGGGTCCCTGAGCAGCAGCAGGGATCAGCGAGGGTTTCCTCCTCACCCAGGAGAGCAGCTGGGATGGAGCAGGGAGATGGGGAACTGAGGGAATCCAAGGAGAAAGTTTCTCAGGACTTGGACGATCTCAGTATTTGATCATGGGATCATTCAGGTTGGCAGAGACCCTTGCGATCATCCAGTCCAACCATCAGCCCTACTCTACAAGTTCTCCCCTACACCAGATCCCTCAACACCACATCCAATCTACTCTGAAACACAGTCAGGGATGGGGACTCCACCCCCTCCCTGGGCAGCCCATTCCAGGCTCTGACCACTCTTGCTGGGAAGCATTTTTTCCTCATGTCCAGCCTAACCCTACCCTGCTGCAGCTTGCAGCCATTCCCTCTTGTTCTAGTGCTGATTGCCCTTGAGAAGAGACCAGCACCAACCTCTCCACAGTGCCCTCTCAGGCAGTTGTAGAGAGGGCTGAGATCGGTTACTGGGATGTGTCTTGCTCTGCAACCAGAACTCTGTGGCTTTGGTTAAAAAATATCAACCTCTTGGTAATGCTGCCGTGTTTCACGTGCCTGTTTGCATTAAACCATCTAATTGACTTGTCAGGAGAGTCACCATCGTTCATAATGTCACTTCCCCTCTTCTCACAGTCCCAAGCCAAGGCTACCTGCTTACATCTGCACTTAAAACCCCTCCAGCTGAAGCCGGCCATCCTCCCACCCAAGCTTTTGGGGTCTGCGGTGCTACAATGATCCCTGCAAGTTCCCTGTCCCTGCCTCCCAGATTACAGCAATATCTGTGGTTACTGGTTGCTGGCTGCTCCTTGTGGAACTGGGAATATCATGCTGGAGGGAAGATTTCTCTCCTGGCATCTTCCCAAATCTACCTCACCAAAGTTTTCTTTTTCCCCCGTGGCCGGACAACTGCATGTTCTTTGGGAAGATGATAGCTTTGGAGTCTCAGATGACAACAGATGTGTGCACCATCTCTCTCACACTTTCCCCTTCATTTATTTTACTCTGGTTTCTTTGTCCTCAGCTCTCCTAAATCTATCCTTTGGGTATTGTTTTGAAGGTTCGTTGTAAGCAGTTAAGAGGCATCTCTGAGAGTTGTTACCCTCAAGTTACAGCACAGCGGAGTAACAGACAAGAATGCTTCGTATGACAGCACGGGAAGAGATGTTTTGGTGACAAAGGTCTGAGATTTATGGAGTCCTTTGTTTAAATCTGCACTTTGCAACAGAGTCTCTGTGTGATGTACAGTCAGTTGTGTCAGCTCAGCCCCTTGGAAGTCCCTGTTGTTGCTCTATTTGGCTTGGGACAGCCTTGGGCTTCCTAGATACTATGCAAAAAATGCCTGCGTTTGCCCAGGGAGAGTGAAGTGTTTAGGAAAGGAAGGGGCCTCAGGGAGGTAAGTGCTCAGCCTGGTGCATCCTCCTGATAAGGTGGGGGAGAAGAGGAAGAGGAACCTTTGAAATGGTCAGTAGTGCTTATGTGGAGGAATCGGGCACCTAATTGCAATTAAGGATCCTGCCTCTCGCCAGTCCATAACCGCTGTGGGAAACCAGCTTACAAAGGACAGAGGAAAAGGAGATAGAGAAATGGCACTGCTGGCTGGGAGATGTTCAGAAACCATTGATGAGACGTGGCCACATTCTGCAGTAGCAGAAACTCTCCTATTCTATACTTCTAATATAAAAATATTTTGCTTGCATTAACTGTGCATGAGGTTTGGGCTTCGCCACAGAAACATCTAAACACCACGGTGTCTGGAAAGTATTTCTCCTTTGCTCCTTACATACTGAGGACTTCTCACCTCCAGCTTTGGTGCAGGCTCCCAGCAGGTTGACTACATTCAGGTGATGTCCTATATGGATGAGGATCTTCAGTTCCGACATTAAAGCTTTGCATTCGTTTGTAGTTGCACATTCTGCTTAAGATAAACAGGAAAAAAATCATCTTTACACAACAGGATATTTTTAACAGGACACAGCAAGGTCCTGTTTATACTTGGAAACAAGCCCCACCCGGGTTACTTGCAGAGTCTTTGCTTTTCAGTCTCTTAAACAGGTAATAATTCATCCTCTTCATTGACTGTTGACCTTTATGAAGTGGAACAGCACTTTATCTTTTGGGTGACTCTTCCTTTCTCTAGCACGGGATATGGAGGGTTGCTGCCCTGCAGGAGAGCCCTGCCCCCAGATCAGATCCCAGAGAGCCTTTGCAAGGACTGCATTTTGCAAACTTAGCAAAGGAACAAGGACCTACTGCAAGGAACTCCAGCACACAGAAGAACGTGCTCCTCCGTCTCAAATGGTGATGGGCAGCCCTGCAGGAATTCCTTACACTACCTCGGAGCGTATTTTCCCGTGTTACTGAGCAGCTCTCCACCAGAGGTGATGGAGGAATCCAACACACCTGTGAGCTGGGTCCTGGAATGTACTGGAGAACGTACAGCTTTACTAAATCCTGGCCCCGTGAGATCTCATGGACCCAAGAAGCACATTTTCCAGCAAAGCAGGGGGGGCCGTGTTGGTGTGTGAACCCTGAACTTGACCCTAGGTGAGACATTGCCGAGCCAGTTCTACTGTACTTTCCTTCTCTTTTGCTGCCAAGGCTGAGGCAGGCACTCTCAGCCCAGGATGTTGTTCAGATCCTGGCTTGTTTCCCCTACCTTTTTTCCAAAACTTCCATGATGTATTTTAACAAAAGGGGCTGTTTCCTCTGCTTTGGCCTTTGCCTCACGTGAGATTTAAATATGAAGAAACAGTTCCACAACAGATCATTTGGTGTGACAAATAGAACCTCTTTATCTGTTTGTAGAGTTCTCCAGAAACAAATCTTTCACCAAATTGTGTCATAAAGAAGAAACTGTTACAAGCCCAAGATTTCTTCAGTCACCAGTACTTGTAGGTGGGTGTGCAGATGGGTGGTGTTACTCCCGATTTACCCTGGCCTGAGCTGGAACACCCACCTGGCAAAATCTAAACGGAGCAGCCTCTGAAGTGTGGCAGATATTCTTGCACATTAAGTTCAGCCTAGAACTCATACCACCCCTGCTTCATGGAAACATTAGATAATGCTGGGATTACAGTAATGCAGGCATCTCCAGAGCCTGGGTTTTCCCCCTGGGTGGATTGACTCACACTAGAGAATCTACTTTATTCAGGAAACTGATGAATTATGGGCATGTTAGCCCAGGAGAAGGAGGTTAGAGGCAGAGGCTGCTGCCTCCACTGAGGGAGGAAGGGGTAAAATGTTGGAGGAACTGTCAAATAGTTTGCTGAGTATGTGCAGGCAGGGTAGAGTTGACATGAGGGTCAGCTGGGAAGCACAGTGTGGAAGTGAATGAAAACCCAGAGCTATCCAGGGCAGTAAGTTTTGGATGGAGAATGGAGTATGTCTGGATCAAGGGCTTCGACGGTATTTTTGAAGTCTGGAGATGGGCATGGAAGAGAAAAAACAACAGGAGGAGAGAAGATGATCTGAAGATCTACTGACTAATGCAGAGAAGGGAGACCAGATGTGGAGAAGGTCCAGACAGGTGAAAAATCGACGTTTTTGAAATTTCAGAGATGGGAAGTAGCAGAGCATCAGCAGAGGCAGCTAGCAGCAGAAGCCAAATGCTGTGATGGAAGTTCATGGATGGTGGCATTGCAGGGTTAATACTGTCATGCAGCAGCAATGCAGAGCAGCGTGGGCTATGAGGAGCCATCCGGTGAGCATCGATCTTCCTTTCAAAAAAGCCTAAGTGAACAGTTAAAAACCTCCAACTCAAGTAGTGAATGCACTGGCTGATGCATTTATTCATAAACCGTCTGCAGAGGCTTTTTAAGTAAATATAATGGGAAAGAATAGTCTCCAAGTTCCCCCCTTCCCCACCACGGAATGGTAAAAGCTTTCCTTAATTTCAGTAATTGCAGGCAAGTTGTCTCTAATTCCCTCCCTTGGCATGGCTTTTTTTCAACCCCTTGAACTGTTCTACATCTGGAAGGGCCGTGATCGAAGGCTTAGATCCAATTTCAGACCATCTAATGTAATTACATTCTGTAATCCGTTTCCCTCCTCACCCCTCAGACCTGGAAGCTGCTGTTTTCCTCCTCTAGGGATACCAGACTTAATCAGCAGCGCAGCATCGAGCCCACTTGTCATTTCCTACGCCTTAACATCCACTGTGTAACGACTAATTGCTCCCTTATGACAAACCCACTCCCTTCTCAACACAATGAACTTGGGCCTGGTTTGGAGCTGAGAACTGGAAAGCTCATTGCCCAGGGGTTCCCTGCGGAGTCTTGCGAGGGTCTCAGAGGGATATGTACCTTTAAGCATTTTTACGGCAACTGTTTTGCAGGTTGAAGATTTATCAATGCCAAAAGCAGACGCCTCCACCACCTTCCCAAAAGCACCATGACCCAGTGTTTTACCTAGAGAAGCAAGAGTCAAGAATGAGCCACAGGCACTTACGACAGTCGGCGTCAGAGAGGAGGGAAACGCGCATTCTCAGCTGTGCAGGAAACACAAGACTCCAGTGCCCAGGCACAGCGTAGCCGTAGCCCGACAGTCAACAGGCGCCTGTATCACATATTTGCAGTATATGGATATAAGCGGTCTGATTTATATCCATATGGCTTCAATGCAATACAGTGTGTGACAGGACAGAGTAGAACAAATAAATCTGGATTCAGCTGCAGGGTAAAACCGTGACGTACGGTCGTCCTGAAGCCCAGGGAAGTCAGAGTTCGGGTTGAACGTAGAACTGTGGAACCCGGATCTCTCCTGATCCCAGTCACGGAGTAGCCAGTGAAGTCACTCAGGCAGTCAGACTCCTCTAACCCTTCAGGTACTGACATTTATTTGACATAAAAGCTATACTAAGTGGGATGTAAGTTTATAATCTTTCCTTGTTTTCCCTGCCATTTGAGTTCTCATACCTAGAGTGCTGTGAGGGCCCTGACCCACAGCGCAGCAGAGTTCACCGGGCATCATGGCCTGGCTTCTTGGTTCTGCTGCTTTGTCCCTACGTCCCACCATCATCTCACTCTCTGTTCTTTTTGTCTCTCTTCCTCCTTCCTCCAGGTTTCCCATCTGAAGCACCGAGAGCTCACAGGCATAGCCATATTCCTCGCACTCCTCACTGCACACAGCTGTTAGTGTTTCTCTGTACAAACACAACCTGCTTTTTACATTTTCTTGCTCCAGCACCCAGCGAGCTGAGCGGCTGAATGAAATCTGGTTCCTTCTTTCATAATGGTTCTTTACAGCTCAAAGCTGGGTTTAAGTGATTGATAAGGAATTTATTATTTGATGAATTGGGAGAAGTCTTGAAAATAAAATTCTCTGAAAGACTGTCACCTTTCAGATCAACTCCTCTCTCTTTTCCTCTCGGAGTATGAACACCATACTTTGAAAACATACTTTTGGCAGGGGCTGTACCTGAAGGCACCTTTCTTTCATGTCAAGAGTTTGGCTTCACTTCTTCAAGACAGAAAAAGCAGTGGTAGGTATTTTGAGAGACACAAGCTCTTTGCTTTTCTTACCAAATCCCTTGGTTCGTCCCCACCGTTAGGGATGATCCCGAATTCCCTGACTCACTGTCGGGTCTGGCACTGAATGCCAGGCTGCTGCTTGGGTTCTACAACACATCTGCTGAAATTGGGGAGCGTTAGAGATCATCAATCTTTACAGGAATAACACCTGAACCACTCACCCAGCCGCAGCCTGTCCCTTGGGAACTCCCATTTACTGCTGTCATAGGGGAGGCGGTCACACTGCTCGTCAAGAGGCATTTCCTCTGGATCCATGATAATTGACAGGTATCCTGTTTTGATATCTGTGGCATCAGGCTAAAAACAGGGTGCAGAGAAATTATTCACAGTATTTACCCTGCAGTTCTCAGGGGAGAAAGCTGTTGTCTACAAGGCTGAGTGCTGGCTGGGGAGTTCCCTGAGTTCCAGACTTAGCTCTGAAATTTATTCTCAACCATGAACACATCACTTCAGCTTCCTGCCTCTCTTTTTATATATATGTATACCCAGGAAATAAATGTTTATGTGTGCCTGCCACTCCTGGGTCTTGGGGAGAGTCACTGATTAATGTTGGTAAACGCTCTGAGGACACACCATCTATCACTGTCTTCTACCTGTATCTCTTAGGGGAAGTCGGTGCTTTTCAGTGGGAACTCCACGAGTCTCCTTTCCTGGGGCACTACGGGGCAATTTGGCAGTTTCACCCTGTCTCATTTTGCAGCCTGGGTTCTCCATAGTTATCCACCTCGTGGCTGCCACTTATTACAACTTCAAATTGCTTGAAAGCTGGTGAAAAGTGCTGCTTCGACTGCTGCTAGGTGAGAAATTGTGATTTGGTGGGTCCTGTGGGCAGACTTGCACGAGTGTAAAATGTAATAGGAAATTCACTTTTGCTGGCAGCTGTGTTGGACTGAGGTGAAGGATGACAGAGGAAATTTAATCACTGTATTTGCTCTAGGAGGGGGAATTCTACCCAAGTGTCCTCTGATCAGCACTGGGGCTGTAGTTTGGGGAGCTTCAGAGCAGAGAGCTGTGGTTGCCTTTCTGCTTGCTGTTTGGTTTAGGAAAAGAGACCTAAATTCCTCAGAACTTTACTGAAACTTTACTTTTTCTGAGTCACAAAAGGGAGGTGAAAGAATAGCAAGGCTTGGAGACCAAATAAGCTGTGTGGTTTGAGTTCATTGCTAGGATCCTTCTTAAAACAGGGTCCCCTTTATGTTTTGGAGCAATCTTATTGGACAAGTGCTGAAATCAAGCCCTCGATTTAGGAGATTTAGGACTTTTTTTGGGTTTCCTAAGCTTGAAAGCCAGTTTGAATAATAAAGAGGGAGGACCCTGATTTTATGGTACCGTGGAAACGGGTAGAAATCTCAGGAGTGCAAGGGATCTCTTGAGAAGTCACAAGACTCTCAGGAGAAATCTTGGCCTGAAATGTTAGAGGAAGGCTTTGCACGGTTTTTCTATCACCTGCCCTGAACATTTGGCCCTAAACTCTGATGCTGCTGGAAATTGGGCCCAGCTGAGCCTTTGAGCAGTCCAGAACCTCTGTTACCTTTCTCAGTTTCCGAATGAAGAGGGTGAGAAGGAGCCAGAAGAGGGTAGCAGCCAGGCCAGTGCAGACCAGAATGATAACTTCGATGTTGGATTTCTCCTCAGAACCTGTAGGTTAAATGTGCAACCAAATTTGAAATGTAGCTGGAGTAATGACCGGGCAGGAGCTCTCAGCAGCCCTACACAATGTGCCTGTTTCCCCTTGCTTGGAGCTCACCTTGGATTTTAATGAAGGCTGATGTGCTGTCTTGGCCCATGTCGTTGGTTGCTTTGCATTCGTAGAGCCCTTCGTCATCCTTTTTCACTCGCTCAATGACCAGGGTGTTATTTTCCATGGAAATTCCTGTCGTAGGGGATTGTGGTCAATAATGTGACAAAAACCTACCTGTCTACAAATGCTTTAGGGGACAGAGAACTCAAATTCAGCTCCCGTCGGTGCAGGCCTGGTACACAGTGTTCTCAGGAGGCATTTAATACCCTGCTCCTCGTTGTGGTCTGGCAACGACCTTTCCCTGACACTTTTCTTTCTCCTCAATACCTCTGTAAATGGCCTGGGGTCATTTAAGTAAGTATTAATTCCTTGTGAGCAGACAGAGCCTGAGGAAACCTCTACGGGAAGGGAGGTTTTCTGATGGTGGTCAGATACACTGGGAAAAAGGCAACTTGGTGAAATTACTGGAGAAAGCTGATGTCTGGGTGGCTGTGGGAAGAGATGGGAATTCTAACATCTGGAACATGGAAATCAGGCTATGCACATGCCTGGAAAAATCACTGCATGGAGGAATCCTGGACTCACAGGCAGCCAGGGGCTAGAAGTAGAGTGGAGGAGGGAGGTTGCCTAGGTACGACTTACGTGAGGCTCTTCTACATTCAGTTTTCCTGATTAATTTTCCACCTTTCATTTTTCCCAGTCTGTGGCACAAACCCGTTTCACTAAGGATATCTTTGGGGCAGAAACAGGGAAGCAGGTCAGGCTTTGAATCCAAAAGGGAAGGACATTGTGAGTTTCTGGGTGTTCGGCCCATGACTCCTGTTGTTGTTAACAAGAGAACTGCACGTCACTCGCTGTGTGCTCTGCTGAAATATTTACCCCGAGGTGGTTTTTTTCCCAATCTTTTATTTATGTTTCCATTGGTTGGATGAGTTACATGCTTGTCCCTCTAGAATTATTTATAAAATTTCAGTAGCTATAAAGAGTTTCAGAACAGTCTGATCTGAATTATGGATGATCCTAGATTTCCTACCTAGTTCAAGATGCAAAATTAAAGTCACAGGACCAGCTACTGCCATGAGATTCTCCAAGGTTTATAGGAGATTTTGGGACAGAGACCCGAGCAGGAATTCCAGGCTCAGGAAAGGGAACCTGTGCTCCCTGCCCATGGGACCACCATTCCTGTACTCCTCCATACCAGTTGAGTGAGAGCACGTTCTCATTACTGTCTTGTAGGAGATTAAAAAGGATAGGAGCTGAGGAACTGGCCCAGGTTGCCCAGAGAAGCTGGGGCTGCCCCATCCCTGGAGGGGCTCAAGGCCAGGCTGGATGGGGCTTGGAGCAACCTGGGCTGGTGGGAGGTGTCCCTGCCCAGGGCAGAGGGGTTGGATGATCTTTAAGGTCCCTTCCAACCCAACCCATTCTCTGATTTTATGATTCAGTGTGTAATATGCCGTGGCATCCCTTGGACCTGGCTGGGAGGTGGCTTCCTCCTTCCTGCAGTATGATCTCACCAGGCCCCAAGGGTATCTAAGGGTTCAGGTACACTCTGTGTCCGCTTTATACACAGGCTGTTGTCTCTCAAAAGCAGGGTGAAGGCTGCTCTCCTTGATGTAGTCATGGTATGCTAATGTATGCAGAGTATCTGGCTGATGAACGCTGCCACCTGTGGAAGGTGAGCTGCATAAACTGGCAACCAGTTGGCAGTCTGGGTTGGAGACTACTGATACCCTTGGGCTTTGGGGGTGTTTTCTGAGGTTGTGTGCACCACAGTGCAGTTGCTGTGGAGTTGTAGGTGCTGTGGTTGTGGTGAACCTGCAAATCCATTATCCCTTTACGTACAGTACCACAGCACCCTCCAGAAACAACCCGCTCACCTGATGCTGCTGAAATGGGGTAGCCATTCTTCTTCCACGTGATCTGAGGTTCTGGCCTTCCACTGACTTTGCACTCCAGGATGATCTTGCCGCTGATGTTCACCTCCAGATCCGTCAGGTTTTGTATCACATGTGGTGGTAGCTTTGCTGTGGTCCCAGAAGAGAACAGGAGACAGTCAGATTTGAGAAGGCTTCTGCCTCACCTTTGCCATCTCCTCTCCTCTGCCCACCTGCGTGGCCTCTCTGGGTTGATAAGTGGGAGCAAAAAGATTGGGAGCAAAAAGATTGGGTTGATAAGTGGGAGCAAACAAATGTCCCCAAAGCTTATGGGAGGAGAGAGTGAGTTTATGTGGCTCAGTTTTCAAACTGACTAAGCTTGGATTCGGCCTCAGCTTGAGCCTCCTTGAGTTTCCCATCCTCTGGAGAAACCAGGCTCCAGGGTGGAGCAAAGGGGGAGGGAATATGGTAAAGGGAAGGAGAAGGCAAAGAGGAAGCAGGATTTTGTGTTCTCCATCGTGAGTGCAGTTACCTACTTACTACAGAGCGTGTTAACCTCCACTTTGTGTTCATTTATAAAAGGTACAGGAAAGTGATGAATAAAATCACAGGCACAGCATAAAACCCACACGAAATGTGCAAAAAGGGCAGTTGGTGGGTGTTTTAGTGCATTTGACAGACCCTGTTTGTAGAGGGGAGGGAGGCCTGGCTTGGAGGGGCATTTCCACGCGTGTTCTCTCTGACATGTGCCAGACAAGTAACAGACCTCACTAATTCTCAGAAGAATGTGATTAAGGTTCCAGTTCTCCATGAATATATTCCCAGTTTAGCTGTGTTTTTCCCGTAGCCATCACGTGTAGGTGTCTGTGTAGGTGGAAATTTGACTAAACGAGTAAAAATAGCTGCCAGGGGAGAGAAAAGCAAATTGCCTGAATGCAAAGTGCAGAGACAGCCCAGTGCCTCCCTGTCAGGCGGTGCCGGCAGGTGGCTCTGGTACTGGCCATGGGGACAGGCCAAACTGGCAGCACTCTGCAACACCGGGGGGAGATTCCTTCCCTTCCTCCATGCTTGAGGAAGAGGCGGGTGCTCATGCCATTCCTTAACATCACTCGCCTCCCACTCGGGTAGCAGAGCCGTGCCAGTTGGTGTGTGTGGAGGGGACAGGGGCTCCCAGAGGGGTCTTGGCTCATGGAGTAGGAGACTCTGTGGGAAATGTGCTCCTTCACTTCACCAGGCACGCAGCCAGCACTGCACGGCCTGGGTTTTACCAAAGTGACAAGTGCTTATGGCACCATTGCTGTCCCTTTGGTGTCTCAGCCATTAATGTAAGAGCAGAAGCCAGTTTGAAAATCACTGTAACTTGGTTTCTGATGGACTCTGTCTTCTACACCCTGGCTTGCTCCTGTTTATTTCAGTTCTACTCCATTTCTGTGCTTTGGGAGTTTCTTCACCACTGGAATATGGAATAATGGTTTAAACTGACAGAGGGGAGATGGAGCTGAGCTGTGGGGAAGAACTTCTTTGGGGTGAGGGTGGTGAGAGCCTGGCCCAGGTTCCCCAGAGAAGCTGGGGCTGCCCCATCCCTGGAGGGGTTCAAGGCCAGGTTGGAGGGGGCTTGGAGCAACCTGGGCTGGTGGGAGGTGTCCCTGCCCAGGACAGAGGGTTGGAACTGGATGACCTTTAAGGTCCCTTCCAACACAAACTGCTCCATGACTCTATCATATCACTAATTCATTAACTCGTTCCAGCAGCACCTTTTCTTCTGAGAAAGCTTAAAGCCTATCACTCGGTGCAGAAAAAGCTGCACTATTTTTTAGGGAGTTTCTACCAGAAGCCTCTTGCCCTTGATGTTCACATAGCCAAAGAAACCAGGCTCCAGGATCTGCAGTGTTGCTATTGCTATGAAAATAAAAGAGCTGGGGGGTTGAGTCTAAGTAAGAAAATACTGTTACTACAACAACGTATATCCCACTTAGGCAGAGTAGGTAGCACGTGTCACGTGATTGTACACTGGACTGGTGACACTTGTGGTCCCATCTGCTGGCTCCAAATCTATTTAGGGACCTACACCGTCCTGGCAGCTCTAAGTGGGTTGAGTTTTCAACCAAAGTCATATGGATCTAGGGTGACAGCCCCAGGTGCTAGAGTTGTGCTGTCAGTAACATGGCGAGTGATGCCTCTTCTCCTCAGTCAACACTCTGTCTGCCCCCAGCACGGAGTTAGGAAGCTGAAATCACCTTTATGGGTAAGGCAGATATTTCACACAAACCCATCAGTGGCGGGATGTGCAAAAAACCCACCCCAAATGAGGGCATAAAGTCCATTAGGACAATCCCTAAGAAATGCTGGGCACCTTCTGCTTTGAAGGGCTTCCAGGGGAGCAGTAGATGCCCAGCATGTCTGCTCCTGCAGAGGATGGCAGCACGTCCCACTGCCCTTTGGGCACCTACCTTTGACGCAGAGCTCAGTGTGCTGCTCTAGCGTGTCGGTGCTGTTGTGCTGGTTCTGGGCTCTGCACTTGTAGTGCCCACTCTGGTCCTTCGTGATGTTAGTAATGACCAGTGTCAAAGAAATGGAGTAGTTGTCCATTTTCTGGATGAGCGAGTTGGCGGGAGCCGCCTCTGAGGAGGGGTAGTACCAGGCCAGGTGGCTGTAGATGTACTTGGAGGCCCGACACGTCAGCCAGACGTCGTTCCCCTCGATGGTCGTGACTTGGGGGTCTGTTTGCAACCCAGAAGGCACATCTAGGAGGAAGGGAAAACATGTTTATAATTAAATCACCGCTGAAAAGAGCTTTGACTGCCTGGTTGTAACTTGATGGTCAAATTTCAAAGACTGGCCATAATGGAATGAGTCCATTTTAATGAGCCCCACATTTGCAGACAGGGGGTAGTGCCTGTGAGTTGGGTAAGCAGAAAGTTCCTCTCCCATCCCAGGGCTGACCTGTGGCAGTCTGGCCTTCAGTATTCTAACCATTCCATTTCCAAATAATGAATTGAAAGCTTATAAATAGAAGCAGTTAATGGACTAAGAGAGTTTAATCAAGAGGGATTTCTACCCAGGTAGACAAATGTGTTCACGAGCTCTTCTCTTTCAGTCTGCAATCAGTGCTTGAAAGCATAATTGCATACGAATAGAGAGACCTCTTCCCATTTTTCAGAAGAAACACTCTCTTTTTTACCACTCAACAATCTTCCCAATTCTCTGCTTCACCTATGCCAATATTTATTTTCATCACATGTGCCTTGGTTGATACTTACTTGATCACTGAATGGATTAACTGATTTAATGAGCTATGAGTCTTTAAGGCCTTTATATTTAGCAGAGGAATACATTGAGGCATGACTCCAGTCTATCCACAGAACAGTAAGATGTTTCTTGCTATATTTTTAGTAACTTTCCACTCCAGAAAAAAAAGAATAAAATCAATTTTCCTGAAGTAGGGAACTGAATCCATTTTAAGACAAGAAAAAGTGTTTCTGAGTAGGATGCCAGAGTCTGGCCTACAGACCCTCTCCTATTCCTGCATCAGCTGCCAGAGACCTGCAATTCAATTGTGTCTGAAAGGTGCTATTTTCCCTTTCCAGTCTGTTGGTTCCAGTGATCTGCACCCCCAACAGACTGGAGTGAAAGCCTGCTGATGACCACAGTGACCTGGAATTAGTCTTCTGTCTATCAGGTCAGGATTTCAAGCAGCTGAGGGTTATGAGGAACCCCTTCAAAATTTTAGCAGGGGATGGGACACTTTGGGAAGAATTGCTCTGGATCATCTTCTGAATATGAATGCTCTTTGCAATAAATCTGATGGATTATTGCTTCAATTCCAAGCTGTTTGTGAGATGCTTTTTCTCAAGGTAGGATGAAACGGATGGTACTTTGAGAAGGACAGAAGTTAAAGGGGAGCAAGTACATGTTGCACTTGGAATCTGACAAATTCCACATGGGAGCTGGAATTTGGCCAAGGGCTCACACTGCAAACTCTTGCAAAAAGTTCTGCTGGAGCTAGAGTTGAGCATAAATAGGGAGGCTGTTGGAATAACCAGTCTGCCTCGTAGTAAATCATATATTGCATAAACCACAGAGCCCTGAAGGAGCTTTCAGATATGATTCAAAGTCTCTCTTCTTCACAAGTCATCTGGAACAAAACCAATAAACTTTGCTTCATGGTTTTTAAAGACTGGCACCAGGAAAGAGTGGTCAGTAGGTGGAATGGGCTGCCCAGGGAAGTGGTGGAGTCCCCATCCCTGACTGTGTTTAAGAGCAGATTGGATGTGGGGTTGAGGGATCTGGTGTAGGGGAGAACTTGTAGAGTAGGGCTGATGGTTGGACTTGATGATCCCAAGGGTCTCTTCCAGCCAAAACGATTCAATCCATCCTCATAAGCCTTATTCTCCAGGCCTCTCACCAGCTCCGTGTCCCTCCTCTGCACTCGCTCCAGCACCTCGATATCTCTCTTGTGCTGAGGTGCCCAGAACTGGACACCAGACTCAAGGTGTGGCCTCCCCAGTGCTGAGCACAGGGGGACAATCACCTCCCTGCTGCTGCTGGTCACACTGTTCTTTATGCAAGCCAGGATGCCCTTGGCCTTCTTGGCCACCTGGGCACACTGCTGGCTCATGTTCAGCCGCCCGTCGACCAGCACCCCCAGGTCCTTTTCTGCCAGGCAGCTTCAGCCACACTGCCCCAAGCCTGTAGCCATCCATGGGGTTGGTGTGGCCCAAGGGCAGGACCTGGCCCTTGGCCTCATTGAAGGCCATGCCATTAACACATCTTGAAGGCCATGCCATTAACACATCTTGAAGGCCATGCCATTCTCACATCTTACAGCCCAGTTTGTTTCGCAGGGGGAGCTTCCCAGAACGGGTGTGGGAGCAAGCCCACCCCAGGGGAAAGAAACACCACATCTCTTGGGAGAAAGCAGTGAGTTGTGTATGTCTGTGACAGCATGGGCCGGAGCACCCAGTGATCTCTGGCATTTTGCTGCAAATTCCCAATTAATTTGATGTGTTTATTTCCAAGCCCTAAATTTTGAAGGCTCCTCGCTAGCTTTGCCTTTCTGCTGGGCTTCCCCAGTGCAGGGGTTTTTCTACCAACTTAACATTCTGGGAGCAGAAGCCTGGGTTGTTTTTCTTATCGTTTCTTCTGCTGACATTTTTTATTTAGCATTTTGAATATTTTTAGCTGGAGCCTGTGCTATTCTCTTCCATCTTGTTAGCCCTTCAAGAGGCTCTTTCGGCTCCAATAGAATATTCATTGATTTTCATTACAGTGGAAGGAAAAAGAGAGAGAAAAAAAAGAGAAAAGCCTCTCTTGCTTTCCTCTGCTCTCCTCTCTCTTTTCTCCTCCCACCTGGATTATCAGGGGAGGAACTGCAGCTTTGAGAGCACATTATAAGTCAGTTCATCTCTCAGACTACTTTGCTTACACAATCTTGAACCTGAGCAGTGATTAACTTCCTCTCTCTGAACAGATACAGTGCTTTATAAGGCTCCTAATAAGTTGGCTAAAAGAATGCACCATGGGGCCTTTTCTCTTTTATCAGCAGTCACCAAACATTTGTCTTTGGTTTTGTATTACAGCGTAGTAGCCGCGAATTTCACTCTCGACTGTGCGGGATTCCAGGGCAAAACAGGGAAATGAGCCATTGGGGGAAGGTAAAAAGTCAGCATAAATCAAAAGAAAGTCTGGCTCCATTTGTATTTACAAGGAATTAATTGGTTTTAATTTCCTGTGCTTTGCACAATAATCTGTGTAATTCAAAACTTCTGCTCTTTCCCGAATTCCATGCCTGTGCCTGTCAGGGTCGGGGGGTGCCATCAGGCATACGCATGGAGGGAGAGTGAGAAAAAGAAAGGGTGAGCTCCACCATCTGAAACAGCGCTGAGATTTTAACAAACCCTGTAAACGTGTCAGGAGTAAGCAGATTGAGAGTGGTCAGCAGTTGTGGAACGGTCCAGTTCCTACGTGGTTCCAGTATCTGAGGGCAGATTTTTATCTCATGTTGGAAATACAATCTTTTCTTTCTTAACTTCATTTTTCCTCAGTTGTTTTTGCAATGAGATAAGCCCTTGAAAAAGAGCTTTTGTTATTATTTATTATTCTTATCATAATTCATTTATACTCCAAAACCATTCCGAGGTTTCATATGGGAGGGATCCCGTTTTGCTGTACGTCTTGCACTCATACAAAGGCTAGAAGTTGATTTACTGTGGACTTAGAGTAATATATAGTTGCCCTTTCCAAGGTGCAGACCAGAGATTAGAAGCTCAATAATACTTGTTCGTGGCAGAGAAGAGCTGCAGGAGACGTCAGGGCAGCTTTTCACTGCACTAGGGAGGCTGCAGCCTGCCTTGCCTGTCCCATGGCGGTGGGCAATGACACGAGGCAGTTTGGAGCATCTGGTGGCTCTGCCCATGACAAACCAGTCATCCGACTGAAATGGGAACACACTGGTGTCCAGACTGTGGTAGGCAAGATAGTGAATGATAAGATTTCTCATCTCATTGCACCCCTTCTATGGTTTGGTTCCAGCATGATCTCCAAACCCCATTGACCCTTCACTGAAATAAACTCTGCTGGCAAAGAAATGGTTTAAAAATAGAGCGTGGTGCTATTTCTAGTGTCCGTGGGAGTTTTTGTGGGGGCTCTGCAGTGGAAGAACAAAATGGCTTTGACATTATTCCACTGGGATAAAGAAGTTTTTCTGAAATGAAGGCGGTGGTGGTGTGTCACCAGGCTGAAGGCAGGCATGTCCCCGGAAAGGAGTGCAGCCCAGACAACACCTGATGAAGTTTCACTGTGACACTCTGCCAGGTCCTGACAAAAAAACATTTCAGTCCTGACCTCGTGAAACAGGGATTTGAGGGAAGAAGAGAGTGTAGCCTCCATAGCATCTCCCCATTTCTTAGCTGAAATTAAGCTCAATTCAGCTACGATGTTTGAAAGCAGCTCAGGAGTTGGAGTACTATAGAGCTGGAGTAATATAGAGTCATAGAATCACAGAATGGTCCAGGACAAATGGGACCTCTAGAGTCATCTAATCTGACCTCCCCGCAGTCAGCAGAGACACCCCCAACTCAACCAGGTTGCCCAGGGCCTCCTCCAGCCTCCCCTTGAATATCTCCAGGGAAGGGGTCTCAACCACCTCCCTGGGCAGCCTGTCCCAGTGCTCCACCACCCTCAGAGTAAAGAACTTATTCCTAATGTCCAATCTAAATCTGCTTTTCTCCAGCTTGAAGCCATTGCCCCTCATCCTGTCCCTGCAGGCCTTTGTAAACAGACCTTCCCCAGCCTTCCTGTAGCCCCTTCAGGGACTGGCAGGCTGCTCTGAGGTCTCCCTGGAGCCTCCTCTTCTCCAGGCTGAACCACCCCAGCTCCCTCAGCCTGTCCTTGGAGCAAAGGTGCTCCAACCCCCTGATCATTTTTGTGACCCTCCTCTGGACCCGCTCCATCAGGTCCATGTCCTTCCTATGTTGAGGGCTCCAGACCTGCACGCAGCTCTCCAGGTGAGGTCTCACCAGAGCAAAGTGGCAGAATCCCCTCTCTAGATCTGCTGGCAACGCACCTTTTGATGCAGCCCAGGATGGGATTGCCCTTCTGGGCTGCAAGTGCCCACTGCCTGCTCATGGCCAGCTTCTCAGCCATATGTGGAATCCCATGTATTACTCAGCAGAGGACCATCGTGTGAAGGAACCCGGCAGCAGGTCACTCTGCTGCTATTTTACCAGTGCAACGTGGCCTACTTTAGGATCAGGATGGCCACATTTAGAAGGATTTCATTTCTTTCTAATCCATAAGCACCACTATTTTTAAACACAGTGCTTATAAAAGTCAGTCCTGCTCGTTCAGCATCTGCCTCTTCCCCAGAAGGGAACAGACTCAAGCTTTTTTTTCACAGGCAAGCCTATATCTGCCTTGCCAAGCCCTCTTCACCTCCTGCTCTGTTTTGGTGGAAAAGTTTCCACCATAATCAACTTTCAGTAATTTTGTCCAGTGATTCATTTCCTTCATAATTAAAATTGCACAATTAAAGCATTTGTGTCTGAAAACATTGCTACATTGATCTTAAAATGAAAAATCTGAAATATTAGCTCACTGTGGGTGGGTGGGTGGGTGGGAAAACCTCTACTTATTAAAATAAAGGAGTTGTGAAAGGGCTGTGGATTGATCTGACCCTTCTGGGAGTTGCTTATTGAGCTGCTGCAGCGTTGGGTTTAGTCACTGAGTTTTACAAAGTACCAGGAATAGGCAGCTTTGAGTAACCCCTCCAACCATAATCCCTGCAGATTTCAGAGCAGAAACAAACCCACGTGAAGACTCAACACTTGGAAGTGGTGAAGTGTAATAATAATAATAGCTGGTCTTCAGCCTGCCCTGGACAGAGGGTCATAGAGTGGTTGGAGTTGGAAGGGACCTTAAAGATCATCCAGTTCCAACCCTCCTCCCACCAGACCAGGTTGCTCAAACATCTGAGGACCACTTACATCTGAGCTGTGTCTCCCAAAATTGCACCTTGAATGGCTTTTTCCTAATGAAATAAGAGTTAGGGCTTTGGAGAATATCTTTTGGAGGCTTCAGCCCTCTTCTGCTTCCAGAAGGCATTGGGGTAGTACAGGGAAGCTGAAGATGGAGGTGAAATCTTTCCCCCCTGTGGCACCGGCTTCGTTATTGTTAGATAACAGTTTTTGTATTAGCAGCAGTAACTCACTAAAATGAGCCTTTTTCTGGTTAGTGTGATTTGAGATGTGCTGAGTTACCTCACAGCAATGGAGTCAGACAGCCCAGGGCGCGAGAGGCCAAGGATGGCAGAGCGCTGCCACGAGCGAGCTTCGCCCTCAGAACTTGCTTTGTGGGGAGGATGCCAAGCAGCGAGAATCAGACATTTACCTTCCAGGACACTTCTGCACTCTTTGTTCTCAAAATTGTTATTTTGATGCAAATTCTACCAGCCAACATCCACTCATCCAGAAAGTAAGCGGAGAAATGATTCAGTTTGTTCTGGGTAAGCACTTGAACGAGGCTGTCCCTGGACTCTTTTTTTAAACTCCTGTCTCTCCTAAAAGCATTATGTAGGTCTTGATCTCTCTACCAAAGAATTTCTGTGCTGAAAGGTTAAGCAGATATTTGTTTGGATTTGTGTTCCTTGGAGAAATAGCATGTCCACCTCCTCTCTCCTTAAAGGCCACTGGAAAGGCTAATTGTTCAGGCAGGGATCCAGTGTCACAACAGCTCCCAGTGATACCAGCTCTGGATTTGGTCTGAATATTGGCCTTGCTCACCTTTGCTCTGTCTACTGGTTTAATTGGAGACTGACCCTTCTCCCGAGTCGGGGAGAGGCTTCAGGCCTTTGGAAGGCTACAAAGACCTCAGCTTTTGCTGGGGGTTTTGTGAGGACAGCACTCAGATGTCATGAGCGTTGCTTTAAGACACAGACAGCTCCACTGGGGCCCGAATCTGCAACTGGAAAAGGGCAAAAGGGGCATCAGGTTTGATGCTGGACGTGTCAAACCCAGTTGCGCAGTGACGCAGGACCCGACCTTGCATGTATGTGGTGAAGAGCCCGGGACTGTGTGAGTGGGAGTGCTGTGAAAACACAACAGGCAGGGAATTCCCAGAAGTTTTAAGAGCCCCTCAGCAGCCCTGTCAACCTCTACCGTGCATCAGCTGGTTGGTATCTGGTTTCTGTGGGGCGTCTCTGGCGGTGTTTTACCTGAGACGTAGAACTCGATGCTCCTCTCCTCTTCGCCGATCTTGTTTGAAGCCACGCAGTAGTAGATGCCGGAGGCACTGCTGTTTTCTGTGGTCAGTGTGCTCACAATCTGCCAGGAAAAGAGAGAAAAAGTAAAGGCTTTGAGTGTGGTGTCGGCTTCGGGAGGCCTGAGAGTACCGGAGAAGTACTTGTTTTATGGTAGAAGAACAGTTCACCAAGGGGTTGCTAGTCACGAGTGAAGCTCACAAACAGACGAGTGCTGCTATTAGGTTTTCGGTCTCTCATCTCACATCACCTCAGCCCGGTTAATTCTCACCCCTCCTCAATGCTAAACCTTCCCCTTCCTACTCCCAGTCTCCCCAGTGAAAAGCAGGGCTCCCCTTTGACATGCTCCCAGGGTCTTAGTTACCACATCAACAAAAAGCAAACCTGGAAGATTTCTCTAAAACACTGGAAATAGAGCCCCACATCCCCCTATTCTCTTTCCCCCTTTTCAGTTCAGGTTTCTGGGTAACAGAGCACCCCCATTTGCATGGGCAGCACGTCATTCCTACTGGTGGGGTATAAAGAATATTTTAGGATTTGGCTTTGCTTTGCTGTAACCCCAGAGAAGAGAAGGATGTGGCCCTTTTGGGCCCCAGCTCACTCCTGTAAGTTGTTCTTGGAAGCCCTTTGATTCCATAATCCTACCTCAGAGCCTTACCAGCACTTGTGCATAAGGAAGGACACTCTGGAGAAGCTGCCTGTGCTCAGACACTTGGCAAATGCAGAAGAAAGGGAGGATCGTGAAGGAGAAGGAAAGAACACTTGTTCTGAGATTCCCCATGTAGAAAAAGGATGTGGTTTGGTTACTCATGGGGCTGAGCTCAAGCACGTCCTTAAAAACTTGTGTTCCTTAAACATCCTCAGCCCCTGGTTCTGGATGGAGCCTTCTTAAGGAGGGGGCAGCCATACGGCACTCCCCTCTCCCTGTCACGATGTAGCTCACGGAGAACAATCCACAGATCATGGCTTTAATTATTTCTAGTGCTTCCTTTGGGCTGTAGCAAGAGAGCGGGGTCTAACCCTCCAAGACAGAGATGTTCTTGTTGGATTACTTTGCTTCCCCTGCAGCCATTCACCTGAGGAACTCTGAGCCCTCACATTTGGAACAAATACCACTTTTTCTGCCGTCTTCTCTAAGGACTTAGAAAATCAAAACTTATAACACCCTCTGGCCCTTTGTCCTTATCTCCAGAGAGTGCTTTGAAGTGCACAAAAGCATCTCTGGACTTTCTTTTTAATATCCTAAACTAAACTCACACAAGACATTCCTTTAGTGCTCATAAAGCTGTACCACAAATGTGTCTATGGCTGGGCAGGATGTATTTGCAGAGAGTTATTTAAGATTTTCTGAGCTTTGGCACTTTAAATCCTGTAGGGAAATGAGTTTCAAAGGTTTTGATCTCATGCACATTTTACATTCTAATGGGGAACATTTTCAGCAGACTAATGGGTAAGTGGAAAAGTATCTACTTTTCATGGGCACCAGACACAGAAATTAGCCAAGAATAGGGACAAAGCAAATTTAGGGGTGAAAACGGGAGACCAGCAAACCCAGCTCCCTCTGGTGTCCAGCAAAGAAAGAGCTGGGCAGTTCTGGTTTATTTATGCTGTGAAAATAGCTCTAACTGGGATAAAAAATCCCCCCTGAGAAGGAGCCTGCTCCTCCTCCTCCTCTCCCAGGTCCTGGAGCAGTGGGCCTAGTGCCCCAGGTTGTTAACCAGGCATGGTCAGAGCACCACCCCTGACGTGAGCAGGAGATGCTGAGTTTTGATTTACTGCTGAATCAGCACCAAGATCTTTCTGCTCATGATCACTGGATCTTAGAATTTTATCTTTGGGAAGAGAAAAAGCCAATATAAATGTACGTGCTGAGGAGGGAAGGGGATGAATTTGGACAGCTATTTACCAGCTATTAGTCCCGCTAAGTGACGCATCCGGATGGGAGGCCGAGGGTAATACCATACAGCCAGTTCAAATCATACAGGGGAATGTAATTATCCCTTTTGGAATATGTCCAAAGTCTGAGGGATGACACTGTGACTCTTCTAAAGACTGAAGCAATGCCTCAAGCTGCACTTGGTAGCCCAGAGGCAAGTGCCTGCTCATGAATGCACACAGATGCTGATGACTCTCACTGCCCAACTTAAGAACAGTAAGGGGGAAAAAAGAGCAATTACCTATACTGAGATCTCATTTTGGCCAATCTCAATTGCATCTGGATGTGAAGGTGAAAAAAGATGTTAAAATGATGGTGGCAAACCATCTGAGGACAAATTCCTGGGAAAAATTCACCGAGGAAAAGAAAGTAAGTAATTCTCTTGTTTGTGTGCTCCAAATCCCTGTTACACACTTGGATACCAGTTTGGTGCACACCTGAGCACAGGAGAGCATGCACATCACTCTATGGTCTTAGAGCTACCACCTCCCAGAGTCCTTCTAAATGTGACTTTTAAACCACCAGCAGTCAGCAGGGAAATAGATGTGAATTCAGAGCTGGAAATGAAGGATTTTAAGTGCTTTTCTTGTAATAAAAGGAATCCCTTGAAATCATTACGCATCAGCTTTCCACTCTACCTGTGTGCTCGTGGGTAAAGCCCTGAGATTGGGAGTCCAATCATCTTGCCAGCATCTTGAAGTTCTTAGTTGCCAAACTGACCTAATCCTCTTTTAGTCCTCAACACAGTGATGCTTTGGAACACTAACATGCTATACCTAAGGGCATCCAAATCCTCCTTCCCTCTCTAAGAGATCATAGTGTGGTCTTTTGTCAAAAGGAACCTGAAAGACACATTGAGGAAGGCAGCAGTGGCATCTGCTTTGTGAAGTGTCTGCAGATCAAGGGTATCCCCCTGAAACCGGAGTAAATGACACGTTAACTCTTGCCAACGTCCTCCAGCCACGAGCAGTAGCACAGCCCATGTGGCTGTTCAGCCCTCAGCTCCTGTGCAGAGCGCTTTAACCGATGGTAATTAATCACAAATTATTGGCATGTGACGTCTAGACATCTTCCTGGTGGGAGCTGGCCTGGGATCCCTGCTTTCCCTGCATACCAAACACCAAACATCCTTCTGACCGGTTTTCCTGGCCTGTGTTGAATTTGGAAGTAAAGGGCTCCATTTCCTATTACTTAACCTAAAGGCCACCCAATACTGCGAGCCCAAAGAAGGGATTATTAGCTAATAAATAATTACTATCAAAGACTCAGCTGAGTTTAAAACTCGGTAAGAAAAGAAATGAAATGGCTGATGTCTGAAGAACAGCTATGACAAGGCAATAGACATCGCTGCTGGGAAACCCAGAGTGGAACAGTTCAATGAAGTCCATGTGTCTCGCACTGTAATGTTCCCAAACTGATAAAAACAAGCTCTTTTAGAAGCCGCCAAATCACATTCCACAGCCACGTACCCTGAGTGTTTTAAGACATCTCGTAGTAAGGACAGAGCAGCAAGACCTTTGGGTTTTTTTAAGCTGGAGCCAGCATGAATTAATATCTCTTCTTAGTCCTTGCGTTCTCTTTTCTTTGTCTCATCCCTCCCTCCATCAGCTTTGGTTAACAGCTCTCTCTTTCACTTGGTTAGCTCTGTGTGGGCGAGGATGAGGAGTAGAACAAGTGGGTGGGAAACTCCTCAGCTGTCTAACTCTGGCAGAGCCGGGGTGGAGCTGAGTAGAGGGAGATGAGGTTATCGGAACTTCACCGAGACCCCGCAAAGCAAATACCCAGCTAACTCCCAATCCATCTACTTGAATGGCACAGAGCAACACTTACTTCTATAGCCTGACAGTTCTGATCCATAATCTTAGTGCGTTCATTCAAAACACGCTAAAGGATGGACTGAGGACAAATGATGGAGAAGTCTGGGAGTTGACTGAGACCTTCTAGAGTTTGCCCTCATCTCTGGCAGTGGCCCTTTAGAATCATAGAATCATCGAATCATTTAGGTTGGAAGAGACCCTTGGGATCAAGTCCAACCATCAGCCCTACTCAACAAGTTCTCCCCTACACCAGATCCCTCATCACCACATCCAATCTACTCTGAAACACAGTCAGGGATGGGGACTCCACCACCTCCCTGGGCAGCCCATTCCACTGACTGACCACTCTCTCTGGGAAAAACTTTTTCCTCATGTCCAGCCTAACCCTACCCTGCTGCAGCTTGCAGCCATTCCCTCTCCTTCTATCGCTCATTGCCCGTGAGAAGAGACCAGCACCAACCTCTCTGCAATGCCCTTTCAAGCAGTTGTAGAGAGGGATGAGGTCTCCCCTCAGCCTCCTCTTCCTCCAACTAAACAATTCCAACTCCCTCAATCGATCCTCATAAGCCTTATTCTCCAGGCCTCTCACCAGTTTCATGTCCCTCCTCTGTACTCGCTCCAGCACCTCGATCAAAGATCACACCAAGCATCAGTGGTCTGCTGCAAAATGTGAGCTCGCTCTGGAGCAGGATTCTGGATCTGGTAATTTCTTGGGGTTTGTTTCCTTATTCTTAGCAGCTCTATAAAGGGAATGCATTTTTTCAGGAGTCGCTGAGCCAGCAGGTATTGCTACAGTTCTTCAAGGGTGAGCTCTAGGGATGCTGAGAAAGCTCAGAGAGTGGGTAAATTCCACCCTCTGCTCCGAGACTCCAGCCATCATTGGGCAGGCTGAAATCACACAGGAAAAAGAACCAATCTCAGCTAATCCTGGCTTCATCACACAGTCAATAAAAGCCCCGCTCGGGCAGACTCCAACATCTTTATTATTTCATCTGCCTCGTCAATGCGGATGAATTACTTGCTAGGACATGGTGGGAATGGATTGGGCTGTTTCCTGTCTATTCCACTTCTGGTGGGAATAATGACTGATAAAACACAAGTCTGAAGGCTATGAGTTTTCATCAGGGTCTTTTTTTTGAATTATAGTCTATTATCTAAAGACTCCACACAGATAGCCTTGGGCTTCAGAGGGGGGAAGGAGAGGAATTGTCTGCTAATGTAAACAGGGAGACAAAGTGCTGAAACCTGAGATTTGTAAAATCTGGTTTTATTAATTTGAATAAATCTTAAGGAGGACATAAAAATCATTAGGAAACACCTCAGGATGTGTTTCAGCCAGTGGATCAGCAGGAGATGAAAATAATGAGCATACTAGAAATTATAAAATTGTGTCACTTGTAAAGAAGTATTTTTATGAAACTTTGATAATGAAATCTGTAAGAGCTTCAGTCAAAGGGCTGTGGGCTGAGCATTTGAATATGCCTAAACCATGAACACTTCAGAGTGCCCACAGTCTACAAACTGGACCTGCTGGACTCTTCAGTTTTACATGGGGACTAACATAACTTTAACTCTGATCGTCAGACACAAACTAAGCTCTTGGACACCGGGCCATGTATGTAGACAGACTGTGTGTATGGAGAGCAACAGTAGCCACGAGAGCCACAAAACTCTTGTCAGTCCATGCAGCAACCAGAAACTCTTAGACAGGGAAAAAACTTCGTAGGTACATGTCATCGAGCTCCATCTTTTACTAGTAGTTTGCACTTTGGAGTTAGTTGCTTTTACCTAAGATCTAAAATTCATGGAGAATATATTGAAAACAGAGCTTACGGGGCGCTATGCCATCTAAATAAATCCAATTTATAAATATCCTCCAGCAAGGGGAAAACTCGGGAGTAAAAGGCAAACACCCGTTTTCTCCTTCCCAGCCCAACCTCCATGGGTTTAGAGCTCTGGTTTAGATTACGTTTAGAGCTGGAAAGTCTCCATGAGAAAGAGCAGATGGCTCAGGCACCGATCCTGCCAGATGCTGATTTAGTCTGGACCCAATCCAGAAGAGCACTTTAGCTTTGTGCTTAACTTTAAGCATGGGAATAGCCCAAGAATTATCATATGCTTAAATGTATACCAGGATACGAACTGCAGCGTTCAGCACCTTGCAGGATTAGGCACTAAACTGTCTGGAGCATCCACCTCAAAACCTGTAGGTGCAAACTCACTCCAAAAGCCACAGACCTCTGTTAAATCCAACAGGGGCAAAACAACTGTCTGAGCCAGACCACAGGATCTTCTCCAAGATGGCCCGTGATTCTACAGCAGAACAGCGATTCCTCAAGGGTTAGCTCAGATATGTGTGAATGGTATCACTCAGCATCACCACAGGTACCTGGGAGGCGTTTAACAGAGCTGGGATGTTGGCAGACCATGCAGGAAGAGTGTTCCTGGTGCTGTTTGGAAGGGGAAGCAGGCAGGGACGTGTAGAAGGAAGGAGCTCTGCCCACCTTCACGCAGTAACGGGGTTGGCAACCCAAACGGGTAAGGAAAGGTTGAGAGCTCCAGCTGAAGCAGGCAGGTACTGCAGGCACTTACTCTGAAATCAGGCCAGCTCTCTCTGGCCACTATAAGCCTCTGAAATTACACAGCTGTGAAACTCCTCCTACTGGGAGAGAAGGCAAGGTAGGGCAGGACAAAGTGCTCTCTTAAGTGCTAAACAGTTTAATAAACTTCAGTTCTTATCGGTTGTAAGCGCTTCACAGGACCCCTCTTGCACTGACCTGGTCTTACACTTTCTCAAGACTGAGGGAGACAGAGAGGTTTTTGACCCAAAATTCTTTGGAGAGTTTTAAATGTGACATCATTGCCAGAATCCCGGTATTTATAAACAGTGGAGATCAGAAAGTGATCCCAGGGCTGTGGAATTTAAAGCATGTTAACAACTTGCAGCAGCTTGGGAACCACACAGCATCCCCTGCGTGAAGCCCGGGGCTGCTCCATGACATCACTGCTCAGGTTTCCATCAGACACATACCTTTCTTTTATCCCCGTGCTTCAGGCTTACGTTTTCAATGCTTCTGATCTTGTTGCCTACCAACGTGTTCTCCTGAACCACAACTTTTGGCCCATCGGGGTTGCATCTGGAGGTAGAAAAGCAAAGGTGGTGTTCAAGAGCCTGACTCGCTGCAGCTGACCCAGGGAGGCCTTATTAAAGAGAGAGAATGTCATTCTCAGACAATAAGTCTGAGGTCTTAAATGCTCCTAAAAGCTATTGCTGCTGGAATTTGTTACCTCTTTGGGAATCTACTGTATTCCTTCATCACAGCATTGCAAAATTACTTAGGAAGCATCCTGACAACGGCAAAGATGAGTATATGACCAGCAAGGAAAGCCCCCAGATTTTCTACAGATCCAAAATAGAAAATACTGGATAACTAATTAAATCATGTGAGTTTGGTGTGGCTAATGGGAGTTCCACTCCAGCTCAGCTCAGTTGTGGCTTTTGGAAGTGCTCTTTTAGCACTCGTGGTGCATTTCAAGATTCAGGATGCCAGTCATCCAAAACCCTGGGGAGGGGAATGTTGCCGAGCGCGTCCGTCTCTCTGCTCAGCTCTCCGACACGAGGAGCAGAATGGATAAATTCTGGGCTAACTCTAGCAGAAGGCTGCTTTAATATTGCATGTTCCCCTGAAGATAGCCCCCCGTCTCCGTCAGTTAGCAATCCTCAGTTTTGAATTATGGACAAAGAGCAGCCTATGTGGCACGTCACGTGGAAAGGTGTATCTGCACCATCTCAGGCAATAAGGCTCTTCTCTCATCTCCAGCTGCAACCCTTGGAAAAATGAGCAGAGACACAGCCCTTCTCATGCTTAGGAGCACAAAGGCTTCAGCCAGGCTGGAGCTCCCGCTGTCCTGGCTGAGGATGCTGCCAGCTCTGGGACTCGAGGAAGCCTTTCATTGTAAAGTTGCTGGTTCCGTTCCAGTCCAGCGCAGCTGGGTGGGACAAAGTGACTCTGTGACGGCAGGTTAGTGAAATGGTTCAGTTCCACGACTGGCTGCAATCACACCTTGCACAGGTCATCTCAAAGCAGGGCAGGAAGGGGTCCTTCTTGCCTCCTCTGCCTCAGCAGAGGCACCACACTTAGCCCACCGTAGCACGCTTGGATTATAGGAGTTAAAATGAATATAGATTTCTAAAGGTGATGACCAAGGGGCTGATGCTGCAGAAAAGGAGTCCATAAATCAGCTGTGCCTTTGCCAAATCCACACAGGGCACATGGGTAACACCCTGGGTCAAGGGAGGGTTTATAGCTCTCAAAAGAGCCTAATTAGAAGATGTCTTGAAGTGACTTCCTGCAAGGCACAGTTCTGTCTTGAGGATGAAGGGCAAAAACTCAAAGGAAGCAAATCACATCACAGCTCTGAGGAACAATGATGGTGTTTTGGGATTCAAAGTGCACTGGTGAGGAGGGGGGAGAGAATGAGAGAGAGAGGAAGTGAGACAACAGACGGAAATGGGGTCTGTGTCATTTCCCACAGGAATCCTCCTACAGCTTCTGCTGGAAGAAGATAAGGCTGCCCCGGAGGCCAGAAGAGGTGGACACCACTCTGCAATTGTATTTAAAGTGATAAGATCAGAGAGTCAGAGAGCTGGAACAAGGGTTACACGAGGTCTTTTGCCACCAGGTCACTGGTTTGAATCTGGCTTAATTTGGCATTCATGACCAATTTTCTCTCCCCAGACAGAAAGGTCTGGAAAAGATTTCAGGTCATCTCTGTGGCTTTCCTACAGAATGCCTGGCCCATTTCCTTATGGTGTTTCCATTCTGCTCTTGTTGAACACCTCCAAAGCCACAGCTTGTGTTCCTCTGTTCCTCCTGCTGCACTGCCGTGCCAACAGCCCTACCTGAGCCTACCAAGCTCTGCCACTTGATGCCTGCAGGAACAGGGAGATTACCTAAATGAGGTAACGGGCTACCTGCCTGGTGGAGGGGCACAAGGTCACATTTTAGACCCAACCAGAGCCTAGATCACCCCACATCTCTGTGTCTGCTGCAGGGGAGAACCTGGGAAAGGAGCTGCTCTTTGTGATTTTCCCCCATCGTGTGATTCACAGCATGTGGAAAAGCACTGAGGTGGTGAGCACATCAGGAACGACCCAGCAATTTTCTCTCTTGCTTCCTAGACCTGCCTTCATTTTTTTAGGGATGGCAGACCCAACTTCAGCCCTCTCATTGCAGGGAAGAGTTGAAGTGCAGTCAGAGATGTTATAGGTGGCTCCTGTATGTCCCCTGGGACTATCAGGGGGAGCATTCAGACCTCAGCCAGGACCTCCTTGTACAGAGCACCCTCATATAACAGCCAAGAGCAAAGAAAACGTCTGCTCCTGTAAGGCAAACTCTTGAAAGGCGTCTTGTGTTGTAACTTGCCTCGTTCCTCTCTGAGTGTTTTGACCCAGTGACTTGCTTCTGAGTCTTCACACCCCAGGCTGCCTCCAGACTTGAGCAAAGGAGGGTCCTCAGTAAAGCGCGAAGGCTTGGCTGCCTCTTCCAGCTTCTGCTACGTAGATTCTGCCAGAGGAGCCCATGCTCAGTGTGCAGGAGCCAGGGCAGCCCTTAGGAAGTGGCATAAATTCCATATGGGAGCTAAGTGAAGCCAAGCCTTTAGCAGAGCTAGCTGAGGATAGCTCTTAGAGGGGAGAGAAGGTGTTAGCTCTACACCCGCCTGTTTGCTCTTCGTCAGCCACGTAGGCTGCATCCAAAAGGTGAAAGAAAAGATCTTGGTAAGTCAGAGGGACACTGCTGGTCAAGTTTAAGAACATTCAAGCCTGATTTCTAGTCACTTTAAGCTTAACTGACACAATTCTGATAATACAGAGGGTGCTTATAACTCACTCCAGAAAGATGGAGCGCAACTGCTGAGTTCATAACCCTTGAGATCTTTAGGTGGGAAATCACCGCTTGTGACTTTTAACTCAAATAAATAAGATGTACTGAGAGAAAAACTGACTTGAAACTCTCAAACTATTTTGCAACGTGTTCCTCTGGGGGAATACCCACTTACAGCGTGTCTGTGGGGCTGCAGGGCTGCCACTTCCACTCGATCTTCGGGTCAGGATTCCCACTTACGGTGCACTGGATTTTGCGTTTGCTTCTTAAATCCACCCGCTCGATCTTACCAAAATCAGTTTCCTTCTCATAGATCTTGGGTCTCTCTAAAGAGAAAAAGAAATTAAAAAAAACACTAAACAAAACCAAACCCAAACCCAAATGAGGAAATCTCTATGCACAGGCCTGTTCCCATCAAAGGTTTTGAACGTTTCTGCTGCGATGGCTACGGGATGGTTCAGTGAAGCTACCGGAGTTGTAGGGAAATTACCAGCTATACTGGAAGTATAGATTCAGAGAAACATGGGTATTGGTTGTGGTGTGTCAGAAAATACATCAAAGTGCAACCACATTCCTCCTAATTGCTCACAAACCTTGTTGTGGACCTGCTCTACTTCTGGAAGATTTGTGCCATGAAATACCTGTTGGTCGGGGAGGGTGGGATCAGGCTGCAGGTCTGTGGGTATTTGATGTCACCTCCTGAGAGGAACCTTATCAACCAGCTGCTGCTCGACAATATCGTTACCATTGTGCAGGTTCTCTCCAGGGTTTGGGGGGAGGGAAGTCTTTTTGATCTCAAAACTTGGCTTTCTTCTTCTGTTTATGTGGAACCTGCACTGGATGAAGGGGGGAACGAAGCAAGGAAGGAGCAGTGGGGAGAAACCACTTGTAGAGCGGTGCCAAGAAATTCTCACCAACAGCAAAGCCATTAGAAATGTCACTGCATTATTCACATCTGGAGGGGTTGCAAGATCACACCCTTGGACTGGAAATCTCTCAAGAACAAACCTTTGTGTGACACTTTCAGGGCTGCTCATTGCCAGCAGGAAAGAAATGCTTTGTCCCATCAACTTCCAGCTCCCACGGGAATATGCGAAAATGAGAAATAATGCTAAAAACTCCCCAAAGTGAACTGAACTTTTCCTAACCTCAGACAAGGGTGGGTTGGAGTTTGGGGTGAAAGCACAGGCTCTTCCCTTATGCAGACAGCTCTGCCCATCCCTGGCCATATCTCTTTGTCTGCTTCTCATAACAGGAAATCAAACAGATTTATTGGTCAGGGTCCCTCCGTGGAACACCTCTGTGCAGCCAAGTGTGGCTGCTTTACACTGAGGGCTTTTGACAACTTGGGAAGTGAATGTAGATTAGATTTCTATTTTTTGGGTTAACTTATTTTTTCTGCTGTCAAGGAGGCCCCAGATATGTAAATATGAGCTACTGCCCACCTCATCAATCTTGAGCCCTTTCCCTCTTTTTTTTTTAATAGCTTTTTTTCCCTTCCAACCCTCTACTCTTACGAGTGGACTGACCAGGCTGATCCCATGGCTTGATGGAATCTTTGGTTTTCATTTCTCATGGCTGCCAGCTTGGACTCTGAAAGATCTTCTGACCTCATCATTGCCTGCAAATGCATCAGCATTCCCTTATCCACCACGTGAAAGGAGCATTGATTGTTGTTGGTTCATCCATACCCCAATTCCCATGTGACAGAAAAACATCAGCTGCTTCATTAGGCCCTTCAGAACCTTCATTAGGTCTTGACTAACATTTCACTTGAAGAACCCAAATGGCCTGGTTTGGTTTTGCTCTTGTGTTCCCTTTTTGCTTTTTGGATCCCCTTTGGTTGAGTCTTGTTTCCCCGTCTGCCTGCAGACGATGTTCTACCAGGCCCCAAAAATCCACCCCTCTCTCCTTTGTCCCTTCGGGCTGGGAGAGGGATTGTCTCTCTGTGGAGGAGAAGATGAGGGAAGGAGCAGATGGGAGAGTATTTCAGGCCATGGTCAGGGGGTCTGGAACTCACATCCTCGTCTCTGACACAGACACAGGGGTTCCTGCACCCCGTGGCTCTGGGGATGGCTGACCAAGTGCTTCGAGATCTGTGAGCAGCTCAAGGGACAAATTATTAGGACAAATGTTGAATTTCCTTGTAACTGGCATCTCATTTCCCATCAGTAAATTATTTCTGATCATAAAAATAATTCTGTAAAAACTCCCCGGAGAGAGAAGCACATTTTTCATTATCTCGGACATTTTTCTTTTCAGTCTCAAATCCTGTGCTGGGCGTTCCTGGGCTGACCTCAAGAGTGTCATTTGCACTTGGAGAGAGACTCTCGTTCGGTGTGAAGGGTTACTCCAGGGTGATGTGAAAGGTTACTCAAGCGCTGTGTTTTCTTGGCTGTAAGAACAGAGCTGTTCCCGCCTGGGGAGGGGGACACTGTGTTTGTGTGGGTTTACATGTGGGCAAGAACAGGGGGGGGGACAAGGTTTGGTCCCAGTCTTTTACTATGAGGAGATTTTTCTCTGCTCTTGGTGAAATGATGAACCCGTTGACTGTCATTTAAGTTATTATTCTTCTAAAAAAGAAATAATTTTAACTTGATCTAATTCGAGGGAGAATGTACACGAGTGACGAATGAATTCTTAATTCCGCAATTACTGTGCTGCATGGCACTATTAAGCATTACTTGAAACCTGAAATGAGTCAAAGTGATTCATCAATTGAAATAACTATTATTTATGAGGCTTAAGCAATTATTTTCTTAAAACTTGAGGGGCTGGCTAAAAATGCCTCCCCATAATTTCTTTCACAGCGCCTCGTAACACAGTTAGTGTGGGGTCGCAGCTAATTCTGGGCATGAACTCAGGAACTGAAGCAATTTTAATCAGTGTTTCTCTCTTTCACCCCACGGAGGCTGGAATGGTGGTGGTTCTGCAAATGCCTTTTACTGAGGTGCTACCGCAGAGGGAACAAGGCTCTTCCACGATTTTGAACCCCTAAGGGTGTGCTGGCATTGGCCCAGTGTACCCCAGGTTTGGGATGGGGAATGTAGGGTCTCCAGATGGGAGATATTTGGGGGGCTGAAAACTTTCTAAACCTCCCCACACCCTCCCAGCCATTTTTCCTCATTTCTCCCCTGAAGACAACTGAAGTTTCTCCGTAGCCTTTGCTGGCTCCTGGGCCAAATCCCATTTACAGAAGTTGTCTCCGTCAGTGATGGGAACAAGTTAGCTGGTTCCTGCGGAGGCTGCTGGCCTTGGAGCTCTGCTCAGGCTGTAGAGAGCAGGCTCAGGAGGCTGGCACCTGCAGTCTCACCCGCAAAAAGGCTCCCCACGGTAGCCTGATGAGGAGTTCTTAGCCGAAAGCCAGTGGTTCTGTGAGGTCCACCCAGCAGAGTATTTCTCAGATAACTCCCTCCCTCCTGCAAACAGCGCTTTGCCTTCTCTTTCACGTTTGCTTCCTATGCAGCAGGATGGATTAGGCACAAACTCGTGCTTGTCTTCGCTGGGGTTTGGGTGTGGGGTGAGGCCTGGGGTACGAATCCATCCGTGAGCGCTGCCAAAGCTCCCTTCTGCCTTAAATTATGCATCTCAAGTGTGGGTTTCATCAACACGTACATTTGCATGTATACTGCGGCTTTTTAAGCGTGCAGAACAGGACAGCACTGCGAGAGATCCTTAAACACACCTCATTCCTCACCTGGAGTGTCCTTCCCTGTCCCTTCTCGCCTGTCCCCCCAGCACCCCGGTCTCCCTGCTGACTTTGAGCCTCCCCCTCCCCTCCCTGGGCCGTTGCCCTCCCCAGGCTGAGTTTTCTCAAGCAGAAGCCAAACAAACCTTAAAAGCTTTCTCGTCCCCGTCTGCCTTTGGAAGGTGCAATGTTCAGATGGCTTTAAATGTATCGAAATAAATGGGTTTTCGTCCTCTCCGGTTTAAAGTGTGATTGTATCCCCAGCTCGCTTTGCAGAGGTGCAATTGCTGGTGTGAGAGCTGACCTGAATAGCTAAAGACTTTGCTGCTGCTGCACTGTGAAATGCAATCAAGAAGCAGTTCTTACTGCAGCCTCCCGATTGATCAGTTATCCTGTTATCGTTAGTTTGTGACACTAAGTAGGTACAAGGGTCAGGACATCGACCCTCTGGCATTACCCCTTTTGCAAGAGGCTCGTTCCTATCTCTAAATTCCTCGCAGGTGTTGTTACGGGGTTCCACACTTGTCACCCAAAGGAGTGAGCATCTAAATATAGAGGATGGCACACAGCAAGTTTCCCTGCCTTTTTTAGAAAGCAACTTTGCTTTACTTTCAGTGGCCTCTGCCTGAACTGCTGCTTACTTACCTTCCCCACTACCATTTCAACTGGGTTTCCAAGATATCTGGTTTGCAGCACATCATTAAAATAACACAGAGTGGGCCGGGGAAGCGTTTAGTCTCCACCTCAGGTACTTGGCTGGATACGGGGCTTCCTTAAAGCTATTGCTAGAGAGGCCATTTGTTTTCTGTTTAGCCTTTCTGTTTCCCAAAAGCAAAAAGAATTTGGGCTTCAGAATCTTTCAGCTGATGTTTGGGTGGCACTTAATGGAAACAGGAGCTCTGCAAATGGGAGTGGGTGAATGTCCTGTATGGTAGGAAGGAAAGCCATTAATAGAGGTTTGGGCTCGGCAAACAGTGTGGGAAAATGAGCGTGAAATCTCCCCCAAAGTGAAAAAGTAAACCCACTTGGTCTGGGTTTGGCTTATAAGTCATCTCTGTGCTTTGGTTTGCTCTTTGTTTTTCTTTAAAGGAAAGAAAGAAATAATGAGTTAAACGACCTGAAAAGAAGCCTTTTGTTTCAGCAGAGCAGCACCTTGTGCTGGAGCCCAGCTGGTTTTCTCTGGGTGCTTTTCTGTGTTTCCTTCTCCTGGTGGTGGGGGTTTGGTTTTGCCCAGTGCTTCACCCAGGGCTGCTGGGCAGTGGGTGAGCGGCGTCCCCACGGCACCTCTCAGGAAGCAGCTGCCAGGATGAAAGCAGTGGCCAAAATCTCCCTGTGAGTCGGTACCAGGGCCAGGAATAGAATTAGGGTCACTGATTATCCGTCTCCTGCCTAATCTCTAGCACACCCCCCCTGCTGCTCCATTGTAACCCGCTGTTCTGGGCTGGGGGAGCCAGCAGGGTGGAAGCAAACTGGAAGAGAAAGCCTGCAGTTGGGTACTGCCTGAGCAGATATTAAGGAGAATCACAGGGCACTTGACCTACCCTACAGGGAATTTTGTTGTTAAACTGGCAGCACAGCTTGGTTGGGATTTTTTTCTGACCTTGTACTGTCACTTTTGCATGTATTTGTCTTCACCTTGCTGGAGGAAAGCTGTCATTTCCAGTCCTGCACCACCTTTCCCAGATCTGTCGTTCAACCCCCGTGCAGCCAGGCTTTGGGAGAAAAAAACAAGGGTTTTCTTCTGTCTGTCTCTCCCCATCCTATTTTTGGGGGCTAAACAGAGTGCAAAAGCAAATGTGTAATGATGAGCTGCTTAATTCTTAGCAGAGCAGGCGCTTTTCTGGGATTTGTGTCTCTGCCCCCTTCTCCTGCTTTTCAATACAGAGAAACAACAGTTAATATACCTGCAGGCTTGGCTGAGAGACAGCGTGGCAACCACATGCTGCTGCTTCCCAGCTTCCCCCCCACCCCTCTGGTTTTTAAGGGCTGTCAGAGCGAGATTGCTGCTGCAAAGACGTGAGTTGAATGCTTTGCATTCTTCTGGCAAACTCCAGCAGGCCCCCACCTTCCTCTTCCTAAAATTGCTCTGGCTACTTCTAACAAAATGAAAATAGCTCATCTGGCTTTTTCATTAGGGGCTCTCCTGGGAGAGGCTGAGCGGAGGCTGGTCTGCGGAGCTGCGAGTGCGCAGGGTTTGCGTGATGGCAGTGAGAAAATTCTTCAGAATTTGCTAAAAATTAGGGTGTTGGAAAGGCTCACTGCAGTCTGGGTGTTCTCCTGCAGTTCCTCCTTTTCTTTCCTCTATCTCCCAGAAAAAGTCAGTTGTTTCTCCCCTGCCCATGTCTGATAGGTGAGACTTGAAGGACGGACTGGAGCGCTGTGTCCCTTCGCCTTTGCTCTCCCCAGCTGAGCGTCCTGCCCACCCAAAGCTTTGGCTGTGGCCGTTGCTGCCAGGACCCAGGAGAAAAGCAGAGCAATGGGCTTGGGGAGGGACACATGGGAGCAGCAGTTGGATGGAGACAGGCTGTGTTTTATTTTGGGGTCTCTGGTTTGCTCCACTGGCCCAGGAGGCGGAAAACGAGGTTTTGTATTTTGACTTTTCCTGAATGGATCAACCTCCAAGGAGTTACGTGAGAGATGGCTACGATGCACAAAGGAAAAGCAGTCCTGGCAGGACACCGGAGCACACAGGCAAGGGGAAGGTAGACCATTTTCTGTAGCCCTGCTTCTCATATCTGGCTCAGTCCTTTAGCACAAACATCAGTTGGGTTTTGCAGTTACAATCCTGAGAAATTCCTATTTCTCACTGTGCAACAGTGTCCAACTTAGAGATTTCAGTGGCCCTTCCGTGGACAAGAGACTGTGGGAGTCTCCCCTTTGCCTTCAACTGGCTTTAACTGAGATCCAGATTGCTCTAAGAGCTCTTTTTCTTTGAACTGGCGTAACCCAAAATTATTAACCTCATCCTGAAGGCTCATTTCCCTCTTCAGACTGTTGCTGGGCCTGGTTGAGGTGATGGGCTATTGTTCACGTGGATAGCCATGTATTTATTAACTTTTACGGAGATCACTGGGGACTCCTTTGATGTCAACTCATCCCTTGCAAGCCAAAGTAGGTCAGGCACAGAACTCCCTTTGCCTTTGATTTGAAACCAAATGTGAAGAGCTGGCCTGACTACAGAGTAGGGCAACATCTGCATCATTAAGCGCTCTGGAGCTAATTCCCCCCCAGTAAGAAATGGAGGTGGAGGCGGTCACCTCGGTGACAGAACAAGGAGCACGTGGCAGTGCACACGTGAATCCACCACACACCCCTTTTATTCCAGTCCTTGCCTGGGAGAGAGGGAATTCACGAGGAGCCTGTGCATTACCACAGGTTATGGCAGAGGCTATTTCTGGCACTTAATCCTGCATTTCTTACAGATACAACCCGAGAGCTCGGGGGATCAAGGACTCTATGAGGCAGTGTAATTTCAATTGACTAGAGCAGCTGGAACCCAAAGCAATATCTGCTGGAAGAGCCTCGAGGGAGTGCAGGAGAGAAACTTTGGGACAAAGAAGAAAGGCAAAGTGGTGAAGGAGATTATTCATCCCATTTTTTGAATTAACTTATGCTTCAGTGCAATCTTCCCTCACCACGAGGTGGTCAGAGCATGCTGACTGCTCCATAAAGGGCTCAGCAAGAGCCCTGATACACACCAGTGAGTTGTGCAAGGGTGAGAATGAAACGCAGCCTGCCTGCCCATAAATAGATTTGAGGGGTTTTGTTTATGTTTTGTTCTGAAAGAGCTTTGTACTCCAGCCCGGAATAACTCTTTTCTCCCACGTTTCTCCTTCTTGGCCGACTCAGATGTGCAGCCACCAGCTGTTTGCTCGGATTGTTCCTTCTCCTTGCTCCCTCCTTTCCAAATTCTTCAGGACATTATTTTCTTGAAGCTTTTCTCAATAAGAATTTAATCAAACAAAACAAAAACTCAGCAACCCGCCTCTTGTTGGACAGTGTTTGATGTGTAAATATGTAAAGAAGGAGTGTTTTGAAAATGCAATCAGCCACCTCCTGGGGACCGGAGTCCTAGAATGAGCCAAGGTGACTCCACAAGGGAGATATGTGCTCCTGCAAGATTAAATTCCAGCTGCAGGGCTGACCAGAGGCACAGCTAAGCCACCTCTTAAAGGGACATTTTTTGAATAGCAGCAGGATTCTCCTCCAGAGCAGGCAGCGTGCTCCTTCCTGGGTGTCATCACCCAGGTCCTCCCCTGGGGCTGGCGTTGCTGTCACTTCCCACCCTGCAGCTCTGGGAGTTATTTGCCCATTTTGCTCCTTCTCACCCCAGAGAAGGTGAGACTATTGATACCTCGCTACTCTGCAGGTACTCATCGGTTTTATGGCCATATCAAACTTGGAGGGGAGAGAACTCCCAATATTTTACCATGGGGTGAAAGATCTTACACCCATAGTCTGTGCTTCGCATCACACCTGCTGTGATTGCAGCTAATTAAGTCTCTGGGAGGTGACTCCAAGGAAACCTGAGCGGTGCTGGTCTTCAGGCAGGTCAGAAGACACACTGTGTGTAAGCTCCTGTCCTGCAGGGCTCAAGCAGATGACTTCTCCTCTCAGCCTCATCCAGCTTACAGGGTTCTTTTCTGCTGCCATTATTAGTGAATAAAATACACCACAAATAATCATTGTGGTGCAATTTGACGGATGAGCCCTGCTGCTATTTATACTTGATTTGTTCACAAAAGTTCACCCCACTACTAACTTCAAACCTCCTCTACACCGATGCTGGGTTTGTCCCAGCCCTCTGAGTGCCAGTTACACCATCCCTGATGCCCAGGAACACTAGGGACGTCATCATTGTCACACAGCTCACGGGAGAGGGGGCTGTATGCAGTGTCCCCTTGCAGCAAAAAATGTATTCAAATGACATTTATCTTCTCATTTGAGAGTCTATTCAAATGATTTCCCCTCTTCTCTTTAACGGCATAGAACAGAGCTCACTCACTTTCACAGATGCAGCTCTGGAATTTAAAAGACTGGCCATGGTTTTTGGGGAGAAATCCTGTTACTTGAAAAGAAATATTACTCCTCAGTAATAAGGAGCTGGTACAGGGTTGTGTATAAACCTGCATAAAATGGCTAGAAAGTGTCTGCTGCTCTCCTTCTCCGTGTCTGCATGTCTGCTGAACCTCTGAGCAATTTAATCCACTCGGGTGGGTGCAAGACCAGGGTAGCAGTCCTGCTGCCTGGAGATAAAGTGTTGGAGTATTTGTTGAGGAGCTCAGGGAAAAGTTCAAATCTGTGTCCACTTTGGAGCTTCAGAAAGTTTTTGAAAATCAAACCCAGGTGCCCAGATCTGAAAAAGCAGCAGTCCCTTTTCTCTAACTGAATGCACAAGAAAGCAAGAACTTTGCTGTTGTTGGATAAGCTTCTACAGGAAAATTTGCCTTTTTTAGTCTTTGCCCACACGAATCTCAGCAAAATGACCCTCTCCTTGGGCTGAGTGCTCCAGCCACAGCTTATCCCAGAGGTGCTGCAGAGAAGAGACCGGCAAAGGCAAGATTTCTGAGGTGGTTTGTGTCAGCCCTGCCTACAATCAAGGCAAACATCCTCAGCACTTGCACCCTTTAGCTTAAAACCACCAGGTATTTCCCTTTGCTTGCTCTCATTTCTGGAATGATATTCTTTTACTAGAAATCGCTACAGGCTTGGGGCAGTGTGGCTGGAGCTGCCTGGCAGAAAAGGACCTGGGGGTGCTGGGTGACAAGGGGCTGAACATGAGCCAGCAGTGTGCCCAGGTGGCCAAGAAGGCCAAGGGCATCCTGGCTTGCATAAAAAATAGTGTGACCAGCAGAAGCAGGAAGGTGATTGTCCCCCTGTGCTCAGCACTGGGGAGGCCACACCTTGAGTCTGGTGTCCAGTTCTGGGCACCTCAGCACAAGAGAGATATCGAGGTGCTGGAGCGAGTGCAGAGGAGGGACACGGAGCTGGTGAGAGGCCTGGAGAATAAGGCTTATGAGGATGGATTGAGGGAGTTGGGATTGTTTAGTTGGAGGAAGAGGAGGCTGAGGGGAGACCTCATCCCTCTCTACAACTGCTTGAAAGGGCATTGGAGAGAGGTTGGTGCTGGTCTCTTCTCAGGGGCAATGAGTGATAGAAGGAGAGAGAATGGCTGGAAGCTGCAGCAGGGGAGGGTTAGGCTGGACATGAGGAAAAAGTTTTTCCCAGAGAGAGTGGTCAGTCAGTGGAATGGGCTGCCCAGGGAGGGGGTGGAGTCCCCATCCCTGACTGTGTTTCAGAGTAGATTGGATGTGGTGTTGAGGGATGTGGTGTAGGGGAGAACTTGTAGAGTAGGGCTGATGGTTGGACTGGATGATCCCAAGGGTCTCTTCCAACCTGAATGATTCTATGAGTCTATGAAAAGCACCTCTTGCTGCTCATTTTTCCCGTGGTTCCCCATGCAGCGCTGCCTCTGGGCAGGAGCTGGAGTCTGCTTTGCAAACTCGGGAGAAACGGTGGGTTTGCAATTAAATAATTATTCCAGCCCCCTCCATGTGTTGGGCTGGTCTCTGCTGAGGAGGAGCCCCCCGGGAGGCAGGCTCCCTGTGCGAGGCAATGCCAGGCGCTGTACGTGCGCTGAAGAGGAGAGGCCGGTGCTGCAGCCTGGGCTGGGCACGCTTCATCCCGAAATAGCATCTCGTGGAGAGGAACAAGGTCTGTTTGGGTTTTATAGGCCTATTTGGGGAAGGGCTGCTCTTCAAGTAAACATTCTCTCTTTGCCTGCAAACACCAATATTTACCTTGACAAGATAGTTTATTATCCTTCTGAATTTTCTCTTCCTTTGAATGTTTCCGTTCTCTTAACAAGAGGGCAAAACCATTGTATGGAGAAACAATCTCATGTGACCAAATTGCTGCAGCTTAACACGTTCCTGCTCACCAGCTGAGCTGCAGTACCTGACCATACGCACGTCCTTAGCTCCCTCCACTCCTAAATCACACAGCAGTTTATGTGTGTTTAACGTGGTTTAAGCTACAACATCTTATTTAGCATTTTTGATGGGCCAAACGTGCCTAAGGGACATGGTCTCTGTTTGTTAGACGTTAGGCCTTTCTGAGAGGTGAAATGAGAACTACAAATTCTGGATGTTATATGGTGCAACAGCACATAAATATGTAAAGCAGGATAGTTGGGAATATTTTGAGGTGTGAAGAGGATAAGGAGAGCAGAATTCAGCACAGAGAAGAAGGCAAACCTATCAATAGCTTTGTCTGTCTCCCTGCCTGAACCTCGGGCAGTCCAAAGGGAAGCAGAGCTAACTTTTGCTCAACTCCTGCTTGGCCTCATGACTCAATCCCTGTTGCCAAATTCCATGGATATAAAAGAGGTGGTGGATGTGCAGAGACAGTGTGGCTCCGTCTTCCATTGTCCCAGCACGGGAGGTTAATAAATGGCATTCTAATATCGCTTTGCCCTCTGTGCCCAGTGAACCTGCCTCAGTGCACGCCCCAGTTTACTTCCGTTTTCTATGGATTCCCCTGAAAATGAACCTGTCTCTCAAGTGCTCCCAGATGATAAAGGACAACACATAACACAGAAAGTATTTCTGGAGCAGGATGATGGAGAGACATAAAAGACAGGGTAGCGTATCTCCTTCCTTCCGTCAGCCCCGCTGGGACTTTTCCTGTCCCAACAGGATGTTCTCCAGTGCTTTGCCCAAGCTGGGTTTTAGTCTCAAGGGATAAAACTTCCATCATTTCTCTTGGGAAATTGTGCCCTCAGATCCAAGAGATCCAAGACTAGATGTCCTCCCAAACTCTGATTACAATTTAAGTTTGTTCACTTTCAACCCATTTCTGGTTCCCTCTGTGGAGACACTGTCCCAGCACAAGGATGCTGGTGGCTATTTCTGAGGTGCAGTATTTCAGTGGGAAGCAACTTTAGATGACCTGATTTCAGAGTAACTCTTCACACTACCTCTTCATTCTGTTACTTCTATTGAACTCGTGGTGAAATGAGTGGATATCAGTGGTTCCTAACTAAGGTGGTGATCTGCACACAGTGCTGGAGCATCTGATATCAGCTAAACATGGGGAAATGTCACCATTCCCGCTGACTGGTAGAGCAGGATCACACAAAAACCAGAAAGATCCCAGTGGAATGCATTCTAAACATCAAGTCTTACCTGTCACCACCAGCTGCATGGTGAGGTTCCTATACAGCCCGTATTTTGCATTGCTCAGGACGATGGTGTAGTTTCCAGCGTGCCTCGGTCTCACGTCCCTTATGCCCAGTCTGTACTTGCTTGGGTCGGGCTCATAGCAGGTGTGGTTATCCTTGATGAGTTTGCCATCTTTGTACCTGTTTTGAAAGTCCCATCAAGGCTTGTCATGTGCATGCAGGCGTGTCAGCCCTCAGAAATCCTACATTAGCCCAAATTAGGTGTGGGGAAGGGAAGGGTCATTCTTTGGGAAAAACAAGGGAAACACTTCTATAATCACCCCTTGAAGTGGACATTGAGTCCTTTTATCCTTCCACACTAAAACTGAGAAGCAGTTTTACGGGGTGGCTCTGTCTAAGAAGCAGGAAGAAGGTATTTTAATGGATGTGAATGAGCAGTGCCTCTGGCATGCTCAGCTGTGGCCAGGAATGTACACCTGGATGCACCTAAACTCTGCTGGATGTGCAATACTAAGTGCAGGTTAGCCACAATTTATGTCACCGGTTTTAAAGCAAGATATTAATTAAGCAGAATGGCCTTTCCATCTGTATATAAGGCCCTTTAGTGTTAAAAGCTGAAGTCTGTGACCTGGAGAATTGACAGTCTATAGGAGGGTCGGTGAGGAATCCAGACTCCTGAGTCTGTGCTAGGCAAGAGAAGGACAGCAGAGTCTGCACACACGGCTCCTCTTCACTGCTGCTCTGATTTGGGTTGTGAATATGAAATCAGCCAGGCTTTGCCACACACAAAGCTTTGGGCTTGGTGGAAGGAGAAGCTGAGGCACGTGTCCTACTGCCTGAGAATGCTGGAAACCTCCTCTGCAGCCGTTTAAACAACTGGCTGGAGAGACCTCCAACATCAACAGCTGTAGCTTCAGCCAGGCAGGGGAGGCAGCTCTGGTGGTCCCAGCAGGTCCCGAGCAGCTCCACGCTGGGCCCCGAGAACAAAGCCTTGGCAGAGGAAAGGGGGACGGTCCCCACTTCAACTCACAAGAAAACATTCCCATCCCCTAAATAACAGCAACAATTCAAAATGCCTCCTGGCAACAGCCATTTCACTGATTTGACCGAATATTAGAGAATTTCATCTTATTTGACTGCTAAAGAAATGTGCAGCAGCCTCATCCCTGACCAATACTTTTCACTGAGTGCCAGTCCCCCCCAGTGGCGCCCAAAGGGCCGAGGAAAAGGGCACTGGGCAGGTGGTGGCTCACCCAGGCCACCTCCTCTGCCAGGCCAGGCAAAGCCATGCTGGTTCTCCTGCAGGATTTCATACCAATAAAGACATGTAAGTTGTTGGTGTTGGTTGAAGAAGACCCCCTGTAGAATGAAGTGTAGCAAAAGCAGGAAGAGTGAGGACAAGGGATGAAAGGGTAAAGAGAGCAATGGATGTCTTCTGGAGCTGCAGACACATTGTCCCTCCTGTAAAGCTCCTCCATTACGGCCCTGGTGGAGCCTTTGGTTTACTCAGCAGGATTTGCTGCATTGCCTGCGAGCATCTGCCATGGCTGGTGGTAGAGGGCTGGAGAAAATTGCTTAAAAGTTATGAAGAGAAACAATTTCTCACTTTGAGACTGTGCTGTGCAGCTTTCTGCCTCCCTGCAGACTGACCACACCTAATGGTGGTGAACTGGCAGCCCTTCCCCAACAGCTTTCTGCTTCGATCTTTCAAACGCTTCTGCCTCCAGGGTAAGTTAAATCCCCCTGTTTTTTTCTGTAGGGACCCTTTCTGTCTGATTAGGAGAGAGGTATGGCCTGCCCAGCTTCAGAGAGCATACATCAGCACCGAAAGGAGTCCCATCTCCGGAGCTGAACCATACTCTGAGCATTCCCAACGCTCGTCTTTTGTCAACGTGGTAAGGAACAGAGAAAATCTCTTCTAAACAGGAGCCCAAAAGAAGGTTGAGCATTCACTCACCAGGTGACAGTTGGACGAGGGAAGGCATCCACCTTTGCAGCGAGTTTCAGGGACTTGTGTCCTGAGGTGATCTCGTAGTAAGGCCCTTTCTTATGGGAAACCGTAATGAAAGGTTTTTCTGGAAAAAAGAAAGGAACAGGAGGAGAAGTGATGGCAGGTCTGCCACAACACAGTGCTCACATCCTGGAAGTGCTTTGTGTCTACCCTGAGTTTTTTTGCAATGCAGATCTGCAGAGGCTGCAGAGAGCCCAGAGGAACGAGGAGCTGCTACCTCAGCTCCCTGCATAGCTCAGCCACAGCCAGGAAGGTCTGTCTCCAGGGAAGGAATTATTTAAAGCAGGGAACACCCATCTGTGTTGCCCCTGAGCAAGGCAGAGAAATGCCTGGGGTGTCTCCTGTCCGTGTGGATGCCGATGACCCAGGTTTTCCAGGGCATCAGCAACCACACTTGGTGCCAGCTTTTTCCAAAGAGTTCAGCTCCCAGTTAATCCCCATCCTCAGACAGCTCTCAGGATTGTGCTCCCTAATGTTTCTTTGAAAACACAGTGCTGGCTGCTGACTTGATTAGAGATAAGAGATGATTAATGGTTGTTTTCACTAGTTGGCCTTCTTCCTAATGCCATCTGTATATCAACAGGTTTAATAATCTGGCCTTCTCCTTTAAGTTTAGCCATCCTGGGTCTTGGGTGTTCGGGTTTAGCTGCAGGACTTACCGTAGACGGTAACCGTGACGTTGGCCTCCAGCCGTGTCACGTTGAATGTTTTGCACACATACAGGCCTCCATCTTGCATGGTGACATTTTCAATTGTCAGGCTACTGTCCACTTTGTACACCATGCCACTCTGGTCAATCGTCCTTCTAGGGTAAGGGTGCTGGAAGTCAGGGAAAAAAGGGGTCAAAAAGCAGCACGAACCAGATTATTATGTTCATCCTTTCAAAGTCTGCCAGTAAAGAAAAGGGGTGATTCATATCAGAATTATCATATCTCCCCATCACAGAAATAAATAAGATGAGAGACAAATCAGCAGGCAAAGCTCTTGTGTGAGGTTTCATTATCAAGTCTAATAAGAGAGGGAATCACAGTGGAGCTGCGGCGTCTCTGCTGCAGCCTGGGCAGGCAGGTGAAGAAGGGCACAGGTCTCTGCAGCCCCTTTCTGGGACTGAATCCCAGGGGTGGCAGTGCAGAACCGGTGGTGGCACCCCTAGGGACAGGGCTGTGCTCTGGGGTCTTGTTGTGTGGGGTTTTGTTGGGCACAGTCAGAAATTTGCTCTCTTAAAAAAACTCCTGCTTTCTAAAAGAAATATATTATGACAGAAATATAATATATTATGAGAGCCAAGTGCCAATGCAAATTCCCATCGAATTTTAGAAGGGATTACTGCTTCTGATGGGATTTTTGGTCCCAGAGATTTGGCCAAGAAATTTTACATGTGTAACGTTAGAAATCTAAGGAGGGTCCATAAAAAAACAACTCTCTCCCATCCTATGGGGTTCAAGAAACAAAATTCAGCAACACCACTTTGCTTGCACTTCTGTAAACTCTACGTTATATTTTCTGGAGTTTCTTCACCAAAACAAAACCCAACATTCTTTCTCTAAGTCAACAAAATGAGTCAAAAATATTTAGGAATCACATTTACACTTTTCCTAGATGGCTCTTTGAAATGTATATTTTGCTGAACTAGAGAGAAAGAAAAGCAATCATTTTAATTTAGGCATCAATAGAAGCAAGAGCAGTATCTCAGGTAAATGAACTGGGTTGGAAAATACCCTTCTTCCCTCTGTTTTTCCTCAGGAGAACTGAAAGGTTTTAGGACATCAAAGCAAATGCTCAGTCTCTTACAGGTTTCTACGTCAAATTTGGCAGGTTTTTTGTGTCGTTCCACAGAAAGGCCAAGATCCTACACTCAGAAATTAACTTTCATTATTTGGTGATTTCAGTGGCTTCTGTTTCCCTCTTTCCTTCTTAATGAATTCTGGGATGGATGAGCAGACTGACAACTGGCAACCTGGGTGGCTCTCCTTGAGACTGGCCACTCGGAGCCAGGACCATCCAAGAGGCCAGAAGAAACGAGACTATTCTTCCAGCAAGAGCCATCCACTCCTGGTTTTACTTTCTTTTCATGTTTATCCTGAGATTTGCAGTTTAATTTGCAGGCTCAGGATGGTCAGATGGGTTTTAGATCGATCCCAGCCGAAAGTACTATCACTTGTGTTACAGGTGGTCGGTTGTGTTTCAGAATAGCTCCTAGTTAGGGTCTACTCAGCCCCAGGAACAGATCTTTCTCTGGGGTAAGGGGAGGCTGCATGAAAGCAGAATATGGAATTTTCTTCAACTCACTCTCCCATTAGGACACGACCAGATGAGCTCGATGCGCCCGTTGATGAAGGTTTCTGCTCTGCATTCCAAGTTGAGGGTTTCTCCAACCAGCAGTTTTTTGGGAGTTGCTTTCAGAGCCAGGTTCTGTACTCTGCCCTCTGAAATGGAAGAAACAAAGGTGTCACCCCCCAGCACTCTCTGCATCAGTGACGTTTAGGATGGAAACCGTGCTCCGATTCCAGTCCCTGAAGGGGCCTACAGGAAGGCTGTTTACAAAGGCCTGCAGGGACTGGACAAGGGGCAATGGCTTCAAACTGGAGAAGAGCAGATTTAGATTGGATGTTAGGAATAGGTTCTTTGCTCTGAGAGTGGTGGAGCACTGGGACAGGCTGCCCAGGGAGGTGGTTGAGGCTCCTTCCCTGGAGATATTCAAGGGGAGGCTGGAGGAGGCCCTGGGCAACCTGGTCAAGTTGGGAGTGTCCCTTGCTGATGGCGAGGAGGTCAGACTAGATGACCCTAGAGGTCCCTTTTGTCTTGGATCATTCTGTGATTCTATGATCACACCCAGACACAGTCATTCATTAATGACTTCTCTTGCATTTGCCATGTTTGGCTCCAACCCTTGCTCTCCAGTTCAAACTCAGACTTGCTCTCAAACTCAGAAAAAGTTTTCAAAAGCAACTCATCCTTTTGAGTTCCTCAACATTTGCTTATCTTCAAGAGGGTTCATTTCTGTAGAACATGAAACATGTTTCTCCTGCCCTCTGATGACCAGTCACCCTTCCTTTCTTTCTGATGGGAACCCCAAATCTTGCTCTTCATATGGTGGATGCCTTAAATCCATCAGCTCTGAAATAAACCCACATCAGGTTCATGATGGCACTCACCCAGTCTCTGTGCCAGGTAGTAGGAGGTGAACACGCTTCCGTTGACGTTTGCCGTGCACGTGAGTACTCCAGAGTAAACAAAAGAATGAGAGGGGATGACAAATCCTCTTCTTGGGTCCCACACCATCCTCTTGAAGTTCATCTCCACAGAATGAGGGTACTGAAAGAAAAGAGATGGATCGGAGGCTTGGGAGACGTTCCCTTTCCCCCCAGACCACAGAGGCAACCAGCCAAGGCTGTTCTGCCAGAGGCAGGGCAGGTATTTGCCCTTTCAGAGAGGTTGGTGGTCTCATTCCACACATACCTTAAGCAACATCAGCATAAGCAAATAGAAAAGCCCTCCCTAAGGTATGACTGTCTTTGAAATCCAAAACGTGGACATCAGAACTGCGGCTTTTGATCCAGCCCTCTCAGATCTTAAGCAAGATACTGCACTACCCACTGGAGGTCCCACTTCATTCATCTCTTTACTGGAAATAATTATGCCTATCTTACATGAATTTTTAGGGTAATATTTTTGGAAGTGTTTAAGAACAAACTCAGCTTCTTCTAATGCTGTATGTAGCTACCACGTGTTGTCCTGGGACCGCACAGCGCTTTAAAAAACGTGTGAAGTGAGACCCTCAAAAATCAGAATTATTCATGCCACCAGCTCACGGGATGGCAGTCACCTCTAAGCTCTGGTCTGTGGCTAATGAGCCATCTCTCTCTGTGTCACAGAAAGGGATGAGCCACTTTCAAAGCAGGCTGTTGATTTCCACTGGGCTCTGAACAGCGTGGGTGACGTACGCTGGTAAATCACAGGATGGCAGAAACCAGGGGACTTGGTGACTGAGGAGTTTTTGGTCCTGAATTCATAAATATTTGTCATGTTCTGAGATTCTTGAGAAACCCAGTATTTTAAGTTCTGTGTTTGAGGAAGAAGTGAGGATATGAAAGGCGGGTGCAGAAAATAAACTAGGGCAAAAGTGGATTTAATAAGAATGTATGAAATGTACCCCCTTGAACAGCAGCAATGTCAAGCAGGTTAGCTTGGTTGGTGGGAATACTTAGGTTTGTTATTATTATTATTATTAGCACCACCACACAGGGAAATCCTCTGCTTGCCAGAGAAAATGCAATTTACTTTCCAGTCATTTTGAAAATCCTGGATTGTCATGTGGAAAGGAAATTTGTGGAATGAAATGCAGCCAGCCAGCCCAGGAGGCTGGGAGAGGGCAGGTGACCGAGCTGCTCCCGTTTCCCTCTGTTTGCAGGCAGGAGAATGGGAGGGGAATGGCTGGAGGTCTGTCATCTCCAGCAGGAGACAGGGGGGCTCTTTGGGGCTGAGGGTGCGCTGCTGGGGTGGTGAGAGCGCTTTGGGCTGGAAAATGAAGGGTTTGGGGAAACCTCGGTGCGCCTACCGTTGCTACACTATGACTAATTTTATTTGCACGGTGCTTCTCTGTCCTTCTTGTCACATACTGGCTTCTCAAAGAGGAGATGAGTCTTGAGTGGAAATGTTTTCATTTCAGAGCTGCCTTGTTTTAGCTTTTGAGGCAAACCAAGGGAAGAGCTGCACTGGGGACCGCGAGTGGGGATTTCCTCCATGATGGAATAGCTTTGCCCTTATTCTCCTTGTTATACAGCACACAAAGTGCTTTTCTGTCTCCAACCAGACAGTACTCGTGTATGTCAGTGGGGTTTAAATTTAAAAATTGAAATTCAGTTTAAGTAATACTCCTGTGCTGAAGAAATCTCAGCTCCAGGCACTCAGAGCGGATGCTCCTGCCTCTGGTGAATACACAATCGAGGGGGTTGGCGTCGCTTTAGGCCACTTGTTGTTAGGTGTTTGGCAGGAATCAAAGACAAAGGGACTATGGCCGTGGGGCAGCGACCCATGGTGTTGCTGTGGGGAAAACAGGCACAGCCAGACGGTGGTTGATGTCCTTTGGCACCGCCCTTCTCTTCTCATGGTAGTAGGAAACATGGATTTCATGTAAATACTTCCAAACTGTGGGGTCTCTGCTCGGAACCATCAGGCACTGCAGTGTTTGCACTTACAGCAGTAATGATGCCCAGGGAAATGGTGGAGTCACCCTCCCTGACTGTGTTTCAGAGTAGATTGGATGTGGTGTTGAGGGATCTGGTGTAGGGGAGAACTTGTAGAGTGGGGCAGATGGTTGGACTTGATGAATGAATGATTCTATGAAAATTACAGGAAGAGATCTGAGACCTGAGGCTTAATCCTGCTTTAACCCCCCCCGAAGGTGGAGGCTGTAAGTGGGGAAAGCACTCAGAACCAGAGCGGGGACCGAACACATCTGACAAGGCTGAAAATGCTTTTTTTTTTTTCATTCCTGGAATTAAAATAGTGGTAAGCAAAATTAAAAGTTTGGATTGTGTGTCTTAGCATGAGTTTCTAGCAGTGATGATACGTAGAGTTGGCTGGGATACGTTTGGTATTAGCAAGAGACACCTTTCCCCATACATATTCAACGGCCAGAGAGTGCAGTGATTTTAAAGTATAATGGTAACATAAGGAACGTAATTTACGGTGGAAAAAAGTACATTTTCTACAAGAATAATAACATGTGATAAAGCTGAACTTCATGGTTTGGCAGCTCTGCTCCCTGATGGATAGGGGAAGGGGAAAGGAAAAACAACCCTACTCAGGGGGCCCTTTTCAACACTACACAGAGATTCAACCTCTTCATAAAACATTCAAAAATATATATTTAAACGAGCAAACAAAAAGCCTCAGCGCTGCTTGAAGGAAATCACAGTGGCTTCCCTCCCTTTGAAGTACCTTGTCTATTGGAGATTAAATTTGGAAGGAGAGGATGTTCTAAATTTGTCTGGTCGCCTTATTCACCTCTCCTCCTCCCTCCTTACCTCCACCCCTCGCCCGCCCCGCTTCCCCTTCGCACGGGAAGCCGCCACCGCGGCTCCGCACGGCGCTGGGAGACTCCCCCACAGGGCAAAACAAGTGGTGACTTCCCACAGACGGGGCTGGTGGCTCCCGAAGCCACCACACGCCTCCCAAAGCACACCCTCAGGAGGAGCTCCCAGCTCCTGGCTTCAGGAGGCTTCCTCTGGGGAGCAGCACCCAGCGGTGACATCCCTGCCCTGCAGTCCGGCCCAAAGGGGAAAAAATCTTTCGAGGGACAATTGTCCTTGCAATTGAAAAAGGGAGATTTCAGTGGAGGTTTCATTCCACCAAAGAAAAGGACCTTGGCTTGTGTGTGAAGAAATTACCCAGAGAGAACTTAGCTGGCAAAGCCCGGGGAGCGAGGCTGCCTACAAATAAGGTGGGGATAAATGTGGAGGTCTGCTTGGTCAGGGTTCCAAGGCCACCTTGGTGACTGTGCCGAAGTCAGCAGCAGCCCTCCAGCAATGGATTGGGCTGAAGTAGGCTAAAATAAGATGGGGATGTTTCATTTTTGTAGCCAAGGAGGAGAAAGTGATAACGCTTATCCAGGCTAAAGTGATAAGCTGCGACTGGAGAGGAGCCTTATTCCCCTTCCCTTTTAATCCCTCCTGACAAACTGTAGAAACAGAGGTCTGCTAAAGCAAGAAGGCAGGTGCTGTCCCTCTGCACGTCTACTGGAAGTCTGCCATCGGTCTCAGCAGGACCCCCAGCACCATCTCAGGCCACTGTGATTTCATGTGCTGTGTCCCCGGAGAAGGAAGCATCTGACAGCTGAGACATCTAACCCCGGAGAGGAGCTGAGGTCCTCAGACCCCCCAGCACCAGCCCATCTGCAGGTGTCACACCGTGTCGAGAAGAACCTCAGCTCTCCCAGCCCCTCCAGAGCAGGGGCAGAGAATGAGTGCTGGTTCCCAGTAGGACATCTCGAAGGACACGTAACCTATTAGGTAAAAGGCAGGATTGGAGCCAGGAGACGGATGTGTCCCTCACCCTGCAATAGGCTTCTCTACGGAGCAATTCTCAAGCCCTTTAAATGAGTGACTAGATCTCCATCGACTGAGGAAGCCCCAGACCTTCAATTTCCATTTTTATTATACTAAATGGCCTTGGCCTCCCCAGACCATTCCGTAACCCTGACACCCAGACATCACTGCTGCCGAAGGGATGGGTGATGCAGCCATTTCTTCCTAGAGCTGGAACTTGCTTTAAATTTATGAAATCAAGCAAAACCAGGCAACTGTTCTGAGGAGGTTCAAGGTATAAAAAAAGAGAAGCTTTCCTGAGGATAGCTAATAGCCAGGTGTTATACAAAGAATCTTGAAGAAAAATAGTGTCTTGCCATCTATCTTGGCCAATTTATGGAGGAACAAAAAGGCACAAGATGAGAAAAATATGTGATAAACTCAGCCTACTGCCCAGAACAGCCTTGTGTGCAGCTGAGTAGCGATACCCTGCAGGGGCAGGACTCTGCTGCGGGGTTTGCTATGCCCTTCCTATTTTTTATCTGCAATGTACCTACCTCCATTCATTTTATTCTGTACTTTTCCCCAGTGTGTTGGCAGCCCAGACCTCGGGATGGACTGAGCTCCTCTGGGACGGCCACTTACCTGGGTAAGCTTAGGCTTGATATCTGGCGAGGTGACTCGGCAAGGGACAACAACCGTCTTCTTAGCATCTAAAATGTAGATTATTTCGGGGTGTTCTGGGTGGATCTCCACAAATGGATTTTTGTAGTCTGTAGAGAAAAGAACATTGGTTTTATAAACTCCTCCTTTACTGGTCAACCACCAGCAGGGCACCGTGATCCGAGTGGCTGATTGCCCAGGGAAGGCTCGCTGCGGTGTGTGACGAGACCAGCAGTGACAAGTGCCTTGTTTGCAAACGCCAGAGTCATCTAGGGATTATCCCAAAGGACCGAGTGGGAGAACAGGAGCATCTTGATACCAGACTGTTTGCAGATCTGGATCAAATTTGGACTGATTGTTTGGACTGAAAAAAACCAACGGGAGCACTGAACTTAAAAATAGTTGTGCTGGTATTTTTAGGGGGAAATTCAAAATAGCAGTTTGTTTAAAAAGGAACATAAATCCAAAGAAGGCAGCGAAGCAGAAGTTAAAAAATCCTAAAATGTCAGAAAATACTGAATTACACAATGATTGAAGTATCTTAGTCAAACAGAATACAATTTCCCAAAACTATTTCCTGTTCTGGGGAAAGAAAAACTATTATTTAACCCCATTCTCCTGCATCGTCTCTCTCTGCCTCCGAGACTGACCTCTGCCAAAGCAACAGATTCACAACGGGCCTAAAAATAATCTTATCTTTTCAGCTGTAAATAGTGCAGATACCACGGTGGTACTGAAGTACTGAGGAACACCTAAATGGGAAGCAGGAACATACAGGATATGTAACAGAAGCTGCATTTCACTCCTGAGTGATTTTTTACTGCACTGCCAGGTGTCCGGACAGTCACTAGAATTACTCTGTCCCAGATCATAAGCTGCAATCAGAATTGGAAGCCAAAACATATTAATCTACCCTTCTACTGTCAGTATTTGAAATCTGGAGAGCGTTTTAAAATCGCTGTGCAAGTAACAACGGGAACAGGCAGGTTCTGGGGTAAAAAGGGTCGGAGGGAAGAGGATGGTTTGAGCTGCAGTTGGTGGATGGCAGCTCTCCTGGGCACGATTCTCACTCTGCTTTATAAAAAAAAGATAAAAAAAGGTTTATATTTTATAAGTCCTTCTTTTTCCCACCAAACCAGGTTTCCTAGAGCCCTCTGCAGTAAGAGATGGCCGTCATTTGTGTTATGGCAGAGATTTACCTGGTTTGTAGCCTCAGACTAAAGAGGGTTCTCTGCCGACCCCAGCCCTCCTTTCCTCCCCAGTCTGCAATACTGGGCTATTGGAACAGGAATATCAAAACAGGGCAGGATATCTGTGTGAGTTGTTGGAGCAGCTCCTGAAGTGAGGATGCCAACGGGGCAGGTAATTGCGGGGCTAAACTAACTGCAGTTCTGACCCGAGAGCTGGAACCTGAGGTTAGGGCTGCGCTGCGGCCACCAGCGGGAAGTGACCCTGGAAGGAAAGGAAAAGGCAGTTGCAGGCCAAGGGCAAGCACTCACTGAATAACCCTGGCTATGTCAGCGTGGCCAGGGAGGGTTTTGTTCCTCCTTAACTGTGAGATTCTGTGCAAAAGGAAAAATAACATCATCAGCCCCGTAAGCGGGAGCGAGCTGACCCCTCGCCGTTGGGACGGAGACGCTCCGGGCGGCGGCACTTTGCGGGCAGCTGGGCTGGGCACTGAGCGGGTCAGCAAGTGGGAAGTGGCTCAGCTTTGGACCTTAAAATGACAAAGAATAAATGCTGACTGGGGAACTAATCAACTGCCAGCTGATACCTTCGTTATGGTCTGCCCAGACAAAAAAACCGAATCCTTCAGGAAACTCCTAAGTAAGTTCAGGCTGAGTCTGGCACAGAAAAATGATGTGCTGGAACCTCGGGAGTGTCACTGCCAGCGTTACAAACACGTTCTCTGCCTGAAGTTAATCAGCAATCAGTTAACTCCTTATAAAAAAGTCTCTCAGAGACACAACTTCTTGAAACAAAAGGGACGGGGTCACTCTTCATTAAAAATGATAACCTCAGCCTCAAGGATGATCTCGAATTCCAGATGGTGTAAATCAATTGCACTCAACTGTTGGAGTTTGGAGAGCTGTGGCATGGGAAAGGCAGGTGCTGGCCTGCAATACCAGACTTGGAGACTCTCTGCAGTTACCAGCACTGAGCTCCAAGGGGAGAAACCCCCAGCAAAGAAACCCCTCACGAAAAGAGGGCATTTCCCTGTAGAGAAAAGAGGACACTCCCCTGCACGTCGGTCCCTCCTGGGCTGGGAAGGTAACATGCCCTATCAATATTACCCTCAAGGAACCACCTATCAATTCCCAGAGGATAATTAAAAAGAACAATTTACTGTGGGCTACAAAGCTCATTATATTTGAAGAAAGACAAGAGCTGTAGCCCTTAGGGACTTATCAGCTGCAGCACCAGCTTGGAGGCGAGAGAAGGGCCCCTTCCCCTGGGTCTCGGCTGGGCTGTCCCGCTCTCCCGGTCACTGGAATTTTGCAGGAAGCTGCTGCCTGGGCAGGGTGTTGCTGTTTTTCCAGCGAGGTTCCAGAGGGAACACAAACAGCAAGGCGAAGGAAGCAGAGGCAGCGGGACGGCGGAGGGGAAGGCAGCCTGTGGTCCAGCCACGGGGTCACAGCCAGGCAGGAGAAACAAGGAGGCCACACACCAAAGCGACTTAAAGGTCAAGAGCCTACAAGAACATTGTTTACCTTCAGGCAGTCAAGCCCTTCATGTTTAAATTCCCCTTCTGTCTAGGTGGAGATTAATTGCTGCTTGAGATGAGCTTGGGAAGGGTCCCTTTTAACTCAGCGGTGTGAGAGCAACTGCCTGGGGAACGTGCAGTTCTCCCTTCACGCCTCTGCAGTGACAGCGTGAGAGCACAGATACGGGCCTCCTTCACCTTGTGGTGACATCTGTTCCTTTGGTGAGGGTTATCTGTAACATAGGTGACTATCTACCAGGAGGTGGTGGAGCTCTGCAATTATCTCTTGCTTATTTGCCAGATGAGTCCCGCTCTCTAGAGGGCTCACAGCCCCATCCTGCTGGTGGAGCCAAGGGACTTGAGGGCCCTGAGAATTGCACCCCAGGAACTCGGTGTGTTCATAGAATCATAGAATCATTTAGGTTGGAAGAGACCCTTGGGATCATCAAGTCCAACCATCAGCCCTACTCTACAAGTTCTCCCCTACACCAGATCCCTCATCACCACATCCAATCTACTCTGAAACACAGTCAGGGATGGGGACTCCACCACTTCCCTGGGCAGCCCAGTCCACTGACTGACCACTCTCTCTGTGAAAAGCTTTTTCCTCATGTCCAGCCTAACCCTACCCTGCTGCAGCTTGCAGCCATTCCCTCTCCTTCTATCGCTCATTGCCCGTGAGAAGAGACCAGCACCAACCTCCCTACAATGCCCTTTCAAGCAGTTGTAGAGAGGGATGAGGTCTCCCCTCAGCCTCCTCTTCCTCCAACTAAACAATCCCAACTCCCTCAATCCATCCTCATAAGCCTTATTCTCCAGGCCTCTCACCAGCTCCGTGTCCCTCCTCTGTACTCGCTCCAGCACCTCGATATCTCTCTTGTGCTGAGGTGCCCAGAACTGGACACCAGACTCAAGGTGTGGCCTCACCAGTGCTGAGCACAGGGGGACAATCACCTCCCTGCTTCTGCTGGCACTTCTGCTGTGTTGTAAGCTCTTTCCTAAAGCTCTTTACTTCTCAGCACTGTGTCACCTGCCTGCGTGTTCGAAACATCCTCCTTAGACACACACACACAGGATTTTGTACAGGATTTTGGGTGCTTTTCAGTTCTGTTCCTGTTTCATACACCGTGAGGGCAATTTGTCACATGATATTTGCATCATTTCTAGAGCCTTGGAGTTAACGTCACCTCTCCCTTCAGATACTATCCATCAGCCCACAGAGATAATAAGCACTAAATGGCCTTTGAGCACAGTCATCCGTGGCTGTTGATGTCTGTGAAATTCCTAAATGTTCTCATTTTGCTTTCTTGCTGCTAAAGATAATTCTCTCACCCTCACTATTTATTTTCTTCCTTCAGCCATACCTTAGCTGGGAAGCCTGGGCAGAGTTTCCTAGGTTCTTTAAGTTCATGTTTTGACATAGTCCCCAGGAAGTTTGTCTTCCTTAAGGTCAAAAACTCTTCGAGGAGGTTTCTAACCTGTTCTTTGTGTTAATGGGATCATCATTAAGTGACACTTTGGTCAGGGTATTTTGGAAAGCTTTGCAAGGAAATTGCCCAGCCTGCTCTGTTCCTCCTGGTAACCCATCAAAGCTGCTTCTAGGTACAGGAGTAACTTCTGTAAAGTCACTTGGTTTGAAACGGGATCTTTGAAAATAAAGGACTTTTCAGTTTGGCCAGCCAATGAAAAGAATTAGTGGCGGAATGTTCAGATTAAACAAAAACTAGAATATTTTATCTTTAGGCAAAACAAAAGTGGCTGCAAAAGCCCCAGCAGCCATTCTGAGTCAACACAAAGCATTCTGCGTTGGTCAAATGAAACACATTCTTCCCCTGGAGATTACTGTTAGCAGCACCGCAATGATTGTGGAGAAAAATACTACTTTAAAAAGTGTTAGTTCAAAAATCCTGGGAGCAAAATGCTTCTCATTGCCAAATAAATAAAATGCTCATGGAAAGATTTATTTTAAAAAAAACCAAACCAACCAAGTCTCCGTACTTTGGCTGAAATGATGTTTCAAGCCTCAGAAGAAACAAGAGCTTCTGCCTGGCCACACCAGTAGGTTTCAGGCCGGCCGAGGCTTCGCAGAGAGGAGTGACCAGCTTTACCTGGAGCCCTGTCACCAAGAGCAGGTCTGCTGCATTAGTCTCCTGCTGCCAGACCTTGGGTAGGGTTCAGCAGTTAGCAGTAACTGAGCGGGGAAGGGACGGGAAGGAAGAAATGAGGGAACTGTGTGTGTGATTTTGGCTGTCAGGGAGGGGATCGTCACCTCTTCCTGCTGGGATGTCACTGTCACTGATGTAGAGCCAGGAACTTACACTGCTCACTCACCAGGAACTTACGTATCTTACGAGGCTCCTTCACTTAAAAGTGACCCTTTAGGATATGATTTGAAGATACTGAATGTCTCAACTCTGAATGGAAAGTGTCTTACTCTTCCCTTGGATCCAGCCCTTAGTGCTTGAGGGACAGCAGAGAGGGTCCAGCATGGTGACACGGCCTGTATTCCCACGTCATGTGTCCCTACACGCTGTTAACTGGGATATGGTGCCAAACCCCTTCCACTGTTAACTGGGATATGGTGCCAAACCTTTCCACCCATATGTGTGAGACAGCCAGCTTATCTGCTGGGCTCCAAGCTGAGCAGACAGGACAGCATTTGCCTATCTCAGCTCGCTGAGTGTCTGGCAGCAAGTGGAGCTGTCTCGGTGTCTCCAGTGTGAAAGAAAGAAGAAATGCAGCTCCAGCTCTGTTCTCACTGGTTATATCTTCTGGAAAGCAAGCCAAAGCCAAAGCCAGGGCTGTCACCCTGGCCCTGCATTTCTGCTTCTCACGTTCAGATTATCTCTGTGAACTGTCAAGAGAATTAAGGAGGCAGAAATCGGCTTCAAAGAACATCAGAACCAAAATATGATCTCATGTGAGGGGTGCTTTCCTGCACTTCCATCCTCTTTAGATTTCTCTCAGTGGGGAAGGGAAGAAGGAGAGGGGGCTCGTCCCTGGGCTGTATCAGTTGATAAAGCAGAGACTGTGGTTGATGGTAGAGCCTATCCTGGTGCAGTTCTCATACCACCTCTCCTTGTTCTCTGCAGTAGCAAGGGAGAGCTCATCTCCTTCCTTGCTGCTGGGGCTGACAAGCAGTGAGATGTGTGTTCTGACAGGACAAGCTGCATGGATGCGTCTCCCTTTTCCCTTCAGAAGGGCTTTAACAGGAATTCTGGTCCCATATAAATGTCTGTCTTGCTTTGATATCCAGTTCTTGTGTTCTGGGCTTCTGGGAGGACCATGCTGTGGCTCGTATCTGCAGTGCTACCAGCTTCATGCNAAGGGAGAGCTCATCTCCTTCCTTGCAGCTGCAGTGCTACCAGCTTCATGTCATCCATCTGAACTTTAAAAGGAGCCAGAACTCAAATTCTCTGCAGGGGCATCTTCTGGTTACGCTGAGTTCCTGTGAACCTCAGCGCTGAAAACCAAATGCATGGAAACAAATTACTCCTTCAGACCTGCCATGTCCCTAATTCCCAGCAGCGCCGAGCTGGTGAAACACCAGCAGCTGAAGTGCTCTGGGTGGGAAGACACTGTTGAAATGTTCACCAGTCTATGAGTACAAAGAGTCAACCACAGTTGATGCAAACGGGCGTCGGCGAATCTGCCCTGGTGTACTGGGACCCTTGTGGCAGCCGACACGGATGTTTTGGGCTCACTTACATCGTTTTGTGCCAGTTACCGGAGAAGGTGGTAATTGCCAAGTGTCAGAGAAGGTGGGACTCATGTTTTCCTGCAGTAGCTAGTTGAGAACCAGCCCTATCACAGCCATAATTATTTCAAGAAGCAGAATAAGCCCTGATTTGCATAAGTAGTAATAGATGCTGTCTGCTGCTGGCCTGCTCGCCCCACGCTGCGAGGAGGGGTTGCCTCCAGCAGAGCAGTGCTCTGGGGGTGCGTGGACAGGAATCAGAGCACAGCTCGGAAAATTGGATGAACTTCTCTTCTTAGACGCTGTTTGGCAAGATGTGACCAGTCCCAGTTCCCACAGTAATTATGTCAGACGAGTTGCTGATGGGGGGAAGCAACACGGAATTGAGCTCTTGCTCCTTCCTGCAGCCGCTTTGAGTGGTACAAGAAGGTGTAGCAAATCCCTGACTGCTGCAGAGAGCGAAGGGCTGCAAGGGGAAATCACTGCAAAAGCTGAGGCAGCATTTCAGCTGGTACAGAGAGCTCTTCCAGCTGATGCCCTGAGGACTATCTTACTTTGAGACGGTTGCTTTGCTGACAGTAACAGTATTTCAAATAGCTGAGAGCTGCAAGTCCTGACTTCTGTCTAGGCTGAGGTCTGGGAAAGCCCTTTGGGAAGGTGGAGAGAATCTTTGCTTGATTTGTCTTTTCTACCGCCTTCTCTAAGGCATGTTAGATTTTATCTGTGCCCTAGGAAACGTTGTAGAGGGGGCTTGCTATATTTTAACACAAACTAGACAGCCTGCCCTTTCCTTGGGCACAGGGATCTCAAAAGGTTGAAATCAATGAGTGTGTTCCTCATGGAGAAGTGTCCATTGGGATGGGGAGGGTAATTGCAGGAGACAGACAGAAGCAAAGGACATGGGCTCCCTGGCTTTGGCAGCATTCCCAGTGGAAATGCCGTCCAGGTGAGACTTTCTGACATGAGCTTCTATGTGGGCAGCTACGTTCCAGAGGGAACTTGTCTTTCCTATGTCTGGTCGGGAGCTGGCTCAGCAGAGACAGCAGATCCTGGGGGCTGAGGGTGGGCTTCCCCCGTTCACCCTGACAGCAGGCACCAGAGAATTACTTGGCTGCTCTTCCCGTGTTCGTCCAGACGCTGTGTTCCACAGCAGAGGTTGTCCCTCGAGTTGCGACGAAGCTGAATGCCGCCGCTGAAAAATACCCAACTATTTCTGTTCCAGCCCTGAGCTACGTTGTGCTTTCAACAAGGAGACGGGCAACAGGAGAAGGGGGTTGTCTCGCTTTTTAATTACGATCCTTGGGACTTGCAGCTGCAGCGGGAAGCAAAAAGGCCTCAGGACCGATTATTCAGGATTAAGATCCTGAGTTCTCCCTCCCTCCAGACTGTCGGGGTGCAGCTGAGGCATGGCCACTGACCCTGCCGCCTGCGGGTCCCCTATGATCTGACTGATGTGCCGGGGTCATGGCTCAATTGCACCGGGGGGGAGAGCTGCTGGATGCCAGAATCTGACAGAGCTTAGAAACTCCACCAGGGAGGCTGTAAAAACAGAAGCAAGCACAGGAAATAATAGCCAATAAGCAGGGCTTCCGATACAATCATGTTCTCATTTCAGTGTCAAGCAGCAGGCCAGCAACGAAGGGAAAAAATACCATTCCCCTTCCTTTTTTGGCAATAATGGCTTGTAACCTCGGAGGAATCTCCAGCCTTCAGGGTCTGGCTCCATATTTTCTCGCTCCACCTGGCTCAGTCTCATAAACACCCTGTTGAGCACTTACTCTCTTCACAAAACATCCGGAGAGATGCCTTTTGGACCTCACCCTTCTCTGGCACTCACCAAGAACTGTGAGTTGCTTCCCTTGGAGCCAACTGATGGGGTTCTCAGTGATGCCCAGATGCTGTTGGGCCAATTGCCTTAAAAAGGCGTGTTTAAATATGGAAGAAGGTTGTAGGTTGGTTCTGAATGCCTTGCTTAACTCCCCAGTTCAGAGAGCCTTCACTGAAGTACAGCTTTCTTGTCCCCAGACCAGCCCTCTGGCTTTCAACAAATATACACAGGAACTGAATGGGAGGAAGAGCCTGCCCTGAGGACAGCATCCACGCTGAGGTATAAATAGCTTCATTTCACTGGGGCCAAGCAGCTTCCTCAGACTGGGAGGCCGGATCCCAGTCTATAAACTTGCAAGTGTATAGTCTGAACTGGCGTGGCAGAGCTGGGCTTTGGGGTGGACGAGCAACTGGCCCGCTAGGACACGGACCAGCAGGGTCCCCACTGGCTTTCTCTCTCCTTCACCCATGGAGTGTGTAGTTCAAGGTGATTCATTTTCTACCCACTTGTCCTTCAGTGACTTTTATAGCGTAGGAGTCCGGGTAAGAGCTTTTAGAGAGGGGAGGGCTCCTGGCACAATTAAAGTGGCTCTGAGAGAGGACAATCTCGGAGGGTGATTTAGAGCAAACAGCCATGCAGAGGTGTTTTGCTGGGGAGCCTTGGCACAGCACTCTCAGGCAAGCAAGAGGACATCCTGAGCTTTTTTTTAGGTTAGCCCTGTTCCAAGCGCATCGCCGGTGAGTGTTCTGTAACTTGAGATATTTTTCTTAGGGAAAATGCTCAGGAGGTCCCAAAAGATCCATAGGATTTCCTGCACGTGCTCCCGTTGTGGAGGACTGAAGGCCTGGGTAGGTGGCCAGGGCACTGAATCGGGACGGAGAATGGAGGTTTCAGTACTCTGTTTCCTGCAGCACAGGCACTGGGCTGGGTTAACAATACGAGATGTGGGGCATCTGAGCAGTGTGTAATGAGAAAAGGAAACAGCTCAGCACCAGAACTGGGGTGGATAAAGTAACCAGAGCTTAGATTAACAAGGGAAAATCAGAAAAAGGAAATAGAAAGGGAGAAAAAAAAGAAATTGACTGCAGGACCTGAGAAGTAGCAGCCAAAAGCTGCCTTCCCATTAGAGGAAGACTTGCTGGGAAGGCAGGATGAGGGGAGGAAGGGACTACTTTCAAGGGGTGTAAAGGGAGAGGAAAATGTCACCCACGTGAATCAACCAGGTGCACCCCAACCCTCTTGGGATGGATATCACTCCCCATGATGGTTTCACCACCATTGGCAACACCACGAGAGCGTCAGAGCTTCCGTGTCGGTTTGCTGAACTACTCAAATAGTATCAGACCAACTCCTTGCCTCTCTAGCACGTGTTTTAGTACAAGAATTCAAGAATCAGCTTTTAGCATTTTCTAGAAAAGCGAAATGAATTCATTTTCCCAGGTTTGTGGGGAACTGAACAGTGAGCCCTTTCAGCACCAAAGCAGTTCGTGTCATCCCCTATTCGAGGCACTAAAAGTCAGGTCCTTTAGCTGACTAATCCCAATCCCAGTTTGCAAAACCCAAGATGGTTCAGTGGTCGAGTAATGCATTTGACAAGTAGATTTGAAAAAAAAACAACCCCAGCATTTTGGGGGAATATTCTTTTAACCAAAATCTGTATCATAGAAATGGTTGTTCAGGGTGTTTCACACCCTCCATCACAAAGAACCACGCTCCTCTGCCTCCATTTATTGTTGGGTCTGAACTCAGTGATTCTGACACTGGGGGAGAGGTAGCTCAGTGAGGACAAAAATGAGCAATGGGTCATTTTTTACAGGAAAATATGTATAATGCAGTAAGTGTGTGTCACAGATATGAAGGACAGAGCAGTATATAAATGTATAGAGGAGAGAAGAATTACAAAGAGTGTTGTCAGGGAGTTTCGTGCCTGGGGAGGAAGGAAAGGGAAAGGACTCGGGTATTTGGGATGAATCTTAGGAAAAGCACTGTGAAAGCAAACCCCTTCAGGATAAAAGAATTTCCTCTTAAAAGGAAAAAAGATGTTTAAAGAAATCAGTATATTGGTCATTTGAAACACAAAACTAGATGGGACAAGTCCTGGAATTGAAGGAGAGGGGTGATTTCTGGTGAATTCAGCTGGCATGAAAATCCAAATATATCCTCCCTCTTCAAAATGCCAAAGCTGGGGCTTGCCCCAGGGCTGGGCCAGCGGGGATTTGTGAAACATCTGCACTGGGCTGTGTGTTCTACCCAGCACTGATCCCACACAGAGGTGTAACAGCAAAATCAAGTGCAGTTCTTACCTTTAACGAACAGGTAAATCCTGGCCATGAGATCCTCGTTCCATGGGGCGTCATCACGGCGGCAGGTGAAGTAGCCGGTGTCGTTAGCTGTGGCTTTCCTGAGGACCAGCATGCTGCAGCTCTGCCTCGTGCTGTTGCTGTTGCGGCAGTTACTGACGTGCACCCGGGGGTCTTCCTTCTGGTCCTCCCTCAAAAGCCAGCTCACAGAAGGTGCTCCCCTGTCAAGGCAGCACACCGAAATGAAACACAGAGTCGTGACTTCGGGCAAAGTTTAGGTTTTGTTCTAACACGCTTCCTGAATAGGAGTCTGTGTTTCTAACGCTTCGGTTGAGCCACTTCAAACGTTGGAAAGCGCCAGATAAAATTATATGTTTCTTCTAAGTTGAGGATTTTGCTAAATGAACTTGTATTTCCTTACACTAAGGCTGCGTGGCGGGAGGAGAACATTTATGTAACTCTGCATTGCCTTTCTTGCTTAATCAGCAGTGACTCAATCTTGATTTCTGTGAAGGGTCTGGAGCTAATCAGGTAACAAATCTTAGAATATCTGCTCGAGACGCATTGTTTTTTTCAGTTCACCCTGTCACAGCAGTCAGAACGTAGAGCTGGCAGATGATACAGCAGTCCACCCACCTGACCCGCTCCTTGTCTTATCTGTGATCTCAGCTAGTGTCAAATGCAATTCAATGTGGTTCTCCAACAAAAAACCAAGGCCTTTTAATAACCTGTTGCAGGACTCAAAGAGATAGTTCTACTGCTCTAGCTTTGCTCGGTGACAGGCACTGGTTGCACTAGTCCTCTTGGGCTGGAAACATCAAGCCACACCATGGGAGCAGGAGCTCCTAGAGCTTTTTTCATAGAATCATAGAATGGTTAGAGTTGGAAGGGACCTTAAAGACCATCTAGTTCCACCCCCTTCCCTGGGCAGGGACACCTCCCAGCAGGCCAAGTTGCTCCAAGCCCCCTCCAACCTGGCCTTGAACCCCTCCAGGGATGGGGCAGCCAAGGCTTCTCAGGGCAACCTGGGCTAGAGCCTCACCACCCTCACACCAAAGAAGTTCTTCCCCACATCTCATCTAATATCTAGTATCTTCTGCTTGGGCTGCACATTGAGGGTTCTTGTGATGTACTGGTACATGCTCTGTGTGCTTAGGAGATTAAGATTGTGGTCTTTCAGTAGTAGACTGGTTTTTGGTGGTCAGTATGGAAATTGGTGGGGTGTGGAGGTACCTGTCTATGGGACTTTCTGGGAAGAAGTTAGTATCAGAGGGGGGCAGTTCTGTCAGTCTGTATTTGCAGGGACACGCTGCCCTTCCAAAGGACAGGGAATTGACTCACCCCTTCTCACTCAATGAATTCCCATTGACCCAATGGCATTTGCTGAGCTGAGGAAGGTGTAAGAACCTCTGGGTTTCCCCAGCTGAGTGTTGGCAGGGAGAAATCCGGTCTAGACACACGGACTCAGTAGGGAGATCTAACACCACACCTATCTAGCAAGTGAGCGCTGTGACGTTTCCAGTTAGCTAATAACTGGAACTACTCTTTCTGTGCCAGTGGCTTTGTCGTGGTCAGTAGATGCAATAAGGGAAGGCATTTGCCAGCAAAGTCAGTGACACTTAAACAAACATCCTCTTGGCCCCCGTTTCTGCCCGTCCTCTTGTCGCCTTCCTGAAGATGATGTGGACACAGGGCTGAACTCTTGAGGTTATTCCCAGCACGTAGCTGAAGGAGAGCACTGGGAAAAGTGTGAATATCCTCTCTGGTGAGCAGCCTCACCCTTCTTGGACTTCTTGTCTTGGACAACCCACCTCATCCATCACACCAGCTTCCCGTCCTTCAAAGAGCTGGATTATTTAGTGACGCAGAGGTCCCTACCCAGTGCTTCTTCCCCACCTTACTAACGTCATTAATGATATAATGACCAACTCTGTCAAGAAATGGGACTCCTGGCCTGGAATATGGAATGATGCCACTTCACATTCAGTCACTCAACTCCCAGCTTGTCATCATGTCCCTGCTCCTCTACCGTCACCCAGTCTGGTGTCCATCAAGGCTGGAAAACTGCAACCTGGAAAACTCTGCAGAGCAGGTCAGGGATTTTGGATGCCTATGTTTCCCACTTTGTCCTCCTGCATATTTTATCCTGGTGGAGGATGAAGACTTTGGGGCTTTTACACATCTGGCAGAGGGGGGTCACAGCAGTAGCTTTGGCCCAGCTGCCAAAAATCAGGAAATCCTGGCCAGGAACCTCAAATGAATGGAGTTAAGGGGAGAAGGGATGTTCACACCGAGTTACTGCTGTTCAGCAGCTCCCTGCTCCATCTGCTGTCTCCTGCTGTGCTCCACACAGGAAGCTTCCTGTGCCCCCAGGAAGCAGGAAGGACTTCAGAGCTCCCCTTGGGCTGGTTTGGAGCTGGTCTGTGAGTGTGCAGATGCTGGTGTGTCAGGGGGGGCAGGATGACAGACATCCGCAAAGGACCCCAGACAGGGAATCTCACACTTGATGTGCAGAAGGTCCACTTCCACCTTCCATTCCCAGCTCTTGCATCAATCCAGGAGCTGAAGTGCCCCAGAGCTCTGTTCCCAAGCCTGCTAGCCTAACTTTCTGTGCCTCAGACCTGTCCCGAGGAGTTATTGCTTGGCATCCATAAAGCAATTCGGGACACAAGTGCTAAGAATTTCTTCATCTGGTGAGATGGGGAAAATAGGGTATTCCCACAGATTAAAAAAGGCAGTGGATGGGAAATTGCTGAAAAGTATTGATTTAGTTAGTCTGGAGCACTACACTGCACCCATGTCCGCCTTCATCTAGTTTTAAAGGGCTGTTTAAACCTGATCGCCATCACGCTCGCTGCTCGCCCAGCTAAAAATACCACCCTGAGGTTGTTTTGACCTCCTAAAGCACACAGCGAGCTGGAGGTGCTTGGAAAAAGCCCGCCTTCCACTCCAGCAGACATCACAAATTCACACAGCGTGAGTCAGTTTATCTTTCACTAGAACAACGCATTAAATGGGTGAGGACAAAAATGAGAAGGGACGTATGTGTCGGCATAAACTACAGCTCAGATTCTCCTTCCCGCTGCTCTTTCTTTCTGTTTCACAGAATCAAAGAATCATTCAGGTTGGAATCATAGAATCATAGAACCAAGCTGAATGCTGACCCGAGACTTTCCTCCCCCTCTATTACAGCCCAGCAAAGTCTCCTCCACCCCAAAATGCACATGAGGGCAAACAGTGCTGGTTCCCAGTCGCTGCTCTACCCTGCCCAGAAGCTGTCCTCAGCCAAGGGAGTCAATACAACCAGCAGACCCGGCGTTGTGGGAGCCATCCTTACCTGCATTTTATTTTCAGTGTTTCTCCTGGTAAGATGACAATGTGGTCCTTAGCAATGCTTAGCGTTGGCTTCTCAAAAAATTCTTCCTCAGCAAGACCTGACCCAAATAAAGAAGAAGTCATCATTAGACAGGCCATTCAGCTTTTGGGTTTGCAAATAGTTCCTAATTTGGGGGCCCACACAGTGCTTGCATTTATCCTGAGGCAATTCAGTTGAGCGTGGCGGTAGGCGGGAGATCCCCTTAGTCTGTTTTTAGGTTCCCTCATCTCTGTCTTGTCCAACATTGAGCACCTGCTAATGATCTTCCTCTCCTTTGATTCAGAGCTGGCTTTATTACCGAATTAGTGCAGTTTTGGGAGAACAGATTGGTTTCAAAAGGTTTTTAAAGACACCTGAACGTGGAAGGAGTCGGGTCTTTGGGACACAGTTTGATTCGGGAGCTCATCTGTTACATTTAATCAAGGGGAGAAGAGAAAACAATCATTCTGGGGGGCACCTCTTTGGTTCACTCCTGTGAAGCATCTGCTGGATTAAAAGCCTGCTGTTTTCCAAAGCACCGCTCACAGATACTGCCTCTGAACTAACTCACGAGCTGTGTGGCTGTGGTGGCTGTGTACTGCTTTGTGGTGGTGTCTGGGACACCATCATCAGTGTGACGGGGTACGTCAGGGCTCTGATGACAACAGTCTTTGGTGACAGCAGTGATAAAGGTCTCTCTCATCGTCATCTCCTGGCTCAGGAAATGTCTTCTGCCTGTGAAACTGTCCTCAGTGAGATGCATATCTGAGGGTATGCCTCTGACAATATAATTTTTGGAAAGTGCAACTGAGAAGAAACAAAAGTGAGGTTGGCCAGGCTGGGTTCCTTGTCCAAATTCAAAGTAACATTATCAAGGAAAGGAGAGAAGAGACTTAGATAAGTATCTCAATTTCCAAAGCTCTGACATTAAAGCTGTGTGTTTTCTTTCCCCTCCTGCTCCTCAAATCTATATCTTCTCCTTTGCCTTGAACTTGATAAGCCAGAAATCTTTAGCTGGGCTTATAACAGAGGCATTATTCTCAGCAGAATAGGGAAGATAACATATCTAGCTAAAAGAGAAACATTAGGGTTTAACTTTTCAACTGGATGAAACAGTGATTTTCTTGCCTCCCACCTCCCAACTCTCATCTCTTTTTTTGTTGGATTTGAGTAAAAATCTCTTAGCCTGGCATATTCTCACAGTGTGGAGGGAGAATCACTCCCACTTTGGAGAGCCCGGCTTCTTCCATGAGCCATTCTAGCTCCCATCAGGAACTCAGCAGAGACCGGTTAATCTCATGGCACTGGAGAATCCTTCCCAAGGGGGATCCTGCCCAGACAGCCTCTTGCTGGCCTCCCTTCAGAGACATTCTGACCCTTCTTGTAGACCTGGAGACTTTAAACTGGTCCTGGCCATTACTTTAGCAATGGAGATATCCCCCTTGCCCCCACTTCTGCGGAACTGGTGACACTGTGGCTCTGTCTCCAGAGTCCTTTGCAGAATCAGAAGCTGGAGTCTGGCCAGCACAAACTCCCTACCCAAAAACTGCTACTACATGTAACAGCATCACACTTAGCAAAGAATTGACAGAAAAAGCCTCAAAACTCTTCAGGAAGAGACTCAAGCAGGCAAGTAGACCCTTGCACTTGACCCCGAGTTCCCTCTAGTTTCTAGAAACAACCCATTCACCCCCAGCACGGGCTGAGCTCGGGCACGAGTTATTTCATGGTGCTGAGGTATTTTGGTGTCTTAAGACAATGTGCTGAGCTTTGCAAAAATGATCCCCAAAATGGCCAAGAGCTTTGCATGTGTTTGTCAAGTGTCATTTAATTTGCTGGCTGTGGGTTGGGGGGGTCCCCGTGGGGCTCTCCCAGGACACGGCTCTTACTGGGATCTGCTCTGGGCTGTTTATGCTGCAGCTTCAGCCAGGTGCCGCTTCGATTTAGCAAATCCTTGGGTTTGGAATAATCCTTTGTTTCTTTCCTCTTCTGCCTTTGGTTGTTCTTAGGGCTTAGAGGGGACTAAGCTGATGTCTCGAGGCCTGAATTTTGCCTCTCAAGAGCAAGTGTGACACCGTCGGTGGGGTCTGGCAGTGCCAGGCAGCTGGTGTTAGACCTGAGCTGCTACTGGGACCAGAGAGCCACATGGTCCTTGGGCTTTTACACTGTTTGAGACTGGTTTTGCTAAAAGAAAGAAAAGTATTTTTCAATTATTCTGTTTATACTTTTGAGCTACTTCTTTCCCAAAGTTTATTTTGGCTTTGGCAGCTGAAGAAAAGAATGAGCAAAGTGTAATTTCAGTGCTTTTCTACCTCGTCTACGGGATGAGAAATTCCTCTGCCACACACACACGTGATGGCTGCTGCCAGGGGACCAGGGGTTTATACAAACACAGTGTGTGCCCTTTCTGGCACACCAGAGCCAAAGCTGAGCAGACTGGGAAAGGAAAATTTGGAGGGTAAAACTGCGAGAGTAGTGGGGGAAGAGCTGAGGCCGTGCTCCATCAGGAGCCTCAGTACCAGAACTGGCAGGATGATGCCTCACAAAACGTTCAACCTCCCGTGGTCCCTTCAGAGCTAGGTTTCATTTTTTAGAGGCAAAGCTGAGGATAGCCCTGGGACATGCTGGATGAGAAGAAGGGGATCTACTCCACTTTCCTATTTGGTTTATGTATTTGAGGAGACTCGTGGCTTTAAGAAGGTGCTATGGTGCTGCAAGCAGCTGCCTGCAGAGAGAAGCAGGCATGGAGGAAGCATCCTGCTGGGCAGAGCAGCCCCTCTCTTTCCTCAACCCCACATCCTAATGCCTGTTTAGCTTCCAGTTCTCGTTCACACCAGTCTAAGAGTGCCAGGGGAACTGGGATGGAGGTAGCTGCTGTTCAGCTTGTACAAAGAGTACATCTTCTGGGGCATTGCGTGCAGGTCTCTTACTGGCTCCTAAGCTGTTGGTGGCAGGGGTTGTGGAGCACAGGCAGGTGTGATCTGGTTCTGGGGAGGACAAAGTTAGCCCAATGCTGGCAGCCCATAGAAAAGCATCGTTTAAATCCGCCGTGTCGCTTAGTTGCAGCCATTTTCCCTTCTTTTTAGAATGGAGGTCAATGTTCAGCAGTTCAGGTTTATGGCTTTAATCCATAAATGTCTCTCACTTCTCAAAAAAAGTCTTTTGCAGCTGCACTTTATATAAAACCTCTGAGACTTTGAAGAACGTCTGTGTGAGGTAGTATTCTGTGGACCACTACAAAACCAGGACCTACAACCTGCCCCGGGTGGGGTGGGAGACCTGTGCTGAGGGACCAAGTCCTGCTGAAGCTGATGTGCTCTGGTTGCACAGCTCAGATGGCAATGGCCAGGCCTAAGAGAACATTCTCTTCTCTGCTAAATGATTTTGGTCCTGCTGTAGGGCTGCAAGGGTCATAAAATTAAAAACAAGTGCTAGTGCCAACCATGTCATTAGCGCAGCAAAGCTCTGCAGAGAACCAGCACCTTGGCAGGCTCTGCTCTGCAGAACCATGTATAAAGCTCCAGGAAATGGCAAGGGTACCGTGGGTGTCCCCACCATTTTCCTGGTGAAGCTATCACTGCTGCCTGGAGGGGTGAGGAGCACCCTCCCTTAGACCCTCTGGCATGGTTGGGGATAAGATGCTGGAGTGATAATACTGCAGAAGTAGCAGAGATTTTGCCTGTTGCCTCCTGCAGAGCTACAGATAGGTCTCAGCACAACATCCCTTCTGTAAACCGAGGCAGAAAGACAGGCTCCCCCTGGGAAGAGACGTGTTGCATCTGATGTTGGGCTCTTGCCCTCAATTCCTTGTTGCCAATGCAAGTTGACTACAGCAAGACTTGAGAGCGTAGCGTCACCAGGCTAAAGATAGCCCTGAGAGCGAGCCCTTCTGTCAGGCCTTCTGTCCAGAGCCTCATTGCACTGATTCTGCTGCTGAGAGTTTATTCTAACCTTCAGTTTAGACTTTAACATTCTGCTCTTGTCAGTGAAAAGCCCAAGCACAGCACAACCACACAAATCCTTGGGAGTGAAATGTGAAAGGTTGACTGATAAATTATCCAGGGAAGAAAAGTATATTGAAAACTGTTTTTTCCTGGGATAATCTGATTTTGCAGCACAGCCAACATTAAACATGAGAGGATCCACAGGCAGAGGGGTAATGTGTGACCTCCTTCACCTCTCTGTCAGATGATTTCTGAGTCTATCTCTCTTGGCGAAAGGAGATCCCTCCCACGCTAAGCCTCATTGTTCATGCTAGGACCATCAGAGTGCATGGAGAAAACTGTTTTTAATCTCTGCTGCTTATTGTAACAGTCTTCCTCCAAGCACCCTCCAGGCGCTGCAGCTATCCCCAAAAGAGCACTCCCAAACGCTTGTGAGATCGAACGTGTCTGGGTATCGTACGTGGTGACAGCCAGTGTCAATATGACATCTGATTAAGAGATCCACGTATCCCTTTTGGGCACTGCCACACACAGAGGAGGGGAAAGCTGAGAGAGCAGTATCAAAGAGCACCCAACCTCCCCATCAGATGACAAAGGAATAATTGCCAGGCAAACCGGAGACCGCAGCGATGACAGCTAAATGAAGCAGGTTAGACTGAGGCCCCGATTCCACGAGGACTCGGGCACACAAATAGCTTTTTGCACATGATTGAACTCCAGGGACTATTCATGTGTGTAAAGTCACTCTTGTGCATGGATCTGGGCCCTAGGACACATCAGATCCCATTAGACAGAACTGGAAGTCAGAGTTTTAGAGCTAATTTTGGTGGGGGAAGGGAAGAGGCATGCACACAACATTTAAAAACTGTTTTGTTGACTGCTGGCAACAGGCTGGGGGGTGGTGTTGGAAGCTCTGCTTACCTCAGAGCATGTCTGAGCCAGGGCCTGGGTCGGGACCGTAATCTGTGCTCTGAAAACGGGCTGGAATCAATGGGGGCTGTACAAAGTGTGTGCATGGCCCTGCTCACCAGAGCTGAGGTGCTCACCAGTGCTGAGGTGCTTACCAGTACTAAGGTGCTCACCAGTGCTGAGGTGCTCACCAGAGCTGAGGTGCTCAGCAGTGTTGAGGTGCTCACCAGTAATAAGGTGGTCGCGAGTACTGAGGTGCTCACCAGTACTGAGGTGCTCACCAGTGCTGAGGTGCTCACCAGTACTGAGGTGCTCACCAGAGCTGAGGTGCTCAGCAGTGCTGAGGTGCTCACCAGTACTGAGGTGCTCACCAGTGCTGAGGTGCTCACCAGTACTGAGGTGCTCACCAGAGCTGAGGTGCTCAGCAGTGTTGAGGTGCTCAGCAGTAATAAGGTGGTCGCGAGTACTGAGGTGCTCACCAGTACTGAGGTGCTCACCAGTGCTGAGGTGCTCACCAGTACTAAGGTGGTCACCAGTGCTGAGGTGCTCAGCAGTGCTGAGGTGCTCACCAGTGCTGAGGTGCTCAGCAGTGCTGAGGTGCTCACCAGTGCTGAGGTGCTCAGCAATAATAGGGGTTGTGCAGGTGAAGCGCTGTTACCCACACCTCCTGCCAGGGAAAACCTGTTGGGGCTGAAGGATTCGTTGAAAAGCTGTGTGTCTTTAAAACAGCGGCCTGAAATAATTGTAGGATTTATGTCAAGGTTACCCCCTGAGACAAGAGAAGAGTCAGCAGTACTGCCAGCATCATTGCATCACAGGTTCTGCAATGTTTGGTGGGTTTATGAAGTCCTCAGCTCCCGGAATCCTCTTCCACTTGTTATAAATTAGTATTTTTCTATTCTTTTAAAGGCTTAAGAAGACAGTAGCAGATAACTGAAAAGACCTGCCTCCCCCCACTTTCTGCTGTGAATTTGGGTGGGAGAAGTTCATCCAGTCTTTGACCCTGCTCAGCTCATGCATTGACATTCATGAAGTGTCTTAGACTCTCAAAATGCAAAATTTTCCATATGAAATCTTATTGCTGGTACTGACTTTCCCTGCAAAGGAGAAGGGATGCTCTTGTGGTGAAGATCTTGGCTCTAAGTCAGGAACAAACCTCTCCATTTTCTCCTTTCTGCTGGCTGGTGGGTTCTGTGTCCAGCCACCTGGTGGGTACCCAGTCAGTGCAGAGGCCAAAGGCCCCCGTGATGGGCTGCAGATGGGGAAGGAGTAGGTCAGAAAGAGCTGTGGGAAGGTAACTTAACCTCTAGACCTAGTGTGGTTTGATGGCTTCTCTCCCTCTCCTTCTCTCTCTTGATCAGGCTATTTGCTCTCCTAAACCTTGATTCTCCATGTGTGTATGGAGGATAATAATTTAACTTCTCTGTAAAGATTTAAACCCTTCATCTTTTCCTCTGCACCTGTACAGAGCTCAATGTAGGGGGGCTGAGGCTTCCCATCAGGTGCTGATACAGGCCCGGCCCTGGTAGGTTACTGGTTTGTTCCCTGCTGAACTACTTTTCCTAGAGGAGGAGATGAGTAGGGGTTTAGACCCTGTCCTGTAGGCCAGAACCAGAGCTTCCATTCCTACAGTAGCTGAAGAACTGGATCCCAAATTAAATTAGCAATCACAAACTCCTCAGGAGAGATGGCTAAGGTTCTTGCAGGATATTCACCTGCTACTCTTAACCCAAGAGTATCTTGTGGCAGAAGAACAGGTTTTGTGTTTTCATGTATTGCCAAGCCCCAGGAGGCGGTGTTTGGTTAGCTGACTCATGAGAAAGGGGAGCAGTTCACACCCTTTCTTCTTCTCTGCCTGCCACAAATAGAAGCTTTGGGACAGTAGTTTGGGTGTAAATGATCCCAGTGACAACAACAAAAAATTAAATCCTTAGTCTCAAGGGGAGGAGATATCAACCCCAACACAGTAAAAACAACTGCTAAGTAGAGCAAGTGTTTAAAGATAAGATAAGGCATTGGCCTCCTCCAGGGATTTGTCCCTACAAGGCTTTTCCTCACCCATAGATGCATCAGCATTTCCTGATGGAGTGGCACAGGGTCACTGGTTTCCTTCTGCAATCAGCAGAAACCCTCCAGCAAGGCCACCTTACTGCTTTGTGTGCTGACACCTAAACCTCCCCCCCCCCTTGTCAATTAACAGGAACTTTTCTCTGGTTTTCCATGATCAGACATAACCTCTGGAGCTGGACTACACCAGTTGCTCAAAGGCAACTCCCCATACGTCCAATGCCACGTGCTTTCTCAGCTGTCCATGATATGGATCACTGTATCAGTTGCAGATTTATGGAAAGAGGTCACAGAAAGCAACTCTAGGTCAAAATTGTTTGGTCTTGGGCGGCAGCAGCTCATTAATCAGAGCCATTGTTTTCCCTCTGACACCACCAAGTGTAGAGTCCTACAGAATGAAAGAGATATCACCACCCTGTCCTTGTGTTGAGTTATGTAGCAAGGGGACATGTCCTTTCTTTGTTAACTGGATGATAAGTCCAGAACTTAAATCTGCAGCCATAAAATAAACATGAAATCTGGGAAAGGAGGTGGCAACATCTGCAATCATCTGCCATGCACTCAAGCCCAGTTTCAAGTATGTAGGAAATGCAGTGATCTCATGTCCATGGAAAAAGAAAGAAAAAAAAAAAAGGCTGGGAATGGTGTTATTTTTTGATCCAAATGATGACAATTCCTCTGGGAAAGAGAAGAGCTGGCACATGTCCATGCTCAGGAAACATGCAGACCCAGTGGGAACGAGGCACGCACAAAAAAGAGACCCTGCTATGTGCTAAAGACTTCAGGGGAAAAAAAATATGAAAAAATGTGAGGTATGAAGCTGTCTTTGCCTCTCCCCCAACGTGGTCTCCTGAGAAAAGCTTTAGGGTTGCAGATGCAAGTGTTTCCAATGATTCCCAGACAAGATTACTTCATAGGCGCTCCAGACATAGCTTTCATTCTTCCTTCACTTGACCATCCTGAGGAGAGGGCACATTCTTCGAATGGGGCTTGGGAGAGGAGGAACAAGGGCATGCATTGGTCTCTTGGATGAACCACCCTGGGGAGCAGCCCCTGCAAGAGCCTGATGTACACCTCTGTGGTGGCTTGGGCCCCAGGCTTCACCCTCTGCTCTCCCTGGCATCCGCCACAACACGTGTTCTGCCTGCCTTTCACCTCCTCCAAATCAGGACTTACTCCTACTCAGTCTTCAGATATTACATAGCATTTATCTGGAAGTGAATCTAGCCAAGATCTCTCCCCCTTCTCCAGAGCACTCTGTAGGAAAATGGGAAGGTAGAAGCCCATCTAGATCTGTCTCTGCTGGGTCCTTTCCAGGCCTCCCTGTGTCCCTGTGTCAACTCAGAATCGTCACCGTGGGTGAACTCCTGGGAGCCCCTTTGTCTGTTGATGGATAGATAGTGGGATGGTTTTATTGCCTGTCATCCCAGCAGTTCCTCACAGCCACAGATGGCAACCATGGATCAAGTTCTGATTCCAGCTCATCAAAACCCTACAATCCAACCAGAATCGCTCTGCGCGGGGTAATTTGTATTACTGAGTAGTTACTTAGAAAGTTTTGGATGTTAAGGAAGGAATGTTTTAAAACTCTTTTAACTAAATTACTTTATTATTTTGAGTAGCTATCAGCACATTAGCTCATTTATCAAAGGAGACATGGAAGGCTGAAAAGGCAGCAGCAGTAATTCACAGACTTCACGTGTGTCACCGCACAGCACCAAGCGCTGTGTTCACTCTCACATCAATGGGGTTCAGTTTGGCACCTCTCTGTATTTCTTCCCAACTTATTTGTTCTGTACAGCTGCAAATAATGAAAGCAATTGCTGTGCTGACTCTGTTCCAAGCTCTATTCCTTGACCTGCTCGTCTGCACAGAAAGAAAGGGTCAGCCACCACTGAAATCTGTCTCGATACGAGCCAGGTCCTCTCACCAAAACCAAGCAGTAACTCTCTGCTGGAGCAAGCAGTGATTTCTCTCATGTGCCTACCCCGTTTTAACACTTATACTGGACTTTTAACCTGGAATAAAGGGGCTGCCTGTGCTCAGGGTAAGAGTAAAGCTCTCAGGCCGGGTATTTTGTTGAGGAGAACGGACTTGTTTTTAAGTCAGAGAAAAGTTTACAATAGGCCTTCCCTCCTTTTCACTCTTTTCCTATTGAAGTGACAACAGGCACCAGATCAAGAAAAAACCCCAATGATTTAATTTTTTGTGTGGATATGATAGGGTATGTTTTCCTTCTTTCTTTATTAATTACTAACCACAACATCATTGCACACTTCTTGGCAGAGTGGAAACACCTATAGTGATTCCTGTGGTGCTGTGGTGGCGTTCCCTGGGCCCTCCTCTCTCTGGGGAACTGGGTGCATGGAGGCAATGGGAAAGGTGCCCCCAGGTCAGTCTGTCCACATGGCAGGGGACAGGGGGGATGCAGTGGGGTTTCATTCAGCCTTTTTTTGTTCAGGAGTCAATGCAATAACCCCTCTGTGCATCACCTTATCGTTCAGCCCGACTGCCAGTAGAGGTCAGACTTTCAGCTGGCAATATGGAATGTTAAGGAGGGGTTTCCATACAAGCTGCTATCGGGAGCAACCATCAGTGGTGAAATGAAATTGTGGCCACAATTTAATAAAACGGTGCTGTTTTCACACCTGTTGAAAGTCTGAGCTGGTCTCTGGCTGTAGAGACGCCTGGAGCACACTGTGAGAGCCACAGACCTCATCTGCTGCCCCACCATCTTTGAAGTACGATCACGAAACAACTTTCAGTAATAATTTGGAACCCTTGAATCTATTTCTGAACCACAGCTTTGGTACCACGGGGGCCTGCAAAATAACACTCACATGAATTAAAAGCAAACAGAGGGAAATGAAAGTTGCTCAAGGTAAAGAGGTTGGTGAATTAAGTTTCATTCAACCATACCACACAAACTAAAGCACTGGTCAGCATTAACCCCAAATACCACCCCACTTGCCATATGTGCTTATATTTCCATAGCTGGTGAGGGATGATCCCTCACCTGGCTATTTCAGCTCTTAACCAGAACAAGCATTAACAGGGAAATTTTGCATGTAACATAAAGCAATATTAACAAGTGACACTGTATTTCAAACTACTGAGTCAATTAAATTATTGTACTATATGTCAGCTTACTCCTTTGACAATAAAGTACGATGGTGATTCATCCTAAGTAAAAGTACTTTGGAAAAGTATAAAATGGATACCCTGGAGAGACATTAAAATGACCAGAGAAGAAGGGAGGGAAGTTATGAAATCCCTGGAATTCTGATTTAGCACAAAGTATGGTTATTTGAAAGCCTGGTGTGGGTTTTGCCAGCACTCAGCCTCTGCCTGGGTGTACGGGATGAGAGGAGGGTGCTCGCTCAGGTCCCCCCTCTACTGAGTCATAGATTCATAGAATGGTTTGGGTTGGAAGGGACCTTAAACACCATCCAAACCCACTGTCCTGGGCAGGGACACCTCCCACCAGGCCAAATTGCTCCAAGCCCCCTTCAGCCTGGCCTTGAACCCCTCCAGGGATGGGGCAGCCACAGCTTCTCTGGGAAACCTGGGCCAGGCTCTCACCACCCTCACAGGAAAAAATTTCTTCCTAATATCTAATCTAAATCTCCCCTTTTGTTTGCAGTGATTTGAGTTGGTAGAGTGGGATGGGGCTTAAGGGGGAGACTCAGACAGCCCTTCACTTCTTTTGGTTGGTGAAAACTCTAGGTGAGACTTTAAACAGTAGCGTGGGCCTTCGACCTCACCAGTGCCTCCCGAGCCACCGAATGAGGAAACTTGTCCCTCCATCTAAGCTGGTGCCTCAGCTCCACTCAAGACAAAAATATCTCAGTGCCCCAGAGCTGTTTGTGTTTAAGAAAGCATAAATTTAGTTGCCTGTTTTAAGTTATTGTTTTAGAGTATAATTTTCTCTGTGTTCTTTGATATTCAACAGCCCAAATCCGAGGAAGGGAACAGTTAAGGTACTAAATATACGCAACCAAATCTCAGCTTCGTAGCTTGACTCGGACATCTCACCTGTCAGGGATGCTTATAGAGACAATTTTGCCTCCATATGAGTATTCTGCCAATTTTCTTAAGCAAAATGTCAGCTTGGCTTAAATGCACATCCTTTTTGCTGCTAATGTGATTACTTGTCACATGGTTTAACCCGAAGACCAAGAGCCCTTTTGATAGACCTCATACTACTGTCTCACAGCACCCTGTAAGAGGGCCATTAGATGCTAGAATAACAAACTTTCTGTAAATCAGAGTTCTTAACAGGAGAGGTTGGAATCCCAGGAGATCCGATACCAAGGTCAGCTGTTTATCTGCTTTTTCTGATGCAACTTGTCTGAGTCTAGGGAGAGAAATTAAAATCTTCCCAAGGTTGAGTTATATCAGCCCGTGTAATTCATCTCCCAAAGGAAGCAATGATGCCAGCCCTATCTTTAGGAATATTTAAAATTAGATGAGATAAAGTGCTAGGATATGTCCTTCAAAAAACATTTACTGGTGACCTACATGAAGTGGTCTCCAAGAGCTCCAGCTGCCACATTGAGGCAGCATTAGGACCATGATGTTCTGGTGAGATGGCCAACCAGGGCCCGCCCTGGGGTACAGGTCTCTTCCCCTTCCAAGCTTCTTTGGTGCCACCTTAGCACTGCTGAGATTCAAAGGCAGAGGTGACGTTCTCAGCTTTGGACTCCTCAAACTAGACCTCAAAAGAGGACTATGCCTGTTTTCTAAGAAATGCAAGAGCTTACAGAGGAATCCGGATGAGGTTCTGCTGAATGATAAGAGGGTGGCTTGCGAAACAGCCTCTGGCCATGCTCCATAGCTAAATCCTAGTATTGCCATTGGGCAAGATGACTGCCCACTGGCCACCAAATGCTTGTGGATTAGCTGCTCAGAGAGACCTCCTCTTTTCTCAGGCCACATGCCCCAAGGTTTCCTCCTTGGAACTTTGTCGCTGTGGGTCTGACAATCAGCTCTGCTCCTTGGGGGTCCTATGGGCAGCGTTGCACAAACTCAAGTGGGAACTGGGCAATATGTATCCTCATATCCGAATTCCTCCTCCCCATCCCATTCCTCATCTCCAGCCCTCGTTTCTAGGAAAAATATCAGCTTGCACAGAAACACTTCTTTGCAAAGAACATCTGTGTCCTCCTGTGTGATGAATCACTGACCTGCAGAAGGAGCAGGCCAAGGGAAGGCCACCAGAGGGATGGGGTTGAAATCAGAACAGGGAAGGTGGATGGTCAGGGTGAAGCAGAACAAAAGCCAGCCCTGGTTAGGATTGCTGTAGCATTTTTCCTTGAGCTTTAAATCCAGAAGCAAATGAGGCAGAGCCTCCCCAGATCAACTCGATGGATGTGCCACACGAAGCAGAGATGGATTTGATCAAATCGCAGGGATGGTCTGTGTCAGAAATGTGCAAAACCTTAGTGTCAGTAAAATCTGCTTAGTGGGTAATTACTTTGTTTGCTCAGTTTCTTAACTGTACCCATTAAGAAGAAATGGGCTGAAACCAACGTTGGACTTGATGCTGGAATCTGTTTTCGATCAGCTCCGTGTTCCACTTCTGTCGGCTTTGTCTGTGTGCCTGTCTCAAGAGGCTTTCCCTTTTTTTTTTCTAGTTTGTTTTGAAGGATGGGAGGTTGCTATTTTGGGAGGCAAGATAAAAGCTGTTTAACTCGAGATGGGGAGAGAGAACCTAAAGATCTCCTTAAAAACCAATCCCAGTCTTAGTTTCCGCAGCCCCAGGCGATGTTATGTTCTCTCCTGCCTGCAGCCTCCCTGGGTAGTTTGGCCTGACCAGGTCTGGAAGCTGGTTCCCTCACTGGTTTGCATTAAACTGGAAAGTACCAATCGGACCCAGGGAATTGGCTGCAAATCATTTGTGAAACCCTTCTTAATGACAAACTCCATCAGGCTGTGGAGCAGGGCTTCAATCACTTCCTTACAGCCTCCACCGCACCGTTACCCTGACGTGACCCCAACTTCTCCCCTGTTTGTTAGGCTTCTCTGCAGCTGTGACATAATGTTTTTGATGGCAGGGTTTGGAGGAATTCTGCTTGTAGCAAAGCAGGGATCTGCTTCGAATTAGCACTGCACATATTTATCAAGTCTGCATAGCATGGCTGCCTGTTGACAACAGTCCCTTCTTCTCCACCCCCCCAGGTTTCCCCGTTGGCTCCATCGACCTGCCCAGCCTGGGAGGAAAAGGCAGTCGCTGGTGTCGGGGCGCAGCCTCCCGCAAGCCCAGAGGAGGGGCAGCAGGTGGGTGAGACACCAGGTGTGATGCCAAGAGATACACTTGCTTCTTTGGTGCCAAATCCTGACTTTAGGGCTTACTTTGAGGGACTTTGGAGGTGTGTGTTGGGGGGGTCAGACACTTAAATGACTCCTTCGCCTTGCTGCGCTGGTGCTGCCCTCCAGCCTGCTCCTCAGTTAGAGCAACCCCTTCTCTACCAGGGGTGCTCAGTTCATCATCTGGAAAAAACCATGGCACAGGGGGAGGTGGTTGCACAGTGACCTTGGAAAGAGCAGATTTGCTTTGTGGGATCCTGCCTTTAAAGCTGCTTTACTGCAGTCCCTTCCAAGAACAGAAAACACTGCCAGGTACCCAGGAGCAGACCCGGCTCACATTAAAGCCACCTACGCTGCTGAGCAAAAGCCGGGCAGGAAATTCTTCTCTCTTCATGTCTAAATATTTAAGATCTATTTATTTATTTTAATTCTTGTTGTGCATAGGGATAAAACACAAATCCTTCAAAGGTTTTTCTTATTATGAAAAGCAGCAACAGAAAAAGACTCATCTAAAAATAGCCGGATATTTAGGGCAGGCCCCGGTAGCGGGAGACACAGATTCGGAGGTTTGATTTCACCAAGGAACGTGGTGTCTCCAGCATCCTACGCATCCATCTCAGTGACAGGGGCATGGCACTGCTGGGCTGTGACCAGAAACACCATCCTGCCTGGAGGATGGAGAGCTTTTCCTGGAAAACCGTACCTAACCCAGACACTTTCTACACAGAATTTAGCCACAGTGTAATTCTCTAATGAAAAGTTGTTTTGTTATAAAACCCCCAGCTGGATCTATTGCTACTATTGATTTCAAACAGAGCAGAAACAAGCACACTGCTGTCCTCTTTTCCTCAAAATCTCACCTCTTCAGCCCAAGAGTTCATTGCAGTTCCTATCGACAGACAAAGCGTGCAGTTGCCCTTTGAACAATAAAAATAGTTCTTATGCTGGATAGTTATCAAAATCAACAAATGTGACTCTAAAAGTAATTAAATGAGGAGAGCAGCTCCTGTTTTTGGAGCTCTCTCCTGACTACCTCTTGCAGAGTATCAGAAGCCATGGTAGGAAATAGAGAACTATATGAAAATGACTAAAAGAAAAGAGAATAAGGAAAATTAAGTGAGCACTGAATGAAAGCAAAGAGAAACTTGATGTCACCAAGAAAGAACAGTGTCACCGTTTGGATTCAGGAGGAGAAAGGTACCAAGGTGGGAGATGAAAGAGTAATGCAAGTGCACGCTGGCAATTGATAAGGTTCCTTCCCATCCTGAATCCACACCTTCACAGCAGCCTTGATGGTTTCAGAGATTTCAGGGAACTAATCCCAAATGTGAACTCCAGATCTGAGACATCAGAGGATAAGCAAACACTTTATCAAGGTAGAGCAAGCGTTTGCTGGGGTCCTTCCCTGCTTCTTTCAGAGGTCTGTTCCCTCTCGTCTCCATCGGTCACTAAGATTTTTAGAACGGTGCATGAATTTTGGTCTGGCAGATGTGAACCCTGTCACTGAGGGATTTTTCCAAATGCTGAAGAAAATCAACAGGTTCCTGACACCTCCTGCTGAATATAGAGGTATTTGTGCATGATGGGTATCAGGGGAAGGGGGATAAGAAGTGCCAGCTACAGAGAAACAGATAGATCGAAAAAGCAAGTATGGCACAGTCAAGTAATGGTGCTTTTTATGTTCTTCTGGATGTGCCATAAGGTTATGCAGATGCCTGGATCTGCAGGACCAAGCCAAGATGAGACCAGCCACTAGTCTTGCCAAAGACATGCAATACTTTGACTCAAAGAAAGACGCTTGTTTTCCAGCTGGAAAGGGAGGCTGACCATTTTGTTGCACTCTTAAGCTATTGAAATGTTCATAACAATTTAAAACAGACTCTTGGGGAGAGTACAAAAACAAAGATGAATTTTCAGGCTGGGACCTCAGATGCCAAATTGTAAAGCCTTGGCTAAAAGGTCTTAGGGTAGAAACAACTGCAGAGCATTAACTGCATAGCAGTGGTTCATACAGGAGCCATAAGAATAAAGATAGTATTTAGGAAAATTGCGAGGCATTTCATTTGGGGCTTTACTGCAAGGTCACAGGATGCAAGCAGCTTTGGGAGAAAAAAAAATGACAGTGTTTGGGAGTAAAAAGAGCTGTATGTCAAGCACCAACCCTGCAAACCTTATTCACGAGAGCTGTTGTGTTGATCCAAACATCTCTCCGGTGGAAATACTCCTCTGAGCCCAGGATGGCTCCACCTTGCAGTCCAAGGTAAAGAGATCATGAGGCTGGGCACTAGCACCAGAATCACAGGCCAGTTTCCTCGGTGAGGAAACAGAAACTCTCATGCACTCGCACCACCGCTGGCAAGAAGGGCAGCAGATCAATTTTGTTGTTCTTAATTTATCTGAGCTATTTTAAAATTACAAGTCCCTAATTTGAGTATTAGATCCCTTTAGCTTTTCTAAAATCCTTCTGAAAGGGTTCTGTTCGTTTATTTTTCAGAGAGTTCTGTTTGTTTGGCTTTTGGCTGTGAAAATATAGTTCATCTTAAGAGATTAAATGTGATCGTACCAGGTTATCCAAAAAGCACGATTCAGGAGTGTGTTCTGGGGCTCAGAGAACACGGTCCAGTTCATAAAGGTATATGATGTGTGAGTGCCACAGCCCTGTGCAGGAGAAGGGGTGATGTTTGAGTGCAATCCCAGTGATTTGGGTCAGTTTAACTGCTGTGCACCAGCTGATTTTCTCCCGATCTCCCCGAAAACACACAGGAGCACGTGCCTGGAGCGTGGTCTGTGCCGCCTGGAACACGTGTGAGTTAATGATGCTAAGCGTGACCTGTTCACTGTCTGAAAATGCCTGTGTCTGAGTAATGCTCTCTGTATGATTCATTTAGCTTTGTTGTTCCTTAGACTGGCCATAAGGTTGTTTTAGAAGGTGTGTTATTTTATTGCTGCAGTGAACAGGGCAGCTTTCTCTTTTCCCCGGTTTTCAGACAAATGTGGGATGTTAGGGAGGGGTCAAAGAGAAAGAAGGAAAACTGGACATTTTTCCTCTGAAGTTTCCAGTTCTGAACTTGGTTAGAATCTCCCGTGTGTCCTGTGTGAACTTAGACCCCTCTTGACACAATCTCTTGAGCCAAAGAGTTGCAGCAGGGACTGAACTTAAGCCGTGACTTCAGTCTCCCCAGCCTTTCCTGGGCATCTGGTTCACTAGAGGAGGAAGATCCCCGGCAGCAGATCCAAACTGGTGCTCACACTGGAAGCAGCAGTTCAGCCTGTCAGACATTCCTAGTTTGCAGGAAGTTTACAAGCTGAATTTTACAATTGTATCATGTGCCTCCCTGTACTGGCATTTAAAGGGAAAATAAATCTGCAGGTGTGTTGTCACACAGTAGAAGGATTATAGAGTTGTAATTCAGACATCTAGCCATAAAATAGAAAGCACTAAGTAGGAACCTTCCGTTTGCAACCTTCTGCAATGTGCTCATTTATCTGTTCCACTGGTGGTTCCTTAAGAGAGCATTTATTATTGAAGACCTGAATCCTGAGGATTTGGATACCAGAAACGTGCAAATCTTCTTTCCCCTTCTCATTAAGCCCTGCTTCCACTGTGAGGTTTAGGATCTGCAGTCTTTGTTGACCCTCCAGGACAGCCACAGGAGGAGGGAGGAAAGGAAATAGTTTTGTATTCAGATCCAAATATAAAATCAACTTGATGTTCTTTTCTCCCTCGTCAAGCAATTCATGTTCCTCCCTACTTCTGACTTCCCCTGACACTGCAGGATCAGTGCAAACGCAGTTTGGTGAGTCCTTAATGCAAAGTCCAACACAAAAAATCATCCAAGTACAAAGTCTAATGTTTTTTCTACTTCAAATGCAAGCAGGATAAAATCTGCAGCTTTAGCTCTTCTGTTTCCTTAAAAGAGAAGAGCTCTCACCCCAGTCCTGTGCAGGGCTCAGCAGAAGAGAGAAAGGTACTTTCAGTAGTGTCTGATTCTTGTTCCAAAACATAGTGAGGTTCCTCCTGAAGCTCTCAGCTACAGTTCCCTACCCTTGCCACCCTCTGTCTTCCCACACGGGGCCAGGATGGTCAGACAGTGTCCTGCAGGGTGCAGTGAGAGGCAGCCTGGCTGTGAGAGAAAGCAGGAGACACCAGGAGTCACCTCAAGATAAACCTGTTGCCCCACAAGCCCCATCTATCTCCTGCAGATCTGTGAGGAACACTTATGGTGCTGAGAAGCCCTGAGATTTTGGCTCCTCTTTAAGAATTAAATCCATTATGCTGTGACACGAGCTGCTCTTCCCAAAGGGGAGATCACCTGGGAGCACCTCTACACCAAGGGAAGCTTGAGAGAGCAAAGCTTTGAGCTGGTGCTTTGGGTGGGGGTGAATTTGCACCCCTGGCCCCATCCACGGGGGTTCATTGCGCACACGGACCCAGCCTCTCTTTCTTCTCATAACGTGCTTTCATCTCTCCCTGTTGTAAGAACCCAGTGACCACCCCGCCCTGTCGTCCAACCGTAGGGCTATTTACCACTTGGAAAGGAAATCCCATGTCACAACCCCTAGGAGCACAAGGAATAATGTCCGGAATTCCTTTATCTGTGACTAGCCCTGGCACACAGTCCCTTTCCCGTCTCTTAAGTACACACAAATATATTCTTTTCTTTTGTCAAGGCAAAGGGCCCAGATTTTAATGATGGTTTATTAAAAAAAAAAGGAAAAAAAGAGAAGGCTTTGGCAAGACTCAAGAACAAACGTTCTCTGACTTTAGGCCCTTTTGTTCTTCAAGCTGAGAGGTTACTATAAAGAATAAGGGAAAATGAATCAGTGATCTTTTGCCCTCAGTAGTAAATTTGACCTCCGCTGTTTTAACAATACCTAAAATTGGTGTCCTGGGCCAATCAGGGAAGGAACGTGACTGCTCTGCAGGGTGATGTTGTTTAAAGTGATCAAAATGACCCTTTGGCCATTTTGCAGGTTTTTTAACCCTCGGCTCCAAGGCTTCTATTCACATCTTCCTGCCAAATTTTGCCCTAACTAAAGGTCGTGCTTGTCTTACCGTTTTGCAGAGTGATGGAATAAAAGGCACTAATGGGCTTTATAGATTCTGAGGGCAGTTCTCTCCAGTGCTCCCCTTGGATGGGAGGGTGGAAGGTGGTGAGTCGTGGCGTGCCCCCACCCAACACATGTGGGTTGAGAGCTGCAGCCGTTCCCTGCACCCTCTGGGCCTTGCAGTGTGTTCTGCCCACGCTATAAAGAAGAAGATCAGGGGGTTATACGAGACATCCCATGTCCTGGAAGACACAGGGCATCTCTGCCATGCTTGTGCCCTCCTACAGCAGGAGCTAGAAGGCTGCAGGGTTGTCCTGAGCAGACCTGGGTGCCTGTGCGTGGACAGCAGAATCAGGTGCTGAGATTTGCCTCCTTCCAGACCAGCAGAACAATGCAGGGTGCAACCTGGACCATCGGCTCCAGGAGAGGGGAGAGGGAAATCTATAGTAGGAAACGCCTGGGAGCAAGGAAGTTGCAACAGAACTATTGGCACCAGCAGTCTGAGGGAGGCAGGGGAAGCAGGCAGGAGAAGGAATCTTTCCAGGAAAAGAGCGTTTGTATCAGATACTTCCAAAAATAAAATATCATCATGTCAGAGAAGTGTTCTAAATATTGGCAGCGCTGCTGGCTTGCCCCACCACTCCTTTCAGCACCCTTAAAAAGTATTTATGATCCTTCACTTTTGAGTCCTCTCATGCAAAAAGAAAGACACACGCTAATGGGGGACCACGGAGCAGCCCCAAGCGATTCCCGGCCCCCTCTTCTCACTGGGTGGTGATATTAGAAAGCTGACAGCCTTGTTGCAGTACAAATAACTCACCAGATGGAGTTTACTGGCTCTTTTATTTATATTCCTACAGCACACAGGCAATGCCAGATGTGCCGTCCCTGATTCATGTGTATTGTGTTTGATGTCTCTCATCAGAATCAACCCTGGGCTAGATCCAGAAACTAAACTGTTTTTAGCAGAGATAAATATTTAGGCAAGTCTGTGATTGGCAAGAGCCTGTCCCTCCCTTTGCATCCCCTTTAAAGCTCTCATGCAGGTAACAGCTCGGAGTGCTCGGAGTGTGAGCACGTCACAGACCTTGTCTACACGGGAGGAGTGTGGTGCGCTCTCCCTGCCGACCAAGCCACTGCCATTTAAAAAGTCTCCAAGGGAGGGGGGAATTTGGCAAAAGAGGACCTTCCAGTGGCTGAAACCGGAGCATTTACACAGCATTGTGTCTCTGTGCTGGACCACAGCCTCAAATCAGCACCTGCTCTTATCTGCCTGCTCTCAGGCTTTCTCCTGCCCCCAGGGCACGACAGAGGGCTGTTGATAGTAGAGGCTATCGTGGATTCTGACAAAAGGGGGGGAAGTCCTGCCTATGCTCCTCCTGCCTGTTGTCAGGTGTGGATGTGTGTGGAGTAAGAGGACGTTGGATGCCTGTTAGTTCTGTCTTGATTTTCCTTTGCCCTCTCTGCTCTGGTCCACAAACTGTGCGTATAGCTCCAAGATTTCAGGTGTAGGACAAGCTCACTTGCTTCTCCACTCCCTGAGTGACCTACAGCACCTGACCAAATCCAGCACACCTCTCTGAGCTTCGGTGCAAGCTCTCCTGAGAATGGCCTCTTCTTCCTATGTTGGCATTTTCCAGAGTTCCTGCAGCTCTGGCTTGCCTGTCCTGCCCCCAGCATGGGGACTGCCTTGACCAGAAGCCTTTTCAGGGCAGAAAGGACAGCCTGGCTGTGCAAGGCTCAAGTGGAGGGACTGAAGGAGAAGTTCAGGGTGGTTCCTCTCTTGCTCAAGTCAGCGATTTCCTTGTGGCACAGCCTGTACACAAGGAGCCTCTCATACTATCTTGCTTACAACAAAAGTACATGATACTCTGAACTCCCGAGGGGAATGACTAACTGTGTGAATTCAATTCATACAAACCAGAGTAAACTAGTCCCTTCCATTTCCCTGCACTGTCACTTTGCTGTCAGCGACAGTGATTTAAGGCCGCCTTACTTGTGACTGGGCTCTTATTTCAAACTTTATTTGTTTGACCTCAGTTTTCCATTTGGTCCAATGCAATGAGGAGATGAGCCCACGTATTACAAATCATCAAGGCTAATGTTGACTCTAATGGATCACAAATATTCCTCCCTCTCCAAGGCAGAAAGGCTCCTGCCTTCACCAGCATTGTCCCAGACCGGGGAACCCACTGTGGTACCGACAGGGTCTCATGATAAAGTTGTGGCATGACTGACCCTTCTCAAAGGCTTGTGACTGGTGTGCAGCACAACTAGAGGTCAGTTCTGAGTTTCACCAGCCCCGTTCCTGACTGCAGGCATGTCTGTTCCGGGAAATGCTGATTTTGGATGCAGGTACTGTGGGGAGTACACAACCTGACAGCGCTGATATCACTGCTGAAAGCAGGCAAGCAGCACAGATGTAGCACAAAGTCCCCAAAGTCCTGGGTAGGGGGGGTCAGGAATACCTCCCAGTGCTGTACCCTGCCCGCTATCTGCTTTTGAACGAGGTCAGAAGAGATTGTTATTCCCATCAGAGCGTTGCTGTGTTGAAATGTGGAATTTTTCAGGAATTTTTCATTAACGTTGGCTCTGGCAGATAAAATATTGGCCATGCCAAAGACAACATGCTTGGGAATATGTTGCTTTTGAGCACAAAGATACCGTACCCTTCGCTCTGCAGTTCATGCAGCAAATGGATTGCCTCAGCTGACAAATAGAATAATAGCCATGAAAACTGATAATGCCCAGGTATTTTGTTTTACCTATATATGTTTTCATCTTAATGAAAATGCCAGGGCAGCATACTCCAGTGAAAACTCATTTATGCTGTTCCCTTTTTAAATGAGAGAAGCTGCTTGGGAAGAGATCGAGCAATTGTAACTCCAGCTTAGCCTTGGAGGTAAAGATCAACTTTCTACCTCTTCAATAATTTGATTGTTTTGGGATGTCTTAACTACATGTGAAAAACCCCCAGATTATTGGTCAAAAGCAGTGTCTGACTGAGTGCTAAGTGATTGGTAGCCATTCTGGGCTGGTGTTACATATGTATTTGTTCCAGGGTAAGAAATTCATGACAGTCATCATCCATAAACCCATCAGGTCCCTGAGAGCTGTGTGTGAGAGTCATTCTGTGAAGCAGACTTCTCCCTCGCCAGCCAGGCATGGCCAGTGCACCTTCATACCTCCCTCACCCTCCAGAAACCACCACACAGATGATCTCCACAGACATTTTCATTCCTGGGGCATCTTTCTGCACTGTGGATTTCTGTCTCTACTGTCTCCTCCTCACTTCACTCCTGGAGACTTGCAGCCCTCCTTCTTCCTTTGGCATCCCCTTCACAACCCCGCTCACACTTGGGCAGTGGATTTATCTTTCCTAATCCCAACCCCAACTCTGACCCTCATCCTAACCCTACACCGTGCCCAGCTCCAACCCTGGCCTCACCTGGGCTCCTCTGTCCTGTTGGTTTCTCTCCCACCAAGATGCCCCAGTAGAGAGGTCTTTCTACCTGCTGGAGATGGCAATGTGTCCTTACAGTAAATACTGAAAGGTCTGCCTGGCCAGCTGCTTGGGAGATCCAAAATGCTTTCCAGAGAGGAACTGCGTCTCTTTTTGTCCTTCTTCCCACCTTTCCCCAAGACAAATCTTAACAAATATTAAAATAAGCTTCGGGGTTTGGTCTCCAGGTATGAGCAAAGGGGACACATGAAATGGGTTCTCTTGTTTGTGTGTGTGTGTGTGCCTCACCTTTGTCTTTTGTTTTCTGGATGGCCATGCCCACCCTCTAAGGGCCTTTGGGGTGCAGACCCAACACTCTGTGCCCCCAAAAATGAGAAAACCTTTTGTGAGAACCGATACTCAAAGCTTAAGCTGTAGCTTTGGGTAGGTGCAGATGTTGCAGCAAAACCCCCGTGACTGAGAAAGGACAGTGCCAAAATGGCAGTAATAATAATAACAACAATAATATTAATAATAATAGTCTGCATTTCTAAGATTACTCCTGAGATGGCTTACCAAGGGATTTAACCTTGCAACATGTTTGTGAGGTTGGTAAGTAATTGCTATTATATACTGCTGGAAACCCAAGACAGATAAGATAAGAATCTTGCTTAAGGTCATGCAGGAAATCTGCAGCTCGGCAGGAATTAGAGCTCAAGTAAATTGGCTCCCAGTTCTGTGTGGGGCTGCAGGATCGTCCAGGGAAAGGCTCTCCTTGGTTTCTGCAGGAGCTGGAAGGAGCTGGCACTGGTGAATATCTGGAGTGGGCAGCAGTGCCCACTCCTCTGAGGGTGGCCAGTGGGGCAAGCGCAGGGGGCAAGGAGGAAATGGAGTGCCAGAGGGTATTTTGAGCCCTGACTTCATGCTGCTCAGCTGCAGCTCTTTCCTCCTCCCAAAACCTGTGCAAGTTCCAAAACAATGAACTCCCAGCAAGGAGGATTTCTCCTTTTGCTTCTCGACTTTGATAAATCCAATATTCCCTTGGTCTGATACCTATAATCACCTTCTTTCTACTGGGGTGAAAGCAGTAAGAAAACCAATGGGCTGAAAGGGTGTGAGGGCTGCCTTCCTCCAGGGAGGAGGGGAAACTCGCCCTGAGCACTCCAGGCTCATTCACCAGCTCTCCAAGAAGCACCTCCGCCGTAGATGTGCACAGGGGAGATGAGAACACACTCTCAATCTGGAATCCTTTAACTGTAGCAGGCACTCAGCAGGGGAATCCATTAGACAGGAGCTGAAAATTAGCTTTGCAAATTTCTCTGTGCCAGAAGACACGGTGGGAATGAAAACTAAGAGGCTTTTTTTGGAATATGGCTGCAATTAGGGTGGCACTGCATCCATTTGCACCTGTATATGTGTGCGTGCCTCTGTGTGTGTGTGTGTTTTGTTACTCCTCCCAGGAAACTACCCACCTACTGCTTATGTGTGGGCCAAGAGGCTGAGGAAGGTGCTGATTTAAAAGAAATTCAAGAAAAACCGTAGCCTTGCAAGCCCTGTGCATCACTGCCGTGTGCCTGGTGGTACCCAGGGCACGCAGAGGCCGTGCAGGACGGCGTTAGCAGGGAATGGAGTGTGGGACACACCTTTGGGATGGGACAGGCAGCATTGCAGAAGCAGGAGTCACATTCCTCAGCCTGTGCAAAGCTGTTTGCAGAAGGCAGGGGAGCAATGACTGATCTAGTCTCTAATCTTTCTCATCTGCTCGGCTCTGTTCCCATGCAAAGTAGGTGAGAGCGTGACATGTCAGTGCAAAAGAGCAACAGCCAAGCCCCAGTTCTATAGGAGTCTGCCTGTAGGACAGGAGAGGGATTCATTTCTGACAGTGCACCCTATCCCAGCCCTAATCCTTACAGCCTTAAATGCCTCAATATCTCTGTAGCTTCAAATGGCTTTTTCCCTGGTGATGGAAGTGAAAGATGCTGCAGTTCCTGAGCTGTTTTTTCTCTTCAAAACATTTATCGCCCCATCCCTCCAGGGAGGATGGGAAGTGCTAATCTCTCTGATTTACAGAGGAGGAGCAGAGGCACAAAAGCAGAAAACCTGTGCTGCAGAGGAATGCGGTGCCAACCTGCCCGAAGCACTGGAGGTTTGGGTGGTACCTAAGAGCTGAAGAGCGCAATTCATGGGGCAACTGAGCTGTGGTCCTGAGTAAAGTGTCTGGGCTAATTAGTGCAGTGAACACAGCTGTAATTGCACCGGCCATTTCCCATCCAGAGATTCTGGGAGTTCCTGTATCAGCCCCTATTCTGGAGTTGGTGCTGCCAAAGCCATTGCAGATGTGACCCAAGCGAGCTCCCCTAAGGTGTCTGTCAAAGGGCAGGGCACCGAAGTTGAGTTACTTAAACATCATGGCTTGTGTCCAACCCTGTCATCCTTGTGGGTTGGAGCATGGTGTCTGGCCAGCAGCGTCCCATCATCCATCCCCCAGTTCAACCCAAACCCACAGACCACCTGGCCTGGTCTCCTCTGCTCCTGGTCCTCCCGCTCACTCCAGAAACGTCCCTCAGTGCACCTCCACCTCTGCTGAAGAGGTTCCAACCTCAGGCCTCCGCTGCAGAGGGGCTGCTCGACGTGCAGTCTGTCTAACGAGACGGCAGTTCGAGGCAGAGGAAGGCATCAAACCAAATTATGCCTGAATTCACGTTCCTAAGAATGTAAAGGAAATGCAGCCAAAATGAACTGTACACCCACAGAAAGTTAATGTATGCTCGTTTGTATATCAGCCCATTGTCCAGAGGACTCTCCGTTTCCTCCCGGGCTCTATAATGAATAGACCTATAAGAGAATGTTATGGTGGCAGAGATTTCTCTTTTCCTACTATTTAACTTCGAACAATATAGAATCAAAACAAAAAGGCAGCCTTTCAAAGGCTAGCAGTACAATACACACTGAAGGACAGCACTTCGACCATTAAATGAAAGAGCTCAAGGGAGACCTTTGCCCTGTGTATGCTGAGAATTCCTCCCAGTTCCTTTATGGAATACACTGGGAGGAGATCAGCACCTGAGATACCCTCCTTAGATCCCACCACGCCCACGTGTCACTGCTTCGCTTTCACTGCTAGCAGATGTCAAGACCACAACTGAGATAAGCAGAAAGATTTTAAAAGAAGATGACTGAAGGAATTAGGCTGCCCTGGGCTCTCCTAATGATGCTCTTTAACCCCTTTCACTGACTCTTTTTAAGCCTGGTTAGCTGAGGTCTGAATTTAAGGAGCCTGCGTATGGTGACACCAGATGAGACCAGATATACTGGTCAGTCTGGGAATTAAAGAATCCACAGCCTGAAGCACTGGCTCTGCAAAACATCAGCTCCCTGATTCATCAAGGTGAAGTGTTTATCCTGAGCCAGGATGGTGATGGCTTTAATGATGCCAATATTAACTATCATTGCTGTTCAAAGGATGCAAAAGAAATCACACAAAATCACAGAATCACAGAATCTCAGGGATTGGAAGGGACCTTGAAAGCTCATCCAGTCCAATCCCCCTGCCAGAGCAGGAACACC
>VZTM01023401.1:21280-31890 GCA_013400555.1 Jacana jacana | reverse complement strand
GCAGGGCAGAGTAGAGGGGGAGGAGAACCATAGAAAGAGTTTAAGCACTACATCAGAAATGTCCAAGACCTGTAATAACAATCCCAGCATCGTAGAATAAAACATTTAGTATTTCCCTCGTACGCATCATAAAGCACCGGGCTCTGGATTTCAGATCACACTTGGCCTTTTGTTCAAGAAAAGGGCTAGTTCATCAATAGAGTGGTTTCCACCTTATCCATCACAACGTGAGGTGGCACTAGGTGTGACCCGGGAAAGAAGCAGCCGCCTGAGGAGAAGGGGTAGTGACAGCACCGCGTCAGTGTGAATGCACATCCCTCTGACCCCTCTCTGCACAAGGAGAAAATCTGCGGCGGGTGTTTGTTTCTGCAGCAAACCAGCCCCTGAGGGACACTCTGCAGTACTGCACAGGCACCACAGCTGCCCAGGGCTCCCAGACCCTGGACCCAATAGTTGAATTTACCTAGAGGATCTGGTTTATGCTGGTAAGAGATTCATGCCATCACCTTTGTGCCTTCTATTTCTGGCCAAACTGATTCTACCCAGCTGTTGATGTTACAGTGATTATTCCTGTTTTCCCAGGCAACAGCAGCCAGTTTCGGAAAGACACCTTTATCTTTTTAATGTAAACTATCTTGCAAACCCTATCAATTAAATCAGGAAGATCTCGAGGCCAAAATCTTTAGGTCAAGTGGTCAGACTGTGGGAGGTCCCAGGCCCAGACAGACAGGAGGGCAGAGTGTCAGATGCGTTGCTCAGTGCCAGACATGAATCCGTGGAGCATTTAAAAGTCTATATAAATGCTTGAAAGTACAGGGATACTGCAGGCTTGTACAGTGGAAGAGCAAATGGCCTCGAACAGCAGCCATGCAAGCTCTACCCCATGGAAATCAAAACTAGCCCCGTTTTAGCTTTTCCATTAATCCCACTCTGAGCACAGAATTTTCAGCTTTATGGCCCTGATTTTCTCAAAAGTGCTGGCCAGGTTGGGGAAAAGAAAATGGAGATTTATACCCAGACAAAACTGTCTCCTTTCCTCTTCTTTTGTCCTTCTGCCAGAAACCCTCCAGGAAGCTGAAGACACTGTCCTGACGAATGTTAAACCCAACTGTGCAGACGTTCTGGGGGGGGGGGGAGCAGGAGAGCCTTTCTCTTGGGAGCATTAGTCTGCGCTTGTGGACTCGTGGGACGTCGCGGTGCCGGTTGTGGCTGCCTGCCCTAGATGATATTGTATACCATGCTCTGACATGCTGGATAGTGCATTAGGAAAAGGAGGTTAGTCATTTAATGCTAATGCTCTGCACAGAGTTCAGTAGAGATCGACTTCGGTAACCAGACGAAGGCACACTACTTCATGAGTTATTGAATTAAGTTAATAATGGTGTTTCTTCATGCAGATTTGAATGTTACATTTCAAAGGCAAAGTAAACAACAATAAAAAAGGCAAAAGTGCACAGCTAATTTACACCAAAAGTTTTTATCCTCGATATAAAGATCAACCTTTGACATAGAATCATGGAATCATAGGATCATCCAGGTTGGAAGAGACCCTCTGGATCATGGAGTCCAACCATCAGCCCCACTCTACAAGTTCTCCCCTACACCAGATCCCTCAACACCACATCTCATCGACTCTGAAACACAGTCAGGGATGGGGACTTCACCCCTTCCCTGGGCAGACTATTCCAGGGTCTCAGGCTGCTCAGCAGCCTGCTGTCTCCCTGAATTCACCTTGCTCAGACAGTTCCTTCATCCCAGGAGTCATCCCAGAATGGGTCTTTGTTTTGACCCACACTTCTCTTTCATTTGGACAAGGTGATATTGCCCAAATTGACCCAGAGAATGAAGCTACCCATGTTTATTGAACTTGGTGGGAAACCATGAGAAAACAATCAAATGTGAGCACAGCCTAGAAACCCCGGAGCAATTCCAAACCTATAAACACATCACACCAAAGACTTGGTTTATCTCCTTTCTGGGTGAAGTCAGAACCTGACGGATCAGTGGATTAAGTAATAAAGCTGTTAACGGGATCATTAGCGACTTCACGGTAACGACCGGTCCTTACTTTCCCAGAGACTTGCGTTATCAGTATATTTGGCAAAGTCATCGCTGAGTGGGATGATGAGCTGTGAGAAAGGCATGGCTCTTTCAGAGAGAGATGGGCCAACTCCAGTGAGATCACAGCCAGGGGAGGCTCTGCCCTGGGGATTCCCTCCTCATCGCATGCTCCGCTCGCTTCACGCTGACATAGGCTTGCGAGGATTAATTACTCTCCCTGGTAATTCCTATTGGGCCAAACCCTGTTCCCTTGCTTTGGCTCTTTGCTCCCTCCTTACTCAATGGAAAATTTGCCAAGACTGAAGGAAAGTTGTTTTAAGCATGAGAACCTCCAGGAGGCTTAGCAGAGTGGGATCTTCAAAGCCAAAATAAATGTGGAGTGCGAGCGGCCGCAGGAGCGCTCAGGAGTAGGGGCAGGGGTTGTGGGGCTGCTGGAGGGTGCTGCAGCCCCGGCGCAGGGGCCACACGCCGGCTTTCCTTCCTCCTAGCAAAGGGAGCGGGTTACTTTGCTTTCTCACAGGGAATTTTCCCACCCAAACCAAATCAGGATTTTCCAGCAAGGTCAGTCAAACCTCTGCAGTTCTACAGCATGCAGTGAGAGAGCAGCTTGCAGCCAGTTCTTTCCTTGCTCAGATTCTACCAAAAATAACCCCCGTATAAACAACCTCAATAGAATAAGTGTTCTTGGTCGCACAAAGGCAAATTCAAAGTCAGGCTATTGTCTTCAGCCAAGCTCCAGCTTTAAACCTGTGTAACTGACAGCAAAGCTTGTCCCAAGTGCACAAACATGAAATGAGGATAATCCAGACATCGTCCATTTGTAGAGTAAAAAATGCAGCAGGCCAAAAGGTTAGCCAATTCTCTCTGCTTCACACCATGTAACAGCTTAAACTGTGTTTAAAAGGTTCTCAGGGTGACATCATTGTTTAGATTCACTTGAATCATCCTCTAATTGTACCAGTACAAAACCCTTTTAACTGGCCAAATTTGCTTTTTAGCTCTGTCCTGCAGTGTCACACGGGAAGAGCCCATACAACTTCCTTGCCTTGTGCACTTCCAGAAGCAGAGCTGGGAAAAAGGCCTCTGCCCACACCTGGGCACTGCATTGTTATTGCTCCTGGTATTCCCCATGGGTTAAGGAGCAAAGTGGCACCCACACTTCTAAGCAGTGGATGCTCATGAGGTCCCTTCCCTTCTCTTTGCCCGTTAGCAATGAGAGCACTAACTCAGGAGTGAGTCGGCAGTGATTGGAGCGGGTACCCTTCCCCGAGTGGAGGTGGGGGACGTATCTAGTGACCCAGTGCCGGACAACACGGCACCTGGGGGGGTTATTTTGCTGTGAGTAAAGACAGAGACCTTGAGGTTTGCAACTGATAATCCATAGTGCTTTACTTCCCTCCTTTCAAACAGTCTCCCGTGCACCTTCCTGTTAAGGGTTCTGGGCAATCTCTTCCAACAGCCGTTTCCTGCGAGAAGGCGTATTGTAATTAGCATTGCCCACGAGAAGGGCTTCCAAAAGCTACTGTGTGGGCATGTGTTACAGCCCCTCGGGGAGCTGGCTTCAGGCAGCTGGAAGAACAAGTGAAGAAGCAGAGGGGAAAAACACGTTTTATAACTCCTGGAGGACACGCTGTCAGAGGCATCTGCAAATGAAAGGTCTGAAACACTGACCCCTGAGCAACCCAGCCCAAAAGCTGGGGAAGTCCAGGTTCAGTATCACCTTTCAGGGATGATCCCTATGGCTACAAAAGGGCAAATTGAGCCCTTCTCAGTAGCTGTGAGGGAACTGAGGAGGAGAACTGGGATTCTGGGAAGCCCAACACTCGCATCACCTGCTGCAGGCTTCTAGGGACAGGGAGGAAATTGCTTTAACTCCTGAATTATTGTATTCAGCACTGATTTCAGTTAATGAGATATGAGTTAATGTCAAACAGGATGAAAGCCTTACAAATTAGCTGCTGCCCTGTGTTCCTGTGGAGTATCCCAGTGAGCAGTCCCATTTTACTCCCAGCTTGAGTAGGAGTAGTAGCCCAATGGCGGTCAGTGCTTTTCCTGCAAACTGACCTTCGTGTATCTGTAGGGAAGAATTAAAGGTGTGCCAGTTCTGAGCTGCGGGCTCTAAGGAAGCAGACATTTTGGCTGAGGTGGTTTAGATGCATGGAGATTTTGGGAAGAAAAAAGAGAAAAAAAAATAGGAACAGGTAATGACTAGGTCAAGCTTCCTTGACCCTCAAATCAAGAACAATCCCAGCAGGGCTGAAAACTCCCCTCTCTACTTCCTTGGCAATCATGTTCCCACAGTTCAGAAAAACACAGGAAGATCTAAGGAAACCTATGTGGAAATGCAGAAGACAAAGGCAAGTGATCTGAAAATAGAAGGCCAGTCCCTATATTTCCTTTACATTCTGGGCCTGAGTTTAGTTTTTGCCTGTATTTTGAAATCTTGGGGACCATATGCTTTTGCCATTCCCTGCAGGGCACAAAGGAGCACTGGCTTGTTCAGCCTTTCATCATTTGAAGGGTTAGACGAGGTTCTTTCCTTCTTCCTCAGTAATTTCAAGGACTCGTGCTAAAATCTGTACTGCTTAGGAGCTGCAAGAAAAGCCCTGAACCCTGGTTACACACGTGGCTTCTTCTGCATCTCCAGATGTTGGGGAGGGAGCCTTGCAAACATTGCTCCTTGTAAAATTGGGTCCAGCAGGAACACTCAGTGCATCTGCTTGCAGAAAACAAGAGATTCAGCTGCAGGTCGCAGGCAATCCCGCTTTGGCTTGCCAAAATCTCTGCACCAGGCCCAATTTTAGAGGCAAACTTCATTTTGGTGGAGGGAAGAGAGACTGTGCAGTCTCCCGTTATGGAAAGGCCAAGAGATTCCTCTTGGCTTTTTCTAAGGCAACAATTCAAGGAATCCCAAGCCCTGAGGGGAGTTTAGGAGACATCCAGGAAAGAGGGGGAAAGCAGGAGAGGGGTGTGGGACAAAAAGTATGTGCTGTAAAGACTGGTGAATCCAAAGGCTTGGAGATGAGGGTATTGGACTGCCTCAAAAGCAGTCCACAGCCTGACTCTCTGTGCATCGGGGTGCATGGCTGTATCCACGGAATCAAGGGATTGTCAGAGTCTGAAGGGACCTCTAGAGATCACCCAGTCCCACTCCCTGCTAAAGCAGGTTGCCCAGAGCACATCACTCAGGACAGCATCCAGGCAGGGCTGGAAGGTCTCCAGAGAAGGGGACTCCACACCCTCCCTGAGTAGCCTCTGCCAGGGCTCTGCCACCCTCATCCCAAAGCAGTTTTTCCTCCTATTCCCATGGAACTTCCCAGGTTCCAGCTTGTGCCTGTTGCCCCTCGTCCTGTCACCGGGATCCACCATCCTCCTTCAACCCACCCTTCAGACACTCGTGAGCGTTAATGAGGTCTCCCCTCAGCCTGCTCTTCTCCGGACTAAAGAGTCCCAGCTCTCTCAGCCTGAGGGACTGTTAGTAGCAGCCTAATACCAAAGTTACCAGCATTTGCCCAGGGCAGGAGCTCAGCTGCACTCAGTGTGTGCCTTTTAAAGCACAGAATTGAGAGGACCACTCAGGTGCACAGAGAGGAACACCAGGGGTGGCTGTGTGTGCTTCAAGCCCTGCCTCAGCTACAGCAAAGCCAAGCCCCATCGCTCCAGGTTCACCTCTGTAAAGTGGGGACGGAACTGGATCCAGGAGATTCTTTCCCCTTTTATATTCTAGTTACTGGTGAATGCAGGAGACAGGATCAGCTTGCAAAAGCAGTCACAAGATTTGCCTGGTTCAGTTCTGCAGTGATGTTAATACCTGGTTTGGGGTGAAGTGAGGGTCCCTCACATGTGTGTTCGTCAGTGCTTGGGCAGTGAGGAATTTGCCCCAGTTGGGCAGCCATGGGTTTTGCTCATCATGGCCTCAGGCTCCCAACCTTCTCTGAACCTTCCTCCGTCCCCACTTGAGGCAGCGCCTCACGGACCAGTCTCTAAGGTCACACCTCTCATACAGAAAACCTTGCTTCACATGATTTGTTCTAATCTTGCCTTGTTTTCTGATGATTGCAAGCTCTCTGCTGCTGAAGTTCTGCTCCCTGGGGCAAGCTTCAAGCATGTGCTTATATTAAATGCCATTTCCAGATAATAACCTCGGCTGGTTGATTTTGGCAGCTTCTCCTCTTTTCTCCGTGGCCTTAAAAAGGAAAATTACAGAAGTGCTGAACTTGGTGGGGAGATCAGCTCTCTGTTACACAGGTTTTATGCCAGCTTAGTTAGGTACCTAATCTTGTCTTTGGTGGCTGTGACTGAGTACAGTTGGATGCTCTGCCTGAAGGCGAGGACGGGAGGAAGAGAAATGTCCTGAGGGGCACTGAGAAGCCATTGTGTCCTGTCAGTCATCTGAGCTGCTTTCTGAAGGAAAACCCTAGGGACAGATCTATTTTGTTCCTAGCTGCTGTTTAGATGTTCCAAACGTCTTTTAATTACTTCCACTTGTAATTCCCATTCCAGTGACATCAGACCGACCCGGAGCAAAAAGGGAAGGCGGAGCAAGGCTGATCGGAGGAACTATCAACCTAAACCTGCGCAGCTCGGTGGGGCTAAGCCTCACCATCCTTCTCCTCCTCACTCTGAAAGTCAAACTCTGCCTCCTGGAAAATTCCTGCCTAGTTTTAAAAAACGCAGGTTGCTGTTTCTGCCCCCCAAACTGTTTTGCAATGTAAACTGAAAGCGGCTTCTTTGTCCGTCCTGTCCTTTGCGGGTGATGGGGTCACCCTTGTGCAGCCTTTGCACATGGCGTTGGCAGCACAGGGGGAGATCCATCTCACAATGTACAGGGCACAGGGCAGATTTCCACCCTCCTTCAAACAGCACAGGCAATTTGGAAGACAAAGTCACCAAAAACCCAGATCACCTCCCCCTGACTGTACCCACGAGCTCTCTTGTGGAAACCTTTTGCCCTGGGCTGGAAACCTTTTGCCCTGGGGCATAAACCCACTGCCAGCATAAATCTTAAATATTCAGCCCAACTTGATATATTACTTCAGACTGCAGCAGATTGAGCTCTTGCTTTGTACAACGATTTCACCATAAAATGAACAATTCAGAGAACATGTGAAAAGCCAGAGATAACTCAAATGTACCTCGTTGCTCTTAGATTGATAGGTAATAGCAGACCAGTGGGAAATACACACAGATAAATATTTTTGAAAAGTTTTATGAGTTCTTACAACAGAAACCTTGGGCAAACAATCTGGTTTGGGTTCTTTTGGGTACGATGCTGTTTTTTAGAAGTTTGGGGAGTGTTCAGAAATACTTGACATTTTTTTCCTTGCCTTAAATGGATGAATTAGTGTAAAGAGATTTCCAGTTGGTTTTGAATGTGGCAGCTTCAGGCAGGAGGCTCGTATATCACAGTCTTAAAAAAAAAAAAGAACCCTTCTCTGCTTTTTATAACATTTTCCCACAGTTAAGCAAATGTTTAGGAATAGCACCAATTAAGAGAGACATTTTTGGTTTACTAGAACCGATCACCAGCCCAAGCTGTCAGCTCTCTGGTCCTCAACTTCCCAGCACCGAGTGGCTCCAGGACGGGCAGGCCCATACCCTTCATCCCTGAGCCCTCCCCGCAGGGAGCATCCCAGCCCGCACACCCGGAGGAGGCCGGGCTCCCGACGCTTTGGACTCAGCTACTTGTAAGTGGTATCACTGAAAACATTATAGCAAGCTAAAACTGCCCATCCTGGCCTACTCAGTTTGTAAAGAGGTTGCAAAATAATTTCCATTTCAAACTTGCTTTAATTTCAAAGTGGATCCATCGGGACCTGATTTTTGTTCTTGAATCTTGTTAGTTTTCCGATAGGAAATCACTGAAATTACTGAATTTACTCCAATACGTGAAAAACTGCTTGGATTGCTCATATATTAAGAACTTTTTGATGATAATGGCAGGGAGTAAAAGGTGCTGAGTTTTTCATGCGAGGTGTACGGCGTTGCTAGTTGGGAAGACTCACTGCAGACTGGTTTTAGAGGGCTGAGTTTTAAGTGACCCACTCTGTACCCAAAACGTGCACCAATATCTGCACAATAATTAATGCATCAAAAGTTTTGAGCAGCTAGACCTTAACTAGGGCTCTAAGGAGTTGAGCAGAAGCTGAGTAAGAAGCCAAAAGAGACGGGAGATTGAACGATACCTGTGGAACCGTCTTAGGAAATTTAAAGACGCATCAAATGTTTTGAAGCTGTGTTCTGTCATAAGGGAGGACGTTATTGGGATGATGCTTGCATGGAATCTCCCCCCTGCTAAACACCCCCAAGTGCTGGATAAACTAGGAGTTCCCTAAAGGAGACCATCCCTTTAGGAATTTCATGGCTGTGGTTAACTCCTCTGCCCTGGCAACCGCAGCACCTCGCAGCCCAGGCAGAAGGTCACAGGAGAGTGGCTGCCATCAGCTGCTGGAGAAGGAGAGGGCACTCATTTCGCTTTGCCAGGGCTTGGTACACACTGAGAGAGGGTCCTTTCACCTGGGCACCTGGGAAGTCCTGAGCGGGGAGGTGTCCCTCAGCCACCTCGGCCCTCACTCAGCACCTCAGGTACCTGGTGTCTTTCATGGCTGTAAACTCTTCCATCTGCGCTGCAGATGAAATTGTTTGGATTTCAATCAGAGTCAAGAGGCTTCAGCACAACTCTGCCCAATTTTCACAGAATCCCAGAATGCTATGGGGTTGGAAGGGACCTCTGGAGCTCATCTTGTCCAACTACCCTGCCAAAGCAGGTCCACCCACAGCAGGTTGCACAGGATGGCATCCAGGTGGGTTTGGAATATCCAGAGATGAAGACTCCACACCCTCTCTGGGCAGACTGTTCCAGGGCTCCACCACCCTCACAGAAAAGAAGCTTTTTGACCCAAAAGGTCCCAGAGGGGGTTTAACCTACAGCCTGTTGAATAGATCTGTGCCTCTAGTGCCTTGGGAGGTCAGACAGAGTTTCATTGAATTCATTGCTGGAGGTGAACTTTGAGGGAAAGGTGACTGAGGAGTTAATATCTCAAGAAGAGCAGTGCTATCAAGAATCCTCCAACTTCCTGGCCCTGGTGTGCTTTGGCTTCCAGCCTAATTAGGGCACACAGAAACAGTGCTAATGTATTATCTTTTCCTAATGATGGACAAAGGTCTGACATCCATAATGCTGCTTCCACATCCATCATCAGCCTTTGCCTCCAGAGACAGTTAGTGATGTGCCTGCCTTCCTGTCCTTGCCCCAGGATGCGGCCATTGCCTTCTCTCTGCCTTCTCTGTGCCTGGCGCTGATGGGAAAGGGAATCTGGACCAAATCCCAAAGGGCCAAAAATATTAGGCCTTATTGGTCTGATATTAGTCAAAATATCAGGTCCTTATTGATAAGAAAGGACCCAAGTCAGCCCTGAAATGTGGGTGGCGTCTCTAGCCAGGCTTTTCACCCACCTCCTCAGTAACACTCTTCTGCTTCATCCTGGAGCCTCGGGAGCACCTGAGGCAGGCTTTCTCCTGCCTGCCACAGACTTGTCATTATCTCCCTCTGACCCATCAAGGGCTGTGGGGATTTGTGCCTTTGTGGAAATCACACTGGATTTCTGGTAATAATTTCTGGTAATATTTCTGGTTGCTGCGGGCAACTTTTCCAGAGTATGCAGCCATTGAAAAGTAAAGGCAGCAGGCACGTGTCAGCCCGATGGAGCACACCAGGGCTGTGTGAGCTTCCCCGTGCCCCAGGTGCAGCTCAAGGTGTGGGTTCTGGTCTCCAGCATGACTGCCTTCTCCAGGGTTAACTGGGACACTGCTGGTGTGGTTCACCAGGGTTTCTGTGGTGGAGGGAAGGGCTCCTTTTCACCTGGCAGCTTTGCTGCTTCGGGTTTTCTTGGGCAAAGCTGGACAAGCCCTTTGGAGCACAATCTCAGGCTGTTTCAGCCTTGGAGAAGAGAAGGCTCTGGGGACACCTTATTGTGGCTGTTGAGTATTTAAAGGGGGCTTATAAGAAAGATGGGGACAAACTTTTGAGGAGGACCCATTATGGTAGGACAAGAGGTAATAGCTTTAAACTAAAAGAGGGTAGATTTAGACTAGATGTAAGGCAGGAATGTTGTACACAGAGGGTGGTGAAACACTGGTGCAGGTTGCCCAGAGAGGTGGTGGGTGCCCCATCCCTGGAAACATTCAAGGTCAGGTTGGAGGGGGCTTTCAGCAACTGGATGTCATTGAAGATGTCCCTGCTCGTGGCAGGGGAGGGGGTGTTGGACTAAATGGCCTTTAAAGGTCCCTTCCAGCACTGGGGCTAGTCCTTGCCCATCAGTTCAATTCCTTAAATCCACGACCCAATCCAAGAAAAATCAAGGATGGGGATGCTTCTAGGGTGTTTCCAGAAGCTCATCCTCTTGCTATCAAGCCACAGATCACCGTATGCTAAAGAAGAGGCAGCCTCCTGCTGTGAAATACATTCACACACACCCCTAACTCCCCCTAAAAACCGAGGTAAATCCAGCAAAATCCTGATTGTTAACAAGATTGTGAAGAAAACAGCA